>JAJBBP010000035.1:75000-642851 GCA_021464625.1 Proterorhinus semilunaris | reverse complement strand
GCGTAATTCTAGCACTGAGCAATCTCTTAGATCTAGGAAAAAATGCAACTACTCGCCTAAAAGCAAGCCATGAGGAAAGCAAAAACAGATTACTACTCTTCATTCATTGAAGTAAATAAAAATAACCCTAGGTTTCTTTTTAATACGGTGGCCTGGCTAACAAACAGTCACAGCGCAGTAGAGCCTTCCATTCCTGATACCCTTAGCTGCGATGACTTCCTTAAATTCTTTAATGACAAAATCACAACCATTAGAGATAAAATAAATGATAAGCTTCCCTTGTTTTAGCAAACTATAGGCCCACATCTAATCTGCCTTTCATTTCAAAAATCCTTGAAAAAGTAGTGGCTAAGCAGCTTTGCCGCCCCCTACAGGACAATAGTTTATTAGAAACATTTCAGTCAGGGTACAGAACAAAGGGAAGAAGACAGTCTGGACTCGTACTATGACACTATCAAAACAGTATTTCTGAAGATAACACTTCCTTTATCTCATTTACTTGTTTCCACATTCAACATGTAACAGACGAGGACATTTACAGTCAAGGCTCATGTCCAACAATGACGAGTTTTCTTCGAGTGAGTCTCGGAGTTGGTTTGGTTTGTGGAAGTGTGGGGCATGACAGAACACAGAGGATTTGATCACAACGTTCCACAGAAGAGCCTTTCCAAACTGCAGAGGCACATCCTCAATACAATGTGCAAACCTTTAGTTCAAGACAATAAAGTTCACAGGGGAAACTTCAGTCATTTCTTTTGATTATGTAAAAATATCATTCCACACGTGACCTCGTGTGCTGTGTATTTCCCAGGTCTTGAAGTTTCTATAATGTGCTTTGCCTTAACTTAACCTGATTGTAATTCCGCATTATCTTCTTTTGTGAGGCGCATTGAGCCTTGTGTACCAAAGGACTGCAGATGGAAATGAGCATTGTGCTAAATCTGGGGCAGCCATCTTTTTAATGTACCTGTCCGTTGTCCTTTTAAATAAATAACTAACTAAATGCGCGCTATGAATAAAGTTTTACAGGTTTAAAAACATTCTCTCACACCCACCTCCTCCCACAAATACAAACACATTGTCGCATTCACACTCTCCCCACCCACCTCCCCAGAGACACACCACACACACTCAAGGTAAAACCATGGACACAATGGACATAAGGCTGAGATATGGCTGGGTACAGATAAACCAGGTAAGGAAACACCATCCAAGGAGCCGTCTGCATCAGAAGCAGCACCTCGGCTGCAGCCACAGGGCACCAACACAGGGCGCCCGGAGGAGGTAGAAACACCACACCTCCATCCAGACACCCACAGGACAGCACCCCAGCCACAGCCAATCCCCGCTCCCGAGGCAGAGGGCTCCTCCAGAGGAAACTGGGAGAGCATAAACATGGTTAAAATAAGTAAAAAGTAAAAGTAAGAATAATAGGACCACTAAAATAAGACCGAGAGGTAAAATACATAAAAAAATAAAAAATACAATAAAAATAAATATACAAATTATATATATATATATATATATATATATTAGGGCCGGGACTTGATTAAAAAAAATAATCTAATTAATTAGAGGCTTTGTAATTAATTAATCAAAATTAATCACATATAAATATTTGACCTGAGAACAGTGAGAAGTAAGTTTTTTCATAAGGATTTTAGTATACCATTGAATAATGACTGAATACATGAGCTTAAGCCACAAAATATTGTTTATTTTTGTTCAACCAAGTCCAACAGACCAGTGCAATATTGCCATTAATTGTGCATCTGCAGGAAAAAAGGAAACTGAAGTGTGGAAAGCAAAGTGTGATTAATTTCGATTAATATTTTTAATCGCACTAAACCTCATGTAATTAATTAATCACAATTAATCGAAAAAAGTCCCGGCCCTAATATATATACATACAGTACATACATATTAATAACAATGAAATAAATAGGCCTAGCAAGAATAAATATCAGTTTAAAGCTAAGCTAAAAAGGTGGGTCTTGAGCCTGCTCTTAAAAACATGAACGTTCTCTGTGGTCCTGAGCTCCTCCTCAGGTCGTTCCAGAGGCGAGGGCCATAGTATTGGAAAGACGCCTCGCCGTGAGTCTTTATGTTGACTTTAGGAATAACTAGGAGACCCCTGCCGGAGGAGCGAAGGGGCCGTGAAGGTTCATAAGGTAAAAGCAGTTCTGAAAGATAAGAAGGACCAAGACCATTAAGACATTTAAAAACCATTAAATGAACTTTAAAATCGATCCTGAAACACACGGGGAGCCAATGCAGCGACTCTAAAACCGGTGTAATGTGGTCCCGCCTCCTGGTCTTCGTCAGGAGACGAGCTGCTGAATTTTGTAAAAGTTGTAAACCTGAGATACTCTTTTTGGGAAGACCAGAAAGCAGGGCATTACAGTAGGCGATACGACTGGTGATAAAAGCATGCATTAGCGTCTCCGTGTTGGCCCGAGAGAGAATGGGGCGGAGCTATGTTCTTTAGATGGTAAAAACCTATCTTTGTGATATTCTTAATGTGTGGAATTAAAGTCAGCTCAGAGTCAAAAATCACACCCAGGTTCTTCACCTGTGAGGAAGGATTAAAAGACAATGACTGTAGTTTGGGTAAAAGCTTCTCTCTCTGGGCCTGAGGACCGATGACTAAAACTTCAGTTGTGTCCTGGTTAAGCTGGAGAAAGTTTTTTGCCATCCAGGATTTGATCTAAAATGCAGTTAAAAAGTGCATCCATTGGCCTAGTGTCCTCAGGAGACATGGAGATGTACAACTGTGTATCATCAGCGTAACTATGAAAGTTGACTCCATGTCTCCTGATGACATCACCAAGAGGGAGCATATACAGGTTAAAAAGCACTGGGCCTAAAATCGAACCCTGGGGCACACCACATGTAATGATGAACTGATCAATCAGTAAAGTATAAAGTTGCAGGAGAACATTTAAGTTGTATGAAGCTTTTGACAACCGTTTTGTCAAAATAAACAAGAAGATAAGGTAAGAAAAGCCTTTCTTGATCTCACAGTGAAGAAATTCACAGAATTTTAGGAAAGGAACTCACATTTCCTGCGAAGTAGACAGAAATGTGCCAAGAATGACAAAGTAAATGGAGGGGGAAGTGGGAGTGCTCAGATAAAGAATGCTCTTTTCATTTCATTCTCAGTGCTTCTTTCTGCACCAGGTTTCACCGTGGAGATGTCTTCAACCAGGTATGGAGCTTTAGAACTTTAAGGTGAACAAAACTATGTAGAGTATTTACTGTTTACTAGAAATAAAAGCTACACAAATAAATGTGCTTAATACGGAGCCCAGGAAGGGACATGAATGAGATAAAAAAACATCAGGGTAATTATGTCGGGATCCCGACTAAGTCAGGGGCCCGAGATACTTATGTCTGGGGAATGAAATGATAGAGATTATATAACGGTGCCGAAAAGCAAGCAAAGACTTATGGAGTTCAAGGTTGAAATAAAGCTTCATTTGCTCATCAATCGTCATGTTTTCGTGTTTCCCAACTTATAAACTCGGGCTCCTGACACATGGGCGTGACTTCCTTCAGGAAGTCAAGAAGTTTCCTTTCTGAGCATTTACACAGAAACATGTGATATCTAGTTTAATTAGACCAGATGTTTTACTCAAAAACAATCAGAACATTGTTATTATGCTCTTTCCATGACTCACTTTTATTGGGAAGTCGAGCGCAGGAGGAATGTTCCTGGAGAAAGCTGCTCTTGACATAATAGCTGTTTTTATCTCACTCCTGGGCTCCGTACACAGACTGTACAAACTTTAGCTGCCGGACTTGTATCGACCGCAACAGTCGTGCTCTAAAGTTTACATACGCCGGCACAATTTTACATTTTTGATATTTTTCAGATCAATTATAACAAAGAAGTGTTTTTTTCCACTCATAGTGTTTGTGTGAAGCCAAATCATAATGAGTCTGGTACAAAACAGATGATTACAGCAACACTTGTGCACAATGATAGTTTTCATGGAAATTATTCAATCCATTTTCCAACTACAATTTCCACCCTTTTGATAATTGTGTAATCACAACAATATCAAAGTAACACAATTGTCATCATTATCACAGCTGGACATTTCATGATATCACTTAACAATGAATTAATAAAATAAATAAAAACAAAACCAGGCTTTAATGTACTCAGTAAAGGTATGTCTAGATAATAAAAAAACACGTATATAAAATAATAACAGTCAGTATACACTAGAGGGATTTGTTGGTTTTATGGATCACTAGGAATTCAGGTCAGCAGGGAGGAAACCACACTAGCCAGGATGATTCTCCGTGTTGGGAAGACAGGCCATGTCCGAAGGGGATTGACGTCCCGAGGGAGTCCCAACACAATAGGGCTGGAACGTCTCGTACCAGAAGCACTTCCGGTTCTTCGCTCGGATACAAACAAACAACCAGCTGTTCGAGGAGGCTGCTGAATTGAATAGTGCAAAATGCTTTCATGACACAGCGAGCGGTTCGCCTCAGCAGTTCAACACAAAATGCCAATCAACGCCAGAGACGACCAACACCAGCACATTAAGGCCCGGAGGTCCGTCGTTGATAACATAGTTTACAGAGGCAACTTATACCAAAGACTTGAGTTTATTTCACTTTTTCTTTTAGTTAAAACCTCTTAACCCCCACCTTAACCGAGCACATTTTCACCAGTTCAGCAACAAGCATAACACACAACAAAAAAGCCACAAAAACGTGACAAAAAAAGTTATAAAAACATGATAAAACAGTGAAAATGTACTTTAAAGTGGGGGTTAAGAGGATATGACCATATTTAGTTCGTGGGTTGTTTCACAGTTCTGTTGTTGAGTCTTAGAGGCTTCAGTCACCGTAAATGACCACAGTCCGTCAGTAGAGGTGTTGCTCTCACACACGGAGCTCCACATGTCCAGTGACAGGGGAATAACAACAACAAAAAGCCAATCAAAGGCAGAGGGAAAGGCAGGCGGGCGTGTCCACCCTCCTTGACCAAGGCGTCTACAGATATAAAAAGGCGCATGTCACTACGGATATATCTTACTCGAGTATTATCACTAAATGGGACCATGCCACAGACCTGAGCGGGGCATGTGCACTCAGCGACTAGCATGGCCGTATATGAAGTTTTTCATCCCAGTGACGAAATGTGTCCAAAATAACACCGAAAAAGCCACCAGAGCGTATGAAGTCTGCGATATCAGTACAGGACAACCAGCGTGTGTTGTTTGTTTGTATCCGTGGACGGGAATCTCGCAAATTCTCGCACTTCCGCTTTCCAGCCCTATTGCATCCATGGTTTTACCTTGAGTGTGTGTGGTGTCTCTGGGGAGGTGGGTGTGAGAATGTGGGCCTATAGTTTGCTAAAATATCAGGATCGAGATTGGGTTTTTTCAAAAGTGGTTTGATAACAGCATATTTAAAGGACTTTGGCACATACCCATTTTCTAAAGACAAGTTGATTATTTTCAATCAGGTATTCGAGATTTCAGGAGTAATTTCTTTGAGGAGTTTAATTGGAATTGGATCTAGAAGGCAAGTTGATGGTTTTGAAGACATAATGATTGATAATACCTCAGCCTCATCTACAGTTATGAACCTGTCTAAGACTTTGAAAGGAGGCAATGATTCTACAGCTGGATTTAGATCAGAACAAGACAAGGGAAGCTTATCATTTATTTTATCTCTAATGGTTGTGATTTTGTCATTAAAGAATTTAAGGAAGTCTTGCAGCTAAGGGTATCAGGAATGGAAGGCTCTACTGCGCTGTGACTGTTTGTTAGCCGGGCCACCATATTAAAAAGAAACCTAGGGTTATTTTTATTTACTTCAATGAATGAAGAGTAGTAATCTGTTTTTGCTTTCCTCATGGCTTGCTTTTAGGCGAGTAGTTGCATTTTTTCCTAGATCTAAGAGATTGCTCAGTGCTAGAATTGCGCCATAACCGTTCTAATTTGCGAGTCTTTCGTTTAAGCGCTCGTGTTTCCGCGTTGAACCAGGGAGCGACGCACCGAGGCCGAACAACTTCCTGTTTCAGTGGAGCCGCAACATCAAGGGCTGTTTTTAGTGTGAGCATAACACTGTCGACAAACTGATCACTTTCATTTAAATCAATAAGCGAGCTATTCTCTGTAGACATGGTATTAAAGACTGGCTGGATCATTTCTTTAAAGTTTAACACAGCTTTTTCAGATAGTGTCCGTTTTTATTGAATTTTATCCTGTGGATTAGTGTAATCTTCGATTAGGAACTTGAATGTAATTAGAAAATGGTCAGAAAGTGCGGGATTCTGAGGGAGAACGTTTATGTCGCTAATTTCAATCCCATGTGTTAAAACCAGATCAAGAGTGTGTTTATGACAGTGAGAAGGTTCATTCACATTTCGTGTAAAGCCAACCCCATCCAGTAGGGACTAAATCTGGAGGATTCAGTCTGGAGGCCTGTGTCCTCCCTTTGGTTAGCATGTGGCTAATATTGCTGGGTTGCAGGTTCTAGATTTAATTTAATTTAGTCAAAAACAAAATAATGTTTCCTCCATATAATAGTATTGGTCTTTAGAATGCTGTGATGTCACCTGCAACCCAGCAATACCCAGGATACACCAGTGTAGCCTTCACTGCCTGCTCAAGCCAAAATCACCCATAATGCAACACGGCTCTCAAGAAAAGACAAAAGGTGCTGGCTTGTGTGACTTGTTAAAGCACTTAAATCCCACTTTTTAAGAAAATAAAATCATGCTTTGACTTGTTTAATGGCTCTGCAGACAGGGCTCATTTTTGTAAAAAAAAAGATTTATTTTGTTAACTTGAAATTTACAACATTAAAGCAAATGTCATCGCTTCATGCAGCAACAAAAGAACCAGATTTGTTTCATGGGCTTTGACATAAAGGACTTTTACATTATTATTTCTAAAGTTTTTTGTCACCCTTTCCAGTTTCATTTTGTATTTTCAGAAAGGTTTCATCATCTCTGACTGCTTATTATTTATTTATTTTAGTCTGTAAAAATATAATTATACTTTCACCCCCAGCGTTTCAGAATCCCCCTCCTCTCCCCTGGATGAAACACAACTTCCTGTTTTATTTTGTGACGTCACTTCCTTTAGCTCTGAAGTGCGTTCCATTAGCAGCTCTTTTTGGACCTCTCTAGCACTGTTGGAGCGGAATTGATCATGGATCTATTATAATAACTGGATAGGACACTCCCCCCTTCCCCGCGCGCCGGTCGGCGGACGGCCACTAGATGGTACTACAGCAGCAAATTCTCATCGGGCTCAGAAAGGATTTTTGCCATAAGCGGCCGTGCAAGAAAAAACTGTCCGTGTTCGGCTGACAGGACGCCTACAACTGTCACAAAGGTCGGATTTAGTGTCGATTATCATCTATATTAACATCATGTACTTTTTTTCTCTTTAAAATTAGCGTATCGCCTAAAAAATACATTTTTAAGGACTTAGCCGAGCTCCACTCTAGCCACGCTCTAGCTTTCCGCCGCGCTGATTGGGCAGAACTAACATTAGCGTGAACCTGGCCCCCCATCATACTCAAAATTTTATAAAAAATATGTCAGTCGTTTGTGCTACGTTTGTGCTGGTTTGTGCTGTAAAAATTTACGTTTGTGCTGTTATCGTTTTTGAGATATTGAGGATTCTTTTATAGGTCAATCTGAGGTCACCCAGCCCCTCATTTTGCTAAAAAATGCTCCAAAACGAACGAAAATGGTGTCATTCGTTTGTGCTACGTTTGTGCTGGTTTGTGCTGTAAAAAAATACGTTTGTGCTGTTATCGTTTTTAAGATATTAATAATAGCATTTTTGGACGATGACGTCATCATACGCTTTCGAAAATGCACAGAACTGACTCAGAATGGTGTCTATCTTTTTTGCTTCGTTTATGCTGTGCATCTTTGGTTTATACAGTTATGTTAAAGATTTTAAGAATTTGGGTATCACTTTTTTTTTTTTCTTCTTCTTCTTTGGGTATCGCGCACACCTGTTATATTGGCAGTGACGTCATATCCGGACACTTTATTGCTGCGTGATTAATCATGGATAGAACCTCTCGACGCTCCTCAAACTTTTGGCAAGTAAATCTTCTCTTAATCCCTTTATTGGTGTAGTGTTTGACATATAAATGAGGATGATAATGTTGAATAGAGTATTCATGTGAATATCATTATTAACCAATCGTTAATTTCATAGATTTAAATGGCACAAGTTGACGTTTAATCTGCCATAGGCTGTACAATTATTCTTAACATTACTGGCACGGCTTTTGTTCAATATATCCACAGCATATGCCTGGTTAAAAGTCACTTGTATTGCGATTCACGCATGTTTCACGTGCTGAATGTGTGTTAAGGAGCTTAATTAGCTAAGCCAATTAACGCACGCACAATTCTTGCATATGAGCGAACTTGCAGGTTTCGGTTTGCACATATACTTAGTGTTTTGTTATGTGGTTAATTCATTTTACTACATGATTATTATTATATTTATTTTTTTGTGCAGGATGGCAGCTTGGAACAGCCAGTGTGGAGTGAAGAGTCACTGTTTTTTTGTAGTGTGTAGTACTAATACCTCTGAAAGTCAATTTTATGCAGCTTTAATTTAAGTACATGTATGAGGCCTTCTTTACTGCTTGATTAGCATGGTAGTGTTGTAGTAGTGAAGCTTATAAGCATTTGTTTTCTTAAATTAACTTAATTTAATGGCAATATTTTTAAAGTAAGAATGAACTAAAAGCAGTCACTGTCAAAGAAACATTTTATGGTATAGCTTAACGTACAAAAGAACAGAAACATGTACATAGAATTGAAACGTATGCCAGACTAATTGCAAACAAACTTAAAGCGCCAAAGGACAACTTGCATAAAAGCATAAAAACAAGGTTATGAATTGGCAGCCTAATCATGTGTGTAAAGCACTGCATGTGGACACACATGTCTATTTTCTGCCACAGTTTTGACTTCGCTCCTCAGGTCATCAAACATCTCCCAGACTCTTGGGGACCTTCTGCAGTAACAGACGTAGTGACCCATGGCATTCGTTGACTCTCCACCTCTGAATGCTATGACTGCCCTTAGTGTGAAGGTCTTATCCTGAAGCACCATGCTGGATGGAAATTCAGACAAGGAAGACTCTTTCTTTCGTTGGTGAGTTTGTGAAGTACTCATACAGTCAGTATCAACCCACAAAATTTCTCCTACACTGTAGCTGTGTGTGACCATCCCTTCACATAGGGCAGATGACTCCTTTTCGGTGCCCCCAAAGTGACCCTGTAGTGGCAAATGGACTGGCCTGAGACAGGGAGATATGGGCAGGTGAAGTCCTTGCTGCACTGCAATCTCAAGTTGAGCCATACCAGAAGTCTGCAGTACATTGAAGGATGGAGAGACAATTGGTACTTCCCTTGAGGTTTGCACACTGAGCACACAGTACTGGGAGGAACATTTCTTATGAAAGTACACGCTTGTGATATTCCTCATTGTTTTCTGTACTACAGTGGAAATGTGACACTGAGCATCAATCTGGAGTGCACCTGACAGCAACTTGACATCTGGAAATAATGTGGTCAGCAACTCCGCTCTCTGGATATATGCATTCCTGCCAATACCGTCTGTCGCAATGTATTTGGCCAGCTTGAATAACTGGTTTGAGGGTTCGGTGTTGACCGCATACTGGAAGGACATGCTGTCACAGTATGCACAGCTCAGACTTTGCAAAAATGCATCCACTGCACAAGTATTTAACACAGATACTGTTTTGTTTCCCAGCTTGAGTGGTTGATGATGGTTACCATTTTTCAGCAGCCCAATTTTAACCATTTTCTTTGTGGATTGGTTGGCATTCATCCATTCAGGGCATGGGGCTAAGTAAGAGTGGCTCTTGCGTTTCTTTGGTGGAACTCCTTGGCCCCTCCAATTTTCCAGAGCCTCATCAGCAAGGATGCCAGCAGTTGAGTCAGAGTCTGCAGAAGGTAAACTTTCATTAGGTGGGAAGATCTACCAACAAGTGTATTTGTCATAACTTAAGAATAATACTGCTCAAGAAAAATGTAGATACCCAAAAAATACCCAAATCAAACTGTATCTTATAGCTACTCTTGAGTTTTGAGTTTGGGTATCTACGTTCTTCTATTATTGAAATGATAACATAGTTTTATATTGAATGTTCCAGACACTCAAAACCCATATACAAATTTACCTGTAAGCACAGCTACCCTGGGATATACTGATGGAATCCATGACGGCAAAATGTGCTATTTTTCTGTGTTTTGCCACATGAAGTAATGAGTTGCTCAAGAATATTAACTTATTTAACATATAGCTCAAATTGAAACAAAAAGGTGGGTGTGATAAAACCACCCCTGATTTATTATTCTAGTATGTAACTGAGTGTTTTTATTACCAACCTTTTGACTTTCTTTTCCTCCCAGTGCCTTCGACATCAGCAGTTGTCGATGCTGTTTTAGATCTTTCCGCCTCTTCAGTGTTTTTTGCAGCGCAAATCCTCATTTTACCTTCAATGAAGGTAAGGTGACGAGCAACGAAGCGGTCGACTCGGAGGGGCAACTTTTCATGCTTGAAAAGCCCATGTTTTATATTCTTGAACTCCAATTCAACTGAGGCAGAACTGGCTGTGATGCCTGAACCAGGGAAGTATGGAGTCAGTACTGCACTCCATAGAGGTAAACTACTTGCTAGTCGTTTTATGTGGGGAATAATATCAGGGAGGAAGTGAATGTTATCACGATCACCTTTGCTTGTTGCGAAGGATTGGCTCTCTTCATAGATATCTTCTACCCACTGCTTCAAGTCGGTGTCAAGATCACTTGGATGCTCAAGATCAGGATGAGGACTACTTTCTTCATGTGGTATCTCAACTGTCTCTTCTGATATTTGGGCCTTTAGGTACGTTTTGAAGCCCTCTGAGTTGACTGGAAGTCCTTTATCATGGCCCTCTCCTTCACTGAGTGCCACCACCATGATGGCACGTAAGAGGTCTCTTGCATGCGCCAAAGATTGTGATTTTATTACCTTTGCAAGAGATCTTACAAAGAAATCCTTGACACGGTAGGCCTTCATTCTGAGGCACTCCCACTGGCAGATAAGCTTGATGCAGTGTGCCACATCCACTCGGATGTAACAATGAGGAAGTTTCGCAGCCGGGTTGCCAATCATGACATTGAAACATTCATTGAGGTATGTTTTCAAATCCGGGTGTG
The DNA here is from genome assembly GCA_021464625.1 of Proterorhinus semilunaris. Lineage (NCBI taxonomy): Eukaryota > Metazoa > Chordata > Actinopteri > Gobiiformes > Gobiidae > Proterorhinus > Proterorhinus semilunaris. Next base: position 631,613 of record JAJBBP010000035.1, on the reverse strand, counting down.
GTGTGAAAGACCTCACTAATGCACCAAGAATGGCCAGGGAAAAATCACATACCACCTCTTTTGGCACAGGTGCTCCAGCACGAATCCATTCTGTCAGCCAGTGTGAGATGGCATTCACATCATGGCGCTCTGACAACATTTGCACTACTGGGGCACTGCAGTTCATCTGGTCTCTCAATACTCCCTGATACAGAAAAATATGACCAGATGTACTATTTGGACGTGCAAGTTTTCTCACTACAGATCCAGTTGCATCAACACAGATTGTTGAGTAAGACCGCTGTGACAAGGTTTTGCAAACGTGTATTTGTGTTTGGCTCCAGTAATGGCAAAAAAACTTATCTAGACCAATGTCTTTAATGCTGCCACTGTGTGGAGAACTGTGTTTTAAGAGTTGTAATGACAATAGAGGGTCTTTATGCGGCAACTCTTGTGAATTCCTCTCTTGTTTTGCTTTTCGCAGGGTCGCCAATTTGGGCAAATGGCTGGGCTCGGGGTCTCCAAAATCCATTAACTTTGTTGCTTGCTGTGCCCTCCACACATGAGGTTCGGACTTTCCTTCACAAAGTGCGCTAGCAACATCCTTGCGCGCTACTCCAGACAGAGGACGCTTTGCACACCCTGTGTGAAGCGAGGAAAGGATGTTTTTAAGGACACACTGGAAGACCATCGGGCTTTGAACTGGTGGCTCTTTCAGACATTGGGCTTGGAGCTGACCTCCACATTCCTTGCAGTAGCCTTGAATGTCTATGTATTTACTTTTCGACATGGGATAAATCTTTGCCCTTTTAAAGACAATAGTACAGGTATGTTTCACCTCTTTCCATAATATTTCATTCATGACATGAGTCCAAGTGCCTGGTTTTAATATGTTATATTTTCTGTTGGCATAGTTGACGCTCTCTGGCATGAACTGTACCCATTTCTCAAATGGCACCAACAGCTGAAAAGTCTGCTCTGATTGAAGTATGCCATCACTGTCACTATGCTGATCGGCTGGTGGCTCATCTTCACTATTTTCAGATGCACTGGTGTCACTCAGACCCAAAATGGTCCAGATGTTGTGCCTGTTTTGTTTTACAAAGGTATACAGTGCCTTGGCAGATATTCTCTCATCAAGTTGATGGCTGAGTTCTGTCCAGATTTGTTGAGCAGGTTTAGCAATTTCACCATTTATTAATATAGCCTCTTTTGATGTTGAGAGGATGGCAATAACGGCATGTGTGGCCACTCCTGGATTTTTTGGCATCTAGTAAAAATAAAAATAAAAATTAAATCGCCATATGTAAACTGGAGTAATGTTGTGTTTATGCTATTTTATTTAAAGGTTCATCTTAATATGTTTCACACAATATACTTCTGAACTCTTCCAAAACCTGGTAGCCTATGTCAAACATTGTAAAAAAGTTCTTTAAATATTCTCTTATGTATTAACTGTTTATTTCTGTGGATTTTGTCATTACTATAATTGAAACAATGTATACAGTTATACGAAATGCATTCATTGTATTTTTTTACTTTACATTTTAATGAATTCTGTACAGTATTTGAAATTGAATGCCTAGCAACAACAAAAAAAGCTAGCAAAATTGTTTATACATACAATTGAATTACTTACGTTGATGATCTTCAGAATATGCCAAGGTCCATAAGGGTACAATTAAAAGAGAAAAATACCAAAATAATTAAGTATTTTAAGTTAAAATGCAGTTGCTTAATTAGTTTGAGGGAAAAAGATGAAATTTTAGCGGGTAAACTTAATGTTTAGCGCCTCCCAGTGGTATATAAAAAGTAAAGAGTGTTGTAGCGTTAATGAAATAATGACAAATGCTTTGACTATATCACTTTATTAACAAAACTCACATACAAATCTCGTTTTCAAATTACAGCTTCAAGTTTCAGAGATAGATGACTACGTTTAGGACTAATCTGGGAAGAAAAATGTAGTTAATGTAACTTTCAACGTAAACACATCGCAATATAGGCTGGGCAGCGCCTGCAGATGACGGCACAAGCCAACATGAACGAAGCAAAAAAGATAGACACCATTCTGAGTCAGTTCTGTGCATTTTCGAAAGCGTATGATGACGTCATCGTCCAAAAATGCAATTATTAATATCTTAAAAACGATAACAGCACAAACGTAATTTTTTACAGCACAAACCAGCACAAACGTAGCACAAACGAATGACACCATTTTCGTTCGTTTTGGAGCATTTTTTAGCAAAATGAGGGGCTGGGTGACCTCAGATTGACCTATAAAAGAATCCTCAATATCTCAAAAACGATAACAGCACAAACGTAAATTTTTACAGCACAAACCAGCACAAACGTAGCACAAACGACTGACATATTTTTTATAAAATTTTGAGTATGATGGGGGGCCAGGTTCACGCTAATAGAACTAACCACGTGTTGCTGTGCACGTGCAGAGCGCGCCCTCGATTTCCGTGGGCGCGCTCATGAAGGAAAACAACAGCATGGGGGAATCGAGAGAAAAGAGGACCGTAAAACTAACTTTGCAAGTAAGTTTGCGCTTTTTGTATCACACAGAATGTATTCCGTAACTGTAAATGTTAATATACACCACGTAAATACTATTTCGATTAGACAGTTGATATATTGTAGCTTCGTGAAAAATAGAAACTACTACAACGAGTACCATTTTAAACTAACAGAACAATGCTATTCTAGAGGACAGTGTCCCTGTTTAATGTAAAATACACATACAGTATATTTTACATTAAAATACACGGTATGTGTATCGAATTACAATAATTACATAGCGTAACACATAGTGAGAAGTTATTTAACTTGCCAGACAAACTAACAAAATAAGGTTAGTTAATATGATCGAAGTGTACGAGGCCATCAGACGGTTCCAGCTATTTTGCCTCATATTTAATCTGGACAGTATCTTACTGGTTATGGTTATGGGCAGGAGTTGGAAAAGGTTTAGAAACAGGAAAACAATTAAGGCTAAGGTTAGCTAAAGGTTAGGTTTAGGTTTATTGGGCACTATATAATAATGACGTGACTTTTTAATCAAGTTTGTTAAATTCACAAATTTGTGCTTTCATACTTGTTCACTAATGTATCAAGACTGGTGATTATAGTAACCGTAATAGACACAGTAGTCAGATATATATACTTCTTATTTTGTCGTGTGATAATAAAATATGAACTAAGTATAATGAGGGTGATATTTTGGTCCTTTCTTCACCTAGGTCGCCTGCTGCAGAGAGGAGTCTGCTGCAGTGGGATCTGTTTCCACTATGGATATGGAAGATGGGGCTTAGCATGAACTTCTTTGCTAACAGGTGATTACTAGCTATTACTTAAAGTTCAATTAGTTTGTTATGTATTTTATAGCCACAAATAAAACTGTAATAAAGTTGCTGCTCAGTAATTGTACCTATTTTGAACAGATGCGGCTGTGTCCTGTCCCATCTCCTCCACACAGGACAGACCAGACTCTTATTATACCGTCTCCTGTTCTGCTGTGAGTGAGGTGCTCAGCACATGGCAGTGTTGGAACGAACAGAGGCTAACTACCAGTAGCAAGTAAATTACATTGTATGTAGGTCACATTCAAACTGTTGACCCAACTTCACCAAAATAAACTCTTTTGTCATCCACAGCATATACAGCTTATATTAAAACCGAAAATGTCAAGTCTCGGTTTAAAGCCCCATCACCATGGCAACACAAGACCAGACAAAGACAAACCCAACTCTGACGGGACAACAGGTAAGATGCACACACAAAAAAAAGTATACTTTTCTAATTATGATTAGTCATGCAAGCTATAACTTCATAAATCACAACAGTGCCAAATTCAACTGTAAAATGTAAGGGAACCTATTCAAGTTAATAAAATAAAGGTCTATCATGTTTCAGACAATAATAACTAGTTATTAAACCAACTTTGACTATTTGTGTCATGTCTAACCTATTCTCCGGTCATTTTCTCAGTTTTAGCTTAAGTGATGGAGCCAAAAGAATGGTGCCGTATGAAGTTGCCATTTTCACCAAAATGTGACTGTGCAGCCCTGGAAACAAAGTCTTGTTCTTGCTGTCAGAAAGAACTGCAGTAGCTGGTGACGCCCGTGTCCTTGGAAGATGACCAGATTTAGCTTTTAAACTCAGTTAAAACCAGTTCTTTGCCTCTTTACAAACTGCAGTTACTCCTTGGTTTCTTGTTAGAAGAGTCATTGCCAGACTGGACAGCTCAAGAGGCTATCGGCTAAACCTTTATGTGGTGAGAATGCAGGCGTTATATGTTATGTATATGTTATAGATGTTTGTCTTGTCCAGAAGGAGACCTATTCCAGTCTGGGACTGTCGTTGAATCTACTTTCCAATCTGACAGCAGAGAAAAACACGTAAGGTGGTCTTGGCTGAACTTGTTGATCAGTAGAACAGCTTTGGGCATTATTCTTTTCCACTCTGAAGATATTACGGGCACTTCTGGAAATAAAGCCAATAATGTTCAGAGTGCAGAGGATCGCTGTTGTTGTTTCTTTTTGCAACTGCTGTCATCGGGTCTAAACCAATAAAATGTAAAATTTGGGCAAAACCCAGTTTTTTTGTGTGTATAGTGTTGTAGGCCTTCTATGCAAATATGTTGGGGCACTTTTCTTTTTTGCAATATCCTTATTTTATTGTGTACATAAAAAAAAGCTTCATTGCATTTCAATTACATCTATTAGTTTCTGCGAAAATCCCAAAGACAATTGACATAAATGTTGGTGATTTATTTTACTTGAATTATTTTTTCAACTAATTTTGCAATTCTGTTACAATGCAGTAAAATTATTTTTAAAATAACACTACTCTTGAGTACACTTTTCTACTCTGCTGATTTACTTGTGATGAATTGCTAGTCTGCAAATGTTGTGAAATACAATGTAATGTGGTTCCAAAATTATAAGCAAAAGCTTATAATTTGCATTATAATGTATTATAATGGCTCTTGTCAGCCTAATAATTAGAGGATGGTATTTATCACATTGCCATTGTTGATAATTATGAATATACGCATTGCAATGCTATTTTTGTTCTCATGTACCATCCATAAAAATGCAAATGTCTATATCTACACACTATTGCCTGATTGTTAAGATGACAAAGTACAAGATAACATTTCAGTGTTTCCATGCAAGTTCAGCTATAAGGAAGCATTATAATAACAAAGGTATATATGACATGACATTTTTAATGATAGTACGTAAAAGAAAAGGCAATATGCCCAAACAACTATAAATATGACATTTAAATAAAACAGAATAACCAAAGGTAAAACTGTGGTAATTGTATTGTAGGATTTCATTTACACACCACGTCTAAAAATGGGTCTCGTTCATTTCACGTTTGTTTTCATGTCACGGCAAAAAGTTAAATGGATCAAATGCTGCGTTGAACAAAATTACGGTATTTAAAAACTTACAAAGGCATAAATGAACATTGATTTTGTCATTATGCTGAATAATAGAAGTTGGATGTATTTTTTAAATGTTGGAAAACGGTACAGATCTTTAAATACATCCATGCGTAGGGCAGTAGCTACTTGGAGATCTGGGTCTACTGCTCCGCTCACGGCAGCAGCCCTGGCTGATTCTCTGCCTGCTCTCGTTGCGCTGTCAATTTACTTGACATGTGGTCAATTGTAGAAGTATAATTAACTTTGTAATTAAACGTTGGAAAACAGTTCCAAAAGTGAATAACTTTGATCAATGACTAGGTTGAGCGATCTAGACCTACTGCGTCTCTGCTGCCGAGCTGTGGTGCGCGTTCTCGTCGCGCTGAGAATCATGGGGATTGGCAATAAACATCCGCGTTTCTTTGTGTTTTTTATTGGAAATGAGTAAGGACCCTAATATGGCCATAACAATGAATAATATAAATTATACAAGTATATAGTAGCCGTTAAAAAAAGCTCTGGGCCCGATGGACCCGGAAGTAACGCGGAAGTAAGAATTTTTTCTGGCTCGCTGCGCCAATGAGCACAAACCATTGAAATCAACGGGCGGCCATATTGGAAGCCCGGGGCTTGGAATAGATCCACGCCTGTGGCAGACATATCGGGGACAGGAAGAGAATTGGGGACAGGCGTATCCCAGAAGGCTTTGCGGCGGAGGCAACAGCAGCAGCAGCGCCGCCATTGAGCTCAGCGGCTATAAGTGGATGCGGTAAGTTGCTTTTTTTTTATTTATTGTTCCTTACGAAGGAAAGTTAATAACCTTTAAGGCCATTCAGGACAAGACATGTCCACGTGTAAAGAAACCCGATGGTCTGTTTATTGGTTGAATCCACGTGGATTGTACGATCTAGCCTCTTTGGTTAACTCAGCGGCACGCGCTGTGAGTTGTAGCCGAGCGGAGTGAGCTCTAACTCGGCTAAAGGTTCTACGAAGCTCCGCTGATTTTCTCCGGCTCTATTGTAGATACAATTGTGAAAACTTGAGGGAAAAAGGTTGTTAGTGACTGTTGTTGACTGTGTATTTATATTACTAGTAATAGTTTGGCTAATATAAGAAGTAAGGTGCTCAAAATAGTGTAGTGTTAAGACAAATGAGTAAATACTCGAGCGATCTTTCTCATATCTTTGCAAACGTTTCATGAATAATCACAGTAATTAAATAAACTGTTAAAAGTGTAACGCCTATAGGCTAGAACACTTATAAGGTAATATATGCAAAAATAAACAATCAGTTACAATTGTACTAAAGGTTTTTAAACTATTTTCAGGACTTCTATTGTTTGCCCTTAGTTTCAAAGCTAGATAACGAATAAGCTAAATAAGCTTTACTAATTACTAAAGTGTTGGTTCAAGCGGAGGAAAGAATAGTCTCCGTGGAGATAATGGGCCAAATTAGATCTACAGTCAGCTAGAGTGGACTCTACAGCTACGTTTAATACGTGGATTAACAATAGTAAATGTTATAGTCATGACAGAGCCTAGTTTAAATGTGTGAAGAGAAAGATAACTTTGAATATGCAAGACTATTGACTCAAAGGCCCGACCAATCAGAGTGGGCTCAGAGCATTTGAATGTGAAAAGCTTTAGGTGTGGAGCAGGAACAATGAGCTGAAAAGAGGAGGAGGAGGAGGGGGGGGGGGCAGCAGAGGTTTCATCCACAGAGGTGAGGGAGGGCTCCTTCGGGGAGGGGCTCCAGATGGACTCTAGACCTGAGTGTAACCTTATAAATAAATAAAATAAAGATCAAATTTGTAAAGAAATGTATGCATTTATTATAAGTGCATTTATTTACTTATTTATTTATGTAATTACCCCTCCTGGATACACCACCTTAACATGGTGGAGGGGTTTGAGCACTCGAATGATCCGGGAAACTAAGTTGTCGGGGGCTTCCTGCTCCTGGTAGGGTCTCCCATGGCAAACAGGTCCTAGGTGACGGGTCAGACAAAGAGCGGTTCAGAAGCCCCTTATGAGAGACCAATAGGCCCGGTTAGAATCGTGAGGCTTTCCTCCTGTGGACCCCCCACCTGCAGGGGGCGCTATAGGGGCTGGTGCAGCTCCAACAGCTGCCCCCACGACCCGGCTACGGACAAGTGGAAGAAAATGGATGGATGGAGTTATGTAATTATTTTTGTATTTCTTTATTTTGTATTTCTCTTTTTCTGTATTTATTTTCTGTATTTTTCAATGTATGCAAATCAGGGGGTGGGTCTGGATGCCGCTGTTGTAATGTCATTGGTTAATCTTTCTCCATGCACACAGGGCCTTGTCCAGCATAAACATTGCCAAACATGAACTCTGTTTTAGTCTAGTGTTTCTCCACCTACATTAGGCACTCAAAGTGCTTTCCAGCAAGGATCCACTCCACTCACCAATTCACACTCTCATTTAGGGGGGTGTATCGCCTAGTCTCGGGCGATACGATACGTATCCCGATACAAGGGTCGCGATACGATATATCCCAATATTGAAGTATTAGACGATTATTGCAATTATTTTTTTACTACTTTGTAAACAACTATTCAGTAAACTAGGCCACCTTCATTAGATTTGTATCCAATACATTTGATCTATCTATCTCATGATATAAATGCTTTTCACTAATGTGTTGTGGGGATTATGTAACTTTGAACGGAAAACAGATTTCTTGGAAACCTAGTAATGAAACCAATTACTGGGGATGCACATTTTCTAGTATTTCTATAGTTGGGAGTCCTTAGCGATCAGTAATAACTACTATGGGTTTCATCCATTAAAATATACAAATACTTAGACGGGGCATTTGAAATCTTATCTACTTCACAACGGGTGTCACCTGTAGATCAGGGAATGACGACACGGGCATCACGTGACTATAGCGCTCATCTTTTTGTGTTAGCAGTAGCGCACAAACGAAGCAGAGGGGAAACTAAATACAGCAGGCTCTTTTTAACCCCTTAGTTAACCCTGATCAGGATATAATTATGGTTAAGAACGGCAACTGTAACGTACGTTGTGTTTCACTCACACAGATCTCACCCATATTTTTAGAAACTAGAAGGTCTTGGCTTTCAAATTAGGTATCATATTGGCATATTGACTGTAAGCTCTCCAGTCAATACGCTTTGAGACTTGGATGTAAATAATTGTTAACCCTAATCCTTCACCCTAACCCTAGGGTGGCAGTTAAGTGGTTAAACCTGTGTCGTAACTGCAGTGGCGAGACACAGGTTTGACATGAGCATACTGTGTTTAGTTTCCCCTCGGCTTCGTTTAATTCTGTAATAAAATGCTACGAAGATAAATCCTCTCCTCTCGCAGCGGTGACACATACAGCAACATCTGCACACAGCTGGTGGCTCTCGTAATAATCCAGGTCTCTGTCTTTGCTGTAAAAGCCAAAGTGAGGCCAAATGTAGAGTTTTAAAAGAGCCCCAGAGCGTCTCATAGTTCCTTCTCCTCCATGGTAAAACTCTTCCTGTGTTTCTCTCTCACTAGATTCTAGTGTTACTCAAGCAGGCTGCGCTGCCATCTAGCGGGCGGGAGTAAAACTGCAAGACCAAAGTGCTGCTGCAATGAATATTTCCCCAAAAATAGATGTTCAGCAATACGGGCGCTTTTTGTATCGATACGAGAATCGCGCGACGTAATATCGCGATATATCGGTGGATCGATGTTTTTCAACACTGGGGGCAAGGCAGGTGAAGTGTCTTGCCCAAGGACACAACGACTGTGCCCCTGCAGGATTCGAACTGCCGACCCTCCAGTCACAAGATGACCCGCTCTTTTATCTGTGCCACTGTCAATAGACTGAAGCAGAGCTCGTGTTAAGCAGTGTCTATGTTGGACAAGGCGCCAATCTGTTTACATGGAGAAAGATTAACCAATGACCTTACAGCAGCGGCATCCAGACCCACCCCATGATTTGCATACATTAAGACATATACATGAATAAATACAGCAATAAATAAATACAGAAAAACATAAATACAAAATAAAGAAATACAAAAATAAATATATAATTCACTTATTATAATAAATGCATGCATTTCTTTGCAAATGTGATCTTTATTTTATTTATTTTATATATATATATATATATATATATATATATATATATATATATATATATATTGTTTTGGCAGCCACAGTCCTCCATATGTGTGAGCTGGGAGGAAGAGCCACAAAGACGACGAGAAAGCCTCGGAGGTTTGACTCCACAGTCGGTGCTGCTGCTGCCCCTCCAGGAGTCTGTCTGCACACGGGTGAGGAGGATCTGCACAAAGACACACTCACATCGGCTGTGAGTAGTGTGTGAGAAGTGTGGCAGCGTGCGGTGAATCGTTAACCTTTTTTTTAATCCTCATCCTTTTGGTGATTGACGACAGAAATGTCATTCAAACAAGTTTCTGTTGAGAGAGGAGAGAAAAATGCCCAAACCGACTAGATCAGAGGCGAAGCTACAGGGAGATTTGGCGACAACGGAAGAGCAGTACGTAAGCCTCAGTCGAATTACTTAGTTACTGGATAAACAAAAGGACATGTTTAAGGATCTGCTCCATCAACAACAGGAGAACTTTAGAGCATTCATAAAAATCATAATGGAATCTACTAACACTCGATTGGATCTACAGACAAAGGACATTCAAGAGCTAAAAACAAGCCTGCAGTTCATGCAAGGTGAGGTGAACACTTTAAAAGAACAGAATCTGAAACTCACGGAGCGCACAAACACTTTGCAAACCGATTTTTATAAAGTATGTGACAATTGAAGCTATGGGAGAAACACTAAGGATTTTGACTGTAAATAAAAAAAGAGTACATATATGTACCAGCCTTAAAAGTGCGTGTGTTGCTATATATCCTATATATAGGATATATAGTCTGGACAGATTTATCACTAAAATTGGTAAGATTTCCAGCTTCCGTGTTCTCCAACTTTCCCATTTCAAATATTGTTCTCAAAATTCACTCCCTAAAAGAAAAATAGTCAGTGATTTCAAATATGATGGATTTTAATTAGGAGTTAAGACGAAGCAAATAATTTGCATATTTTAACATATCATCAAGGCAAGCCACTGCAGGTGAATAGGGCACATTTTTAAAGTGGGTGATATCAATTTGAAACTTTTGTATATTATTTACAAAAACCTGAAAAAAAATGCATTGTAAGTTTTCTGTATTATAATGATTACATGACAAGGCATTTTATGCTTAAAAATTGACAATGTTGTAATTTCATAGTGGGAAATTAAGCTAAAATTATCCTATTGCATTTGTGTTGATTTGGTAAATTAATTACGTGAATAAGTTTGTTAAAAGTGCCGAATTGTAGTTCAAATCTCCGCAGTGTGGCTTTATGCAAATGAGTGCGCGCTGCACTGGAGCAAACAGAAAAGAGGTTGGGGAAACACGGCTCTAATGTGTTTCACTCACCCTCCAGCCCTTTCCCGAGACAAAAACGGCAACAAAACATGAGGACTATTGTACACTTCCGTGAACGTGAAATATAATCCATGCACTACAGCCGGCCTGTTAGCATCAGCGGAGCGGAGTTGATGCTAGCTGCTCTACAACAGGAAAACTCACAAAGCCGCGGATTAAAATCACAATTACATCCCACACCAAAGCACGTATAGTAAAGTATACTTCTTACATGTTATGTTTATGATGGTGACTTTTGAAAAAAATTATTACCTTAAGGTCAAAATTACGGAGACTTTCCTTCACAATATCTCAGGATCTACAGCAGCGATGCCGTTGTCACCAGCACCATTGGACTCTGCTATATGTATTCTGATTGACTGGGAAATATGACGGAACGGGAACATGATTTGTTGCCGCGGAAACCGAGAGGAAAAACTTTTATTTTTTTTCTTCGAGCGAGGTCCAGACCTATAATCGAAGATTTTGACGCTGCATGTGGAATTTATTTATTCATAGCTCAAGAAATAATTGGCCTATCTCGTGTTCTGTTTTCCACAGTAAACAGATTAACTAACCCTCCAGTTTCACTGCCCTTAGAACTAATCTCTACATCTAAGTGCAATGAGTTTGCAATATTTTTTTATGACAAAGTCCAAGGCATTAAAAATGCCATAATTTCCACAACACAAATGGCAACCCTGCCACCAGATAAACACCTTGAGCTGACACATTTCACACCGGTTACTGACAAAACAATGGAAGAGGTTATCTCCGGTCTGAGTTCATGCACATGCTGCCTTGATGAATTGCCCACTAGATTTCTGAAGTCTGTGCTGACCAGCTTGTTACCACAACTTGTTCAGTTAGTCAACATTTCATTTGAGACGGGAGCATTTCCAAAGGCTCTGAAAACCGCGGTCATTAAGCCTCTTCTAAAGATGAGCAGCCTTGATCCCAAGATACTGAACAACTACCGGCCCATATCAAACCTACCATTCTTAGGAAAAGTCCTAGAGAAAGTAATCTATCAACAGCTCACTTACTTTCTCCTATCTAACAATGTGTTTGATACTTTCCAGTCAGGATTTAGGCCCTGCCACAGCACTGAGACGGCTCTGATCAAGGTGACAAATGATATCCGTATGAACACCAACGCAGGTAAGGTCTCAGTTTTAGTTCTGCTGGACCTGAGCGCTGCCTTTGACACAGTGGACCACAGGATCTTACTTCACAGGTTAGAAAACTGGGTGGGAATCTCTGGTACTGCGCTAAACTGGTTCAAGTCCTATCTGGAGGATAGGACGTACTTTGTCGCAATTGGCGACTGTGTCTCAGACAAAATTTCCATGACCTGTGGAGTCCCCCAGGGGTCAATCTTGAGACCCCTCTTATTCAACTTGTACATGCTTCCATTGGGTCAGCTAATAAACAGCAACAATGTGTCGTACCACAACTACGCAGATGACACTCAGATCTACGTGTCACTGACGGCAGGTGAACATGGGCCTGTAGATACTCTCTGTCACTGATACAGGTGAACATGGGCCTGTAGATACTCTCTGTCACTGATACAGGTGAACAGGGGTCTGTAGATACTCTCTGTCACTGATACAGGTGAACATGGGCCTGTAGATACTCTCTGTCACTCACGGCAGGTGAACAGGGGCCTGTAGATACTCTCTGTCACTGACGGCAGGTGAACAGGGGCCTGTAGATACTCTCTGTCACTGATACAGGTGAACAGGGGCCTGTAGATACACTCTGTCACTGATACAGGTGAACAGGGGCCTGTAGATACTCTCTGTCACTGCATCGAACAGATCAGTCTGTGGATGCAAAACAACTTTCTCCAACTAAACTCAGACAAAACACACAAAAAACAGGTTAGAAATCTAGGAGTAATCATGGACTCAGACCTGAACTTAAACAGCCACATTAAAGCAATAACATCATCAGCTTTTTATCATCTGAAAAACATTGCTAAGATCAGAGGAATAGTGTCAAAACCAGACTTGGAGAGACTCGGGGTGCTTTCACACCTACATCATTTGGTCCACTTAAAACGGACTGGAGTCCGGAACACCTGCAAGTACGGCTGGTTTGGGCTGGTGTGAAAGCGGACCAGTTTAATTTGGTCCGGACTAAAGTACCTCACCGAGACCACCTTCTGGAGATGGTCTCGGTGCAGTTCCATGTGGACTCCAGTGTGGTTCGCTGCTGGTGTGAACGCTGACCGGCCTCGAGTCAGACCTGCTCTGTTACGTAGCAGCCTTTTTGGTCCAACGAAGCTTCCGTAGCAAGCCGTGCGGTGTGTTTAGGGAAGCGCAAATTTTCATGCGCGATACATGATAGAACAACAGCAGTATTTGTGCTTTCTGCACAAAGCACTGATGGTAATAAATCGCAACAAACACAAACAGGAGAGCACAGTTCATCGTTAAGAAATAAACAAAGTCTTTTCTTCCGGGATTTTTCCCTCTTCATATGCTGCGCCAATCAGCTTTCACCTACGTCACCCAGAACACGGTATTTTGTAAACAGCGCCGCCACATGAGTGGGGGGATATATAACATCCATAGTGGTTGGTTCGTTTGCAAAAACTCTGGTGTGAATGAGAACCGAGCAAGTTGAGAATTGCAACATTGTAACAATTTTGGGGCCCAACCGAACCAACAGGTGTGAAAGCACCCTCATCCATGCATTTGTCTCCAGCAGGTTAGACTACTGTAATGGCTGCTCACTGGCCTTTCTAAACGAGCTGTTAGAGCTGCAGAACATCCAGAACGCTGCTGCTCGAGTCCAGACAAGAACCAGGAAATACGACCATATTAGTCCAGTGCTCCGGTCTCTGCACTGGCTTCCTGTCACTCAGAGAATAGAATTTAAAACAGCTCTGCTTGTTACAAGTCGTTTCATGGTTTAGCACCGAAGTACATCTCTGATATGTTAGAGCCGTATGAACCATCTCGGGCCCTGAGAACTTCAGGGAGGGGTCTCCTGGTGGTTCCCAGAGTCAATAATAAACACGGTGAAGCTGCGTTTCAGTTTCATGCAGCTAAAATCTTCATGAGGATGTGAGACAGGCCTCAACTCTGACAACGTTCAAATCCAGGCTGAAAACAGCTCTTTTTACCCGAGCATATGAAAACTGAAAGTATTCTATCTGCACTCTTGCCTTTTACTGTAATTGATTAATTTGTATGTTGATGTTTTAATGATTGATTTGATCTGTTTTATTTTTTGTAACTTTATGCAACTGTGAAGCACTATGAATTGCCTTGTGTATGAATTGTGCTCTACAAATAAACTTGCCTTTCCTATCGAAGAAATAAAAACGTGTGGATATAAATATCCACCAAATATTGTAACCGCTAGAAGGCGCTAAAGAAGAGAGAGGCTCATGCGGGTCCTTTTTCACCACTCAGTGGCGGCTGCATTTTGCGTTGCTACTATAAGCCAATATCACTTCATTATAGCAACGTAAAAAAGAAGTCAAAGTTCAGTTAACAAGCCATGAATCAAAACCTCTCCTAAATTTCAACTGTATTATGTAAAACAAATGAAGAGCCGTTTGGGAGCCAAAAGAGACGGCTCTTTTTGGTGAGCCTATCCAAATGATCCGGTTCACCAAAAAGAGCCGAAAATCCCATCACTAGTCTCATGCATGTAAACAAGCCACACCGGATTGTAGCCGTGAGCTAATTTCCATCCGTCGTCCCCCATGCGCACTCTCAAACACACTCTCATTCATCCTGGACTATTGTACATGTTTTTAGTGGGTTTATTTTATGATACATAGCCCAGCGTTGTCTCATGGATCATTGACATTTTCAGAAAAAGTAAAACTCTTTGGAGCCAGGCTTTTAAGCAGTTTAAACGAGGACCAAAGCTACATAAGAATCCTGTTTCCAAAGTGTCTTTTGGAGTCGCCAGCCACCAGGGGGCGATATTACAGCAATGTCAGCTCCATGAGGACCAAAGAGAAGGGCTTTCCTCGCCCACTGGCTCAGACAGTGATTTAAAAACAGATTTGTTGCTGATTCACAGTGAGCTGATGGGGGAGGGGTGATACTGTATGTGTGAATGAGAACAGAGGGAGGGGGAGGGTCACACCAGGTCTGCAGCAAAATACATTTAGTGTTTTACTGAACAATGTGTGTAACACAACACTAACTCCTGTTTCTGTCTGCAGAGAAATGGACCCAGCTCAGCCTCTGAAGACTCCCCGCACACAGGGAAAGACATACAGCTGTGAGCAGTGTGGGAAAGGATTTACTACTTCAGGCAGTCTTAAACGTCACCTGAGAATCCACACTGGAGAGAAGCCCTTTGAGTGTGGCCTGTGTGGACATGTGTTTACTCAGTCTGCAAGTCTTAAAAATCACATGAGAATCCACACTGGAGAGAGGCCATACAGCTGTGAGCAGTGTGACAAGACCTTTACTCACTCATCCAGCCTCAAACAACACATGAAGATACATGCCGGGGAAAAGGAATACAGCTGTGATGAGTGTGGGAAGTCATTTAAACAGTGCTCAGGTCTCAGGCAACACAAGAGGGTCCATGATGGACTAAAGCCGTACAAGTGTGAGCAGTGTGGGAAAGGTTTCAGTCGGTCAGAGAATCTTGAATGTCACATGAGGATCCACACCGGAGAGAGGCCATACAGATGTGAGCAGTGTGGGAACACCTTTACTCACTCATCCCACCTCAAAGACCACATGAGGATCCACACTGGGGAAAAGCCCTTTGAGTGTGGCCAGTGTGGATATGTGTTTACTCAGTCTGCAAGTCTTAAATATCACATGAGGATCCACACTGGAGAGAGGCCATACAGCTGTGAGCAGTGTGAGAAGTCCTTTACTCGGCCATCCAACTTCAAAGAACACATGAAGATACATGCTGGGGAAAAGGAATACGGCTGTGATGAGTGTGGGAAGTCATTTAAACAGCTCTCAGGTCTCAGGCAACACAAGAGGGTCCATGATGGACTAAAGCCGTACAAGTGTGAGCAGTGTGGGAAAGGTTTCAGTCGGTCAGAGGATCTTGAATATCACATGAGGATCCACACTGGAGAGAGGCCGTACAGATGTGAGCAGTGTGAGAAGACCTTTAGTCACTCATCCAACCTCAAAAGACACATGAGGATCCACACTGGAGAGAAACAGCTGTGATGAGTTTGGTCAGACCTTCAGATATTTTCAGATCAAAAGTGCTTCATGACATGAACATGTCTGTGTCGTTCACAGAGACTTATCCAGTTCACTCTATTTCAAACTAATGTTTCACAAATGCTGATGTTTTTTAGGGAGGTCATAGTATCTAAATCTAAATCTTTTTTTTCACAAATATGGAATTATATTTGTTTCACCTTCAGAAGTGCAGTGGAAATGTTACAAGCCCCGAATTCACATTTTGAAAAGAAAATATTAATTTGTCCAAACAAATCTTTGTTCTGCGCACTCTAAAAATGATCCTTTAAATAGTCTCTTCATTCCCTTGTGTTGTTTTCCTGATGTGTTTTTTCATGTTTGTGTCGTTCACAGAAACTTATTGAGTCGACTCTTATTTCAAACTAATGTTTCACAAATGCTGATGTTTTAGTGTTGATGGAATGTAAAGCTTTACACTTTAACCCCCACCTGAACCAAGAACTTTTTTTTCACTTCGGCTTTACCCAAATCTAGAAGCTTCTTGACTGGAGCTTACAGCCTTTATATAGACCAGTGTAACCCCTCATTTGAAAGCTAAGACCTACAAAACTGATTTACAAAAAGACTTTGTTGCCACGTTGTCGTCAACTTTATTATTTTTTTTATGAAGTTTTTGAAACTGTTTTGTTACGTTTTTGTTTTTTCATTACATTTTTCAGCGCCTTCATTTGTTCTTCATTATAAAACATTGTTTTTCAAAGAATTTCAATCAGAGTTTTGTACCATTTTGTTCTTGCCGCTATATTGTGAAATCCCGTCAGTGGACTCTTCATTTTGAAAGCTTTTTAGTTTAGTTTTAATTCTAGTCTTTGAATGAAAATTTGTTTAGTTTTACTCCAGATTTACCCAAACAATTGGTTATATTTTTAGTCGAGTTTTAGTGGAACAAATAACAAACCTTTAAAGAAGTGAATCAGTATAAAGATGAAACTCCTGAAAAATAAAGTAATGTGACAGTTTTTAAACTAAGCAAATAGTTCCATCACAATCCCATTTATTAAAGAAATAATCAAATAAAATATTAGATCAAATGAACTTCCTTTCCCCAGAGTCAGTTTTCTTTCTTTAAAATGATTTATAAATGTAGATGTTTGACCTTTAAAGTCGCTTCAGTTCTTGGACAGGCTGTTGTTGTGCTCTTGGGCAGGACACAGGAGGACGATGCTGCAGGTTTAACCGCAGGGCTCCATCTTGTGGCCAATATAAGCAATGCATTTTACACCATCGTCATAGAAAAAGAAAATATGGTTTAAAAAAAAAGTACAACATGTTTCAGCCACAGACCAGAGAAGAGGAGGAAGAGAAGGAGACAAACATCTAGACCATCACAAAACCTCCTGACTCTTCCATCTCATCTCTATTGTTCTGATTTCTGAAATACCCTGGCCTCATTTTTCACCTCTAAAATTCAGCATCCACCAGTTTTTCACTCCTAGTCTCATGTCTTCATCTTACCACGTGTGAAGAAATTACATTATATGCAGATGAGAACTCACCATATAGACAGCAGTTAAAAATAGTCCTATTACATGGGTTAAGACCTGAAAATATGTAACCAAACATTATATTGAGTTATCAACTGTAGGATTGGTTTCATACATGCAATATGAAAGGCATGTGGGGAAAATGACAGAGAATGAAAAAAATGAAGTAGGAGCATTCCTGCGGCTATTAAAAAGATAAGAGGGGAATATTTGAAATGGATCTCCTGAACATTAAGTGGGAGAAAAAGCCGTTCTAAAGACTGAAATGCCGAAGGTGAACAGAACTGATCAATCTGTTTGCAGTCTCCATTTTTATTGTCTAAACCCATTTTGAAAAGGGTTATTGACAGGGGCCAATAAGGATAAACATTTTGTTTAAAGAGTAGATTGAAGGACTTGCAATCAAAGAATAGTTGTATTTGTAGTGTCTTCATTTAGGTGGACTGTGAAGAGAAAAAAGAAATGAAAAGTAAATATAATAGGAATTCAAAAGTAATAGAGGCAACAGTTTTGCCTTATCATATAACTTCAAAAAAAAGGCTTTAAAGGCTCCAAAAGCAAAGTTATTATGTCAAGAGCAGCTTTCTCCAGGAACATTCCTCCTGCGCTCGACTTCCCAATAAAACGGAGTCATGGAAAGAGCATAATAACAATGTTCTGATTGTTTTTGAGTAAAACATCTGGTCTAATTAAACTAGATATCACATGTTTCTGTGTAAATGCTCAGAAAGGAAACTTCCTGACTTCCTGTGTCAGGAGCCCGAGTTTATAAGTTGGGAAACACGAAAACCTGACGATTGATGAGCAAATGAAGCTTTATTTCAACCTTGAACTCCATAAGTCGTTGCTTGCTTTTCGGCACCGTTATATAATCTCTATCATTTCATTCCCCAGACATAAGTATCTCGGGCCCCTGACTTAGTCGGGATCCCGACATAATTACCCTGATGTTTTTTTATCTCATTCATGTCCCTTCCTGGGCTCCGTATTAAGCACATTTATTTGTGTAGCTTTTATTTCTAGTAAACAGTAAATACTCTATGTAACGGCTGCAAGGCGCTTAGCAGGTCGTAATGAAGAACAGGACAACAGCGTGGAGTTCGTCAGCTTTTTCTTTACTCCTGTGAGACAGAAATAACAACTTAGTCTCCACATCGATACGCACACTGGCTCCCCTCTTCAGCAGACACCGCGCTACTCAGAGGGACGGGGAACAGTATATTCATGGCTGTGTTATCACAAAAATTACATATATATATATATATATTTTTTTTTACAGGATACGATATGCATGACTCTCCAATATTTACATAAACCAAAATTTCAACAGTACATTTTGACAAAAAAAATACATGATGTCAGTGGGGGGGGGGGGGGGGGGGGTTATTTTACAGAGAAACACATTTCAAATGAAATAAAATAAAACATTCCTGTGAGACAGAAATAACAACTTAGTCTCCACATCGACACGCACACTGGCTCCCTATACAATAAAAACGGCACGATAAAATGGCTGCACAACTGGCGGGACACTAATAACTATGTAATATGTTTAGCTAATTGGAAAAAGTGCACAAACTTAAAATTTCGAATTAAAATTTGCATTGGATTACGTGCATTACCTGTGAAAATTGTATCTTATCAATATACATTTGGATGGGGACGATCATTGAAACGAAAATATGTTAAATATATACTTTTACACCGAGACACACGCGCTACTGAAGGAGGAGCGGCAAGTTACCTAATACAACATCCGGGAGCAGCGCGCGTACGTGATTTTCAAAATAAAATACAAAACGGTAAAATTCACAATAAAACAGAATAAAAATAAGATGCTTTTCTAACTCCGTTACATTCACCCCCACTGAATTTTATCGAATTTGAGCCACTGGTACACAGAATGCCTCACCGAGGACTTATCACTTCAACACCACAGGGGCAACCCAAAGGTGAACCAACTATAAAGTATCCCAGGAGGATGACGTGAGAAGAGAGGGAGGCCAACCCCCTCAACCCATCTACTGGCTGTAGGGTGCCTTTATACACCCCACCAAAACCCCAAACGTAAACAACAGACTTGACAGTACCGGCTCACAAGACAGGGAAAAACAAAAATGAACAATGCAGTAGAACAATAATGACCAAAAAGGTAAGACACACCTACTCAAGGTCTAACTCGTAAGGGTTCGGAACACCGAGTTGCAAACACTTTTAACACTGAAGGTATCTTTAACCACGTCTTGTCGTGACATAGTCTGAATAAGTCTGTTCACTGGTTTAACCAAACGTCCAAGTCTAGTGCTTACTCGCGACCGACTTGTAGGTGCAATGGACAGTACAGTTGACGTCCGGTCATCAACAGGAACAGCTGGAACAGTCTGATCGTCACCAAAACTAGAGTCAGATAGTCCAGTTCGAGCGTCAGAGGTAAGACCTGTCACACGATTAGAGTCACAGTCCGGTCGACTAGGGCAATCGTCAAAGGATGGGTCAGTATCACGGGGAACAGGGACAATCGCCAACAGTTCAGAAGAGTCGGTGTGAGTCAAGTCTGGCTCAGTCAACTGTGTCACCCACTCAACAGTCCGTCTGTCACAGTTTGCAGGCTCGGAGGGGCTCATAAAGTCTGACTCAACAACTGGATCCTGCATTTCCTCGTGTTCACTTCCAAAGTCCGACTTGGTTCCTTCCACACTTGGAACAGAGCATCCTCCAGCAAGCGTAGAATCATTATCCGAGGCGTCAGTAAGCTCAACTGGAAGGAAGTTCACTGGCATTATGAGATTTCTGTGGACAACTCTTACTTTCTTAGAGCCATTGTCACTGATTTTGTAAGTGTGGGTTTCATGATTGACATCCAGCACTGTGTAGATCGTCGACTCCCATTTATCCGCAAGTTTTCTTTTGCCTCTTTCCTTCTTGTTTGCGAGCAGTACTTGTTCTCCTTTTTCAATGTCCGAGCCTTTCACTTTCCTGTCGTACAGCAATGTGTGTCTGAGTTGTTCCTTTTTGACATGTTCTTGAGCGCCCACGAGCGCTTCCTTAAGATCACAGAGGAGGGACTCAACATACCTATCATAGCCAGACACAGTGGAATCATGAAGGACTGAACGAAACATTACATCATTGGGCAAACGGGGCACGCGCCCGAACATCAGATAAAATGGGGGAAAGCCCGTGGTTTCGTGAGCTGTACAATTGTAAACAACAGTCAGCGTCTGTAATCTGCTAGGCCAATCGACTTTAGCTTCAGGGGGTAGCGCACGGATCATACCACCCAGGGTGCGGTTGAAACGTTCTACTGAACCATTACCCATGGGATGGTATGGTGTAGTATGGGACTTTTTGACACCTGAAACTTTAAGCAACTCCCTGATCAACTGACTCTCAAAGTTAGGTCCCTGATCGCTATGGATTCTTTCCGGA
Organism: Proterorhinus semilunaris; assembly: GCA_021464625.1. Taxonomy (NCBI): domain Eukaryota; kingdom Metazoa; phylum Chordata; class Actinopteri; order Gobiiformes; family Gobiidae; genus Proterorhinus; species Proterorhinus semilunaris. The sequence continues at coordinate 610,600 of JAJBBP010000035.1, read as the reverse complement.
AACCCGAACACACAGAAATATCTGTTCCAAAGAACCTTCGCTACTTGTCTGGCTGTCTGGTCTTTACAGGGGAAAGCCTGTGCCATTCTTGTAAAATGGTCTGTCATTACAAGCAGCTCGACTGACCTCACCCACCTTAACTTGAGACAAAACCGCGCCTATACCATCCAGAGAGGCATCGGTGGAGAGCACAAAGGGACGAGAGAAGTCGGGGTGGGCTAGGACCACCGCATCCAACAGACACTGTTTCAACGTTTTAAAGGCCAGAACATGAGCGTCAGTCCAATCAGAAGCAGACAGCTTTTTGTACTGGAGCTTAGATTTATTCTTTCCTTTCTTTTTCTCGCCCTTAAGAAGATCTAACAGGGGTTTGGCTTTGGCAGAGTATCCTGGGACAAAGTGCTGATAGTAATTCACCATCCCCAAGAACGACCTCAGACGCTTTTGAGAAGGGACAACGCTATCCGGCTCCATCAGATCAGCACAGGACATGTTAGAGATACTTTCGACTTTGCTAGGGTCAGTGGACACGCCGCTGTCATCAATGATATGGCCTAAAAACTTTACAGACCTCCGCAAGAAAAAGCACTTTTTGGGCGAAAGCTTCAAGTTGTGACCTCGCAATCTACTGAACACCATTTCAAGACGTTCGAGCGCTGTGTTCTCGTCCGGCGCAAAGACTAAAAGATCGTCTAAATAGCAAAGGAGACTCAGATAATTCTGATCCCCAAAGATGCTAGTCATCATGCGCATAAAGCTACCGGGACTGTTACAGAGGCCCTGCGGAAGGCGATTGTACTCATACAGGCCCATTGGAGTGGTAAAGGCCGAGTACTTCCTGTTGTCCTCATGAAGAGGCATGTTATAAAAGCCCGATGTTAAATCCATAGTGCTAAACAGACAGTTACCCCCGAGCGCCGCCAAACAATCTGACTGATGAGGAAGCGGATGTGCGTCTTTCAGAGTCCTTTTGTTCAGCCAGCGAAAGTCAGTGCAAATACGAAGGTCCCCATTTTTCTTCCAAACAAGCACTATTGGTGATGCATATTCACTGGTTGATTTTCTGATTATATCCTTTTCCTCCATTTCCGTCAAAACTTGGCGCAACTTTCGGTACTGACTGGGCGGAACGCGCCGGTATGGCAGCCTGAAAGGCCTGTTGTCTGATAGGTGAATGCGGTGCACAAAGTCCTTAGCTTCTCCACAGTCCAGATGGTTACGTGAAAAAACATCGTGGTACTGCAAAATAAGGTTAGCCACTTTACTTTTACACTCGTCCGACACACGAGTCCACGTCAACATTAGAAAGGCCCATTGAGTTCAACCGAGATTTTACCACCTCAAGATCCGCTGATGGTGCTGTTGACATAACGTTGCTGGACAGTTTGGTTACATTGCCTGTTTCATCAGTGTCAATGTCCTCTAGAGCGACACAAGTGTACAAATCGGCTAACTTTGCATTGCGTCTTATCAGCACTGGTTTGTTCGTAGAGTTAATAAGTTTGAGAGGAACCCACCTATCACCTGAGAGATGTGTAACAACTTTAGCCACCATGACACCTCTAGGAGCTGAGTGTGAGGAAGTGGGTTCAGTTAACACAGTTGCACCTGGGGAGATAGGAGCATTTTTAGGCAGTTTACCCCACAGGAGATATTCACGACCAGGCTCGAGGCAGGTAGCTGAATTACATTTCACTGTGCCGATTTTGTCAGGGACGGCCTCACCTTGCCACGGGATCAGACCTGAGAGCATAGACAGAAATTGTACTGAATCAGGGTCTTTGAACGATTTGGGATTTGACAACGTCTGCCAATACGAGTCACACTGTTTTAACTGCTGTAACACGTGCTTTATAACATTGGCACCGAGAATGACATCATCGTGTTGGCCCTGAACTATGAGTGTGGGGACTAACATTTTACAGCCGTAGACTTCCATCTCTACTTCAAAAGTGCATTTAGGCTTAACACAGACCCCACCGCAACCGACCAAAACAACGTCTGTACAGAATAGCTTCTCGTCAGTGAGTACCCCAGCCTGCCTTAGTTTCTGCTCTGCATCCTCACTAATGCTACAGGCCATAGACCCGCTATCCAGCATCCCACCCATACGAACAGAATTACCAAAAGTCACGTCGGCATAGAAAAGGCTGTCACTACTGCCTATTTTCTGTATGTTCTGGTATACGACAGTCTCATGGCTGGGACTTGACTTTAAGGCAGAGGAATAGACAGACTCGGCATCAGAAAACGAGTCAAAAGGGGAGTTTGTGTCAAGACCCGTACTGCCTCCCTCCAAATACAGGTCACCTAGTTTCCCTGACGCTGGGTAGGGGCTGACTCGGAAGAAACAAGAGGGCACTTGGACTTAACGTGACCCGGGGCAAGACACTCGAAACACAACCTCTCAGTTCTGCAGTGTGAGATAGTGGAATGGTCAGAATCTTTGCACACTCTGCATGCAACTCAATTCCCTATGACGACGTTGGCGAGCAACAGGAGGACCACTGTAACCGGCAGGGCGGGAATTACGTGTTTGCACTTTATCCACCACCTCCTGAAACATCTCAACCATACGACGGAGAAGCCTCTCTTCAGACTGCTGAAGATTTTGAGCCACAACTGGCACTGAAGCATTGCCAGTAGCATTGTCAGCGAGGTGAGGCTTAACTGCGGGGCCGTCAGGCGCACGTGCACTAGCAGGTTGTGAGACAGGGTTCCCAGGGGCAACAGCCGCAGCATAAACTTTGACCTGTGTTGCACTTGATGTCCTTTGATTTGCTCGCATTTCCCTCTGATAATCATCAATCCTGGCCTGCACATCCTTTGTGGTCCACGCGTGAATCGGCTTCCATTTGAACGTGGATGACAGGTCTGAATTTGGGCAGTGCTTAACAAACATGAGAGCTACTTCATTAGTTAGACTGCACGTAGCATTACCTTGTCTCTGCAAGCCCTCTTGTGCCCTATCAGCTGCTTTGTTCAGCCTTATCCAGTAGTCGACAGGATTTTCTTTGTTTTTCGGCAGAGTGGCATAAAAGTCCGCAAGAGGGAGGCAAGAGGACACATCACTGAAATAGCGGAGCAGAATATCATAGATTACAGCGGGCGATTCAGCAACTTTGACGTCAGGGTCCCCACGAAGGGCTATTTTGACGACGTCCCTGGCCTTGCCTAGTAAATGTCCCATAATCTCTTCGGCCTGCTCATGTAATGGGGTCCCTCTTTTCTTTAGATAAGTCTTAGTCATGTCAATCCAGTCCTGGACTGAAAGTTTGTCAGTGCCGTCACCTTTGAAAGTCTGTAAGTCTTTGTTAGGTGCAACGTGTACAGTCACATGAGGAGAGTCACTTTTGGTCACGTCAGATGAGGGGGAACGAGCGGGAGTCTGAGTCTGAGTATCGCTTGACAGATTAACCACACCAGCGGACATTAGCTTGGCCACTATTGACTCACCAATCTGGGCGCCTAACTGTCCCATCATATCTGTAAGCTGGTGAATGGCATTGGCGTCACTATTGGGTGTAGACGTGTGTACACCGTCACCGGCAAGCCCACTAATATTGGCAAAACCCTGGCTTACACCCAATCCAATGTCTCCTCCAACAGAGAACACACCCGGACGTCCCACAGTCCCACCACCACGTCTCCACAACCCATCCCTAGGCATGACAGGAGTGGTACTCTCTTCCATTGTAATAACACCAATTTATAGTTCTTAATTGTACTTGCGTTGTGTAATCAAAACAAACTAGAGCACTGAAAAGTGCTAAACTGCGCAGGAACACCCTCAAATGTTCCTTTAACCACACGGACCACACCCCCGGAGGACCAGGCAGAGGTGCAGGTAAAGAGCAGAGCGGCAAGAGGGGAGCAACCACGGCGATCGGCGTCAAGCAGATCAGGCGATCCAAAAGGTCACGGCACCAGTGTAACGGCTGCAAGGCGTTTAGCAGGTCGTAATGAAGAACAGGACAACAGCGTGGAGTTCGTCAGCTTTTTTTTTTACTCCTGTGAGACAGAAATAACAACTTAGTCTCCACATCGACACGCACACTGGCTCCCCTCTTCAGCAGACACCGCGCTACTCAGAGGGACGGGGAACAGTATATTCATGGCCGTGTTATCACAAAAATTACATATATATTTATATATATATATATATTTTTTTTACAGGATACGATATGCATGACTCTCCAATATTTACATAAACCAAAATTTCAACAGTACATTTTGACAAAAAAAATACATGATGTCAGTGGGGGGGGTTATTTAACAGAGAAACACATTTTAAATGAAATAAAATAAAACATACCTGTGAGACAGAAATAACAACTTAGTCTCCACATCGACACGCACACTGGCTCCCTATAAAATCAAAACGGCACCATAAAATGGCTGCACAACTGGCGGGACACTAATAACTATGTAATATGTTTAGCTAATTGGAAAAAGTGCACAAACTTAAAATTTCGAATTAAAATTTGCATTGGATTACGTGCATTACCTGTGAAAATTGTATCTTATCAATATACATTTGGATGGGGACGATCATTGAAACGAAAATATGTTAAATATATACTTTTACACCGAGACACACTCACCCTCTTCAGCAGACACCGCGCTACTGAAGGAGGAGCGGCAAGTTACCTAATACAACATCCGGGAGCAGCGCGCGTACGTGATTTTCAAAATAAAATACAAAACGGTAAAATTCACAATAAAACAGAATAAAAATAAGATGCTTTTCTAACTCCGTTACATCTACATAGTTTTGTTCACCTTAAAGTTCTAAAGCTCCATACCTGTTTGAAGACATCTCCACGGTGAAACCTGGTGCAGAATGAAATGGAAAGAGCATTCTTTATCTGAGCACTCCCACTTCCCCCTCCATTTACTTTGTCATTCTTGGCACATTTCTGTCTACTTCGCAGGAAATGTGAGTTCCTTTCCTAAAATTCTGTGAATTTCTTCACCGTGAGATCAAGAAAGGCTTTTCTTACCTTATCTTCTTGTTTATGTCACGGGGGAGACCTTATGTTTATTCTTTATTGGCCCCATGTGCGTGTGTGTATATTTATGACTTTTGTGTTTGCGTGTGTGTAATCAAAACCGCATGGGGTGCTGTATAGAGCCTGGACATAATGGGGTTATTGACAAGACCACTCCCCTACCGACCTTCCCCATTGGTCACCTGCCCCGGGGATTGACCATATAAAAGCACTGACTGTGGGGCAGGGGCGGGGGAAAAACCTTGGGCTGGAGGCAGACAGACGAGCCGCCGCAAGAAGGAAAAAGCAGGACGCGGAAGTGGGAAAATCAACCGGGAGGACATAGCCGTGCAGAGGTATCAGGAAGGACGAGACCTTATCGTACAACGCGCCTGGAGCTGAAGCTGTGGAGACGGGCGGTGCGTCAGCTGTGGAGGGATCCGCACCGAGCAGTGAATCCAGGAGCCTGCTCTCAACGCGCTCTGACAGATAAGTGAAGGAACGTAAACTACCGCCCAGTGTGCGTGTGTGCGTGGTTTGCTCACACTGAATCCGGTCCGGGTCCGGTCCGGTTTCCCTCTTGGTGCGAGGTCACGTCATAAGTCGCCCCAAATATAGGTAGTTTTTGTAACAAAAGCCGTATTTGCCAGTACAACGACTCTCCGCAGTGAAGTGGATGCTTTAAACACGCTCGTGCCCCCGTGTCACTGGTAATGGAGACATGTTTATGTTTTTTCTAAGTTTGCGGACGCCGTAACGGACCTTAACCGGATTCAGTGTGAGCTGGGGGTAACACACTGAATTCGGTCCGGGTCCGGTCCGGTTTCGGTCCTGATCCGGTCCGGGTTTGCCCCAAACTACCACTCACATTGAGTCCGACTGGCACTGTGGCCAGCTCCGCCAGCTCCGGTGCCAGAAGCTGCGCCAGGCACAGAAACGGCCCTCGCGAGAACAGAAGTGCACGTGAGTTTCCCTCTTGGTGCGAGGTCACGTCATAAGTCGCCCCATATATCGGTAGTTCTTGTAACAAAAGCCGTATTTGCCAGAACAACGACTCTCCCCAGTGAAGTGGATGCTTTAAACACACTAATGCCCCCGTGTCACTGGTAATGGAGACATGTTTACATTCACGACGTTACACGCGTGTACAGGTCGTAAACGAGACTAAATAAGTAGTAAGCGGACAGATTTTATTTTGATATACTCCGGATCTTCCTCTCTCACGAGACCTGACTTCCTGTTTGGCGCGTGTTTTTCGTCAGCTTGATCCGTTGGGGCTCCGGTATCCGGCAAAGATAGACTTCTTGCGGATTCTTTCCGTTGCCGCCGAATGGCCTCGGTAGCCGGAGCCGGACTTCGCGGAGCGGTGTGAGTGTGCTACATTGGTTTTAATGACTTTCTAAGTTTGCGGACGCCGTACCTGGCGTTAACCGGATTCAGTGTGAGCCGGGGGTAACGCCCAGCTCACTCTGGGTCCGGTCCGGTTTCGGTCCTGATCCGGTCCGGGTTTGCCCCAAACTACCACTCACATTGAGTCCGGCTGACACTGTGGCCAGCTCCGCCAGCTCCGTCGCCAGAAGCTGCGCCAGGCACAGAAACGGCCCTCGCGAGAACAGAAGTGCACGTGAGTTTCCCTCTTGGTGCGAGGTCACGTCATAAGTCGCCCCATATATCGGTAGTTTTTGTAACAAAAGCTGTATTTGCCAGAACAACGACTCTCCCCAGTGAAGTGGATGCTTTAAACACACTAATGTCCCCGTGTCACTGGTAATGGAGACATGTTTACATTTACGACGTTACACGCGTTTACAGGCGGAAAACGAGACCAAATAAGTAGTAAGCGGACAGATTTTATTTTGAAATACTCCGGATCTTCCTCTCTCACGAGACCTGACTTCCTGTTTGGCGCGTGTTTTTCGTCAGCTTGATCCGTTGGGGGCTCCGGTATCCGGCAAAGATAGACTTCTTGCGGATTCTTTCCAGAACCCTGAACACTCGGCGGAGGACGGTGTCAAGTGGGGCGAGGCTATCCGCGGACGGGGCACTCCATGGACTGATCGGCTCTACGTCTTTTATTTATTTTAAACCTTGCATTTTAAATTAATCCTTTTTAGTACAAGAAAACCCTGGTTTTAACGTGGCGTGTTTTAAAGCAGCGTTCGTGCCATTTATTAAATGCTAAAAATCGTTATCGGCTCTGGTCTGTTTCTTGGCAGTGGTTGTGTGTTGGTGATCCAAAAGAACCTAGTCCTGTGACATTTATTTTGACAAAACAGTTGTCAAAAGCTTCATACAACTTAAATGTTCTCCTGCAACTTTATACTTTACTGATTGATCAGTTCATCATTACATGAGGTGTGCCCCAGGGTTCGATTTTAGGCCCAGTGCTTTTTAACCTGTATATGCTCCCTCTTGGTGAGTCAACTTTCATAGTTACGCTGATGATACACAGTTGTACATCTCCATGTCTCCTGATGACACCAGGCCAATAGAAGCACTTTTTAACTGCATTTTAGATCAAATCCTGGATGGCAGAAAACTTTCTCCAGCTTAACCAGGAAAAAACTGAAGTTTTAGTCATCGGTCCTGAGGCCCAGAGAGAGAAACTTTTACCCAAACTACAGTCATTGTCTTTTAATCCTTCCTCACAGGTGAAGAACCTGGGTGTGATTTTTGACTCTGAGCTGACTTTAATCCCACACATTAAGAATATCACAAAGATAGGTTTTTACCATCTAAAGAACATAGCCCCGCCCCATTTTCTCTCGGGCCAACACGGAGACGCTCATGCATGCTTTTATCACCAGTCGTATCGACTACTGTAATGCCCTGCTTTCTGGTCTTCCCAAAAAGAGTATCTCAGGTTTACAACTTTTACAAAATTCAGCAGCTCGTGTCCTGACGAAGACCAGGAGGCGGGACCACATTACACCGGTTTTAGAGTCGCTGCATTGGCTCCCCGTGTGTTTCAGGATCCATTTTTAAAGTTCTTTTAATGGTTTTTAAATGTCTTAATGGTCTTGGTTCTTCTTATCTTTCAGAACTGCTTTTACCTTATGAACCTTCACGGCCCCTTCCCTCCTCCGGCAGGGGTCTCCTAGTTATTCCTAAAGTCAACAGAAAGACTCACGGCGAGGCGTTAAAAGTTAGCTTTTAACTAATATTTATTCTTGCTAGGCCTATTTATTTCATTGTTATTAATATGTATGTATATTTTATATATATATATATATATATATATATAATTTGTATATTTATTTTTATTGTATTTTTTATGTATTTTACCTCTCGGTCTTATTTTAGTGGTCCTATTATTCTTACTTTTACTTTTTACTTATTTTAACCATGTTTATGCTCTCCAGTTTCCTCTGGAGGAGCCCTCTGCCTCGGGAGCGGGGATTGGCTGTGGCTGGGGTGCTGTCCTGTGGGTGTCTGGATGGAGTTGTGGTGTTTCTACCTCCTCCGGGCGCCCTGTGTTGGTGCCCTGTGGCTGCAGCCGAGGTGCTGCTTCCGATGCAGATGGCCCCTTGGATGGTGTTTCCTTACCTGGTTTATCTGTACCCAGCCATATCTCAGCCTTATGTCCATTGCGTCCATGGTTTTACCTTGAGTGTGTGTGGTGTGTCTCTGGGGAGGTGGGTGGGGAGAGTGTGAATGCGACAATGTGTTTGTATTTGTGGGAGGAGGTGGGTGTGAGAGAATGTTTTTAAACCTGTAAAACTTTATTTATAGCGCATTTAGTTAGTTATTTATTTAAAAGGACAACGGACAGGTACATTAAAAAGATGGCTGCCCCAGATTTAGCACAATGCTCATTTCCATCTGCAGTCCTTTCGTACACAAGGCAACTCAATGCGCCTCACAAAAGAAGATAATGCGGAATTACAATCAGGTTAAGTTAAGGCAAAGCCATCCATCCATCCATCCATTTTCTTCCGCTTTATCCGGGGCCGGGTCGCGGGGGCAGCAGTCTCAGCAGAGATGCCCAGACTTCCCGATCCACGCACACCTCCTCCAGCTGTTCTGGGGGGACCCCGAGACGACACCAGGCCAGCTCGGAGACATAGTCCCACCAGCGTGTCCTGGGCCTTCCACGAGGCCTCTTCCCAGTGGGACATGCCTGGAACACCTCCCGAGGGAGGCGACCAGGAGGCATCCGGAACAGATGCCCTAGCCACCTCAGCTGGCTCCTTTCGACGTGGAGGAGTAGCGGCTCGAGTCCGAGCTCCTCCCGGGTAACTGAGCTCCTCACCCGATCTCGGAGGGTGCGCCCAGCCACCCTGCGGAGGAAACTCATTTCGGCCGCTTGTATTCGCGATCTTGTCCTTTCGGTCATTACCCAAATCTCATGACCATAGGTGAGGGTGGGAACGTAGATCGATCGGTAAATCGAGAGCTTCGCCCCCTGACTCAGCTCCCTCTTCACCACAACGGTCCGATACAGCGACCGCATCACTGCTGACGCCGCACCGATCCGTCTACCGATCTCACGCTCCATCTGTCCCTCACTCGTGAACATGACCCCGAGATACTTGAACTCCTCCACTTGGGGCAAGGACTCCCCACCGACCTGAAGCGGGAGAACCACCTTTTTCCGGTGGAGAACCATGGCCTCAGATTTCACACTCGGCTGCAAACCGCCCCAGTGCGCGCTGGAGGTCCTGATTTGATGAAGCCAACAGAACAACATCGTCTGCAAAGAGCAGAGATGATATTCTGAGGTTCCCAAACCGGACACCCTCCGGCCCCTGGCTGCGCCTAGAAATTCTGTCCATATAGGTAATGAACAGAACCGGTGACAAAGGGCAGCCCTGCCGGAGACCAACACGCACCGGGAACAGGTCTGACTTACTGCCGGCAATGCGAACCAAGCTCCTGCTGCAGTCATACAGGGAACGGACAGCCCTTAGTAGAGGGCCCCGGACCCCATACTCCCGGAGCACCCCCCACAGGGCACCACGAGGGACACGGTCGAACGCTTTCTCCAGATCCACAAAACACATGTGGACTGGTTGGGCGAACTCCCACAAACCCTCGAGCACCAGATGAAGGGTATAGAGCTGGTCCAGTGTTCCACGACCGGGACGAAAACCGCATTGTTCCTCCTGGATCCGAGGTTCGACTATCGGCCGAATCCTCCTCTCCAGCACCCTGGAATAGACCTTACCAGGGAGGCTGAGGAGTGTGATCCCTCTGTAATTGGAGCACACCCTCCGATCCCCCTTCTTGAAGAGAGGGACCACCACCCCGGTCTGCCAATCCAGAGGCACTGTCCCCAACCGCCACGCGATGTTGCAGAGACGTGTCAGCCAAGACAGCCCTACAACATCCAGAGACTTAAGGTACTCAGGACGAATCTCATCCACCCTTGGCTAAGGCAAAGCACATTATAGAAACATCAAGACCTGGGAAATACACGGCACACGAGGTCACGTGTGGAATGATATTTTTACATAATCAAAAGAAATGACTGAAGTTTCCCCTGTGAACGTTATTGTCTTGAACTAAAGGTTTGCACATTGTATTGAGGATGTGCCTCTGCAGTTTGGAAAGGCTCTTCTGTGGAACGTTGTGATCAAATCCTCTGTGTTCTGTCATACCCCACACTTCCACAAACCAAACCAACTCCGAGACTCACCCGAAGAAAACTCGTCATTGTTGGACATGAGCCTTGACTGTAAATGTCCTCGTCTGTTACATGTTGAATGTGGAAACAAGTAAATGAGATAAAGGAAGTGTTATCTTCAGAAATACTGTTTTGATAGTGTCATAGTACGAGTCCAGACTGTCTTCTTCCCTTTGTTCTGTACCCTGACTGAAATGTTTCTAATAAACTATTGTCCTGTAGGTGGCGGCAAAGCTGCTTAGCCACTACTTTTTCAAGGACTTTTGAAATGAAAGGCAGATTAGATATGGGCCTATAGTTTGCTAAAATATCAGGATCGAGATTGGGTTTTTTCAAAAGTGGTTTGATAACAGCATATTTAAAGGACTTTGGTACATACCCATTTTCTAAAGACGAGTTAATTATTTTCAATATGGTATCTGAGATTTCAGGAGTAATTTCTTTGAGGAGTTTAATTGGAATTGGATCTAGAAGACAAGTTGACGGTTTTGAAGACATAATGATTGATAATACCTCAGCCTCATCTACAGTTATGAACCTGTCTAAGACTTTGAAAGGAGACAATGATTCTACAGCTGGATTTAGATCAGAACAAGACAAGGGAAGCTTATCATTTATTTTATCTCTAATGGTTGTGATTTTACAGTGGCGCAGATGGTAGAGCGGGTCGTCTCATGATCGGAAGGTCAGGGGTTCGAATCCCGCCTCCTGAAGGTGCACATTGTCGTTGTGTCCTTGGGCAAGACACTTCACCCTCCTTGCCTCCAGTGTCTGCGTACACTGGTGTATGAATGAGAGTGTGAATGGGCCCCCTATGAGAGACCAACAGGCCCGTTTGGAACCGTTTGGAACCATGAGGCCGTCCTTCTGTGGACCCACCACCTGCAGGAGGAGCCATAGGGGACTGGTGCAATGTGACTTGGGCAGCTCCAACAGCTGCCCCCACGACCCGGCAACGGACAAGTGGGAGAAAATGGATGGATGGATGGATGGGTTGTGATTTTGTCATTAAAGAATTGAAGGAAGTCATCGCAGCTAAGGGTCTCAGGAATGGAAGGCTCTACTGCGCTGTGACTGTTAGCCGGGCCACCGTATTAAAAAGAAACCTAGGGTTATTTTTATTTACTTCAATGAATGAAGAGTAGTAATCTGTTTTTGCTTTCCTCATGGCTTGCTTTTAGGCGAGTAGTTGCAATTTTTCCCAGATCTAAGAGATTGCTCAGTGCTAGAATTACGCCATAACCGTTCTAATTTGCGAGTCTTTCGTTTAAGCGCTCGTGTTTCCGCGTTGAACCAGGGAGCGACGCACCGAGGCCGAACAACTTCCTGTTTCAGTGGAGCCGCAACATCAAGGGCTGTTTTTAGTGTGAGCATAACGCTGTCGACAAACTGATCACTTTCATTTAAATCAATAAGCGAGCTGTTCTCTGTGGACATAGTATTAAAGACTGGCAGGATCATTTCTTTAAACTTTAACACAGCTTTTTCAGATAGTGTCCGTTTTTATTGAATTGTATCCTGTGGATTAGTATAATCTTCGATTAGGAACTTGAATGTAATTAGAAAATGGTCAGAAAGCGCGGGATTCTGAGGGAGAACGTTTAGGTCGCTAATTTCAATCCCATGTGTTAAAACCAGATCAAGGGTGTGTTTATGACAGTGAGAAGGTTCATTCACATTTCGTGTAAAGCCAACCCCATCCAGTAGGGACTAAATCTGGAGGATTCAGTCTGGAGGCCTGTGTCCTCCCTTTGGTTAGCATGTGGCTAATATTGCTGGGTTGCAGGTTCTAGAATGTGATAATGTCACCGGACCCAGCGGGGGCGGGAGACAGTTTTTCCTATTAACAGCATTACACGTTCACAAGTCATAACTCCAAAGAAAATGTATGAATTACAAACATGATCATTAATATCAGTCACTGGGTCCATGGTCTCTCTGTACAAGACCAACAATTTAGTCAAAAACAAAATAATGTTTCCTCCATATAATAGTATTGGTCTTTAGAATGCTGTGATGTCACCTGCAACCCAGCAATACCCAGGATACACCAGTGTAGCCTTCACTGCCTGCTTAAGCCAAAAACACCCATAATGCAACACTGCTCTCAAGAAAAGACAAAAGGTGGTGCTGGCTTGTGTGACTTGTTAAAGCACTTAAATTCCACTTTTTCAGAAAATAAAATCATGCTTTGACTTGTTTAATGGCTCTGCAGACAGGGCTCATTTTTGTAAAAAAATAAATAAATAAACTGTTAAAAGTGTAACGCCTATAGGCTAGAACACTTATAAGGTAATGTATGCAAAAATAAACAATCAGTTACAATTGTACTAACGGTTTTTAAACTATTTTCAGGACTTCTATTTTTTGCCCTTAGTTTCAAAGCTAGATAACGAATAAGCTAAATAAGCTTTACTAATTACTAAAGTGTTGGTTCAAGCGGAGGAAAGAATAGTCTCCGTGGAGATAATGGGCCAAATTAGATCTACAGTCAGCTAGAGTGGACTCTACAGCTACGTTTAATACGTGGATTAACAATAGTAAATGTTATAGTCATGACAGAGCCTGGTTTAAATGTGTGAAGAGAAAGATAACTTTGAATATGCAAGACTATTGACTCAAAGGCCTGACCAATCAGAGTGGGCTCAGAGCATTTGAATGTGAAAAGCTTTAGGTGTGGAGCAGGAACAATGAGCTGAAAAGAGGAGGAGGAGGGGGGGCAGCAGAGGTTTCATCCACAGAGGTGAGGGAGGGCTCCTTTGGGGAGGGGCTTTCCACACAGAGCTATAAAAGCCCCCAGTGACTTCCAGCTGGACTCTGGACCTCTGGACTCACAGAGCGGCTCCACAGTCTGTGCTGCTGCTGCCCCTCCAGGAGTCTGTCTGCACACAGGTGAGGAGGATCTGCACACAGACACACTCACATCAGCGAGGTGAGGTCAAAGGTCGTTCTAGACTCAAGTCAAGACGTGTTTTACAATGAAAAATAGACTGGACTTTCTTCTTGCAGCTCCAGCGCTCAGACCATAGATCTAAATAATAGAGATGGGCGGGTCCCATTCAGCCCCATTCATAGTAATGATCCCGAGTGGTCTGTGAAATGAACATGGCTACGAGCCTCCACAGAGCTCCAGAGCCTGTCAGTCAGAGATTTAAGCTTCACTTTTTATTGATGTACAAAAACCAGTGTGGTTAAAACTAGGGCTGAACGATTTAGGAAGATAATCTAATTGCAAATTTTTTCTTCAATATTGCGATTAAATATGCAATTATTGTTGCAAGGTCCTCTCATGTATTTTTCACCCAACACAAGCAATAAATCAGTCTGTTTCATAATAAACAATTTTAGATTAAAGTGAAAATTGCAAGGTTACCGGTTGAATGGTTGCGCCCTCTGGACTCGGGCGTCTGGTACCCAGTGCCGTCTCCAGCCGACTGCGAGGAGCTGATCCGCACCTGTTTACAGGGCACGGGGTGCGAGGAGGACACAGTCTGAGAGAAAACAGTCCAGGAATTAATATGAGCCAAACATTACAGGGTTTATGCCGGGTGTAGCAAGTCGAATTCAGTGCTTTTTAATGCCAAAGTAACAAGTGTATGTATCATATCTTGAGACTTGTAAACTCTTCATTACACAGAGGGGACACAACAGGCACATTTTGAGCAAAACGTTTTGTAAAGGTGGCAAAAATTCAGCATAACCTGTAATTGAAAGGGTTTGGAATATATCTTTTTTTTTTATTTTGCTGTGATTTAAGGCCTGGTTGTAATAAAGAGGAACACTTTTTAGGCCTTCATTTTGGCACAATTAATTTAATGACTTTCAATGTTTTTTCATGCCCTGCAGAACAGGACCCTTGATTACACAATAGGGGTGTTACGATTTTAATATTTTGAGTCACGAAATTGTGAAAGAAAATATTGCGGTTTTACGATTATTTACGATTATCGACCGAATGAAAGGAAATAACTGATATTTTTAAATTTTGTCTTTAAAAAGCTTTTTAATACTTGTAAACATTCACTGTTTCTAAAAGTGAAAAATGCTCTGAGATTGTTTTACATTAAAATAAATAGGCCTACATTGAATAATACAAAACAATGTCAACTTTAGACAAAGACTTCAACTACTGAGTACAGAAGATGAATCAAGTACCTTCATTGAAAATGTCAACTTTACTTCTTTATAATGACCATAATTATCATAATACATTTACGATATATAATTATTAGGCCACAAGGCTAGGTTTTATGTTCTCAAAAGTTATGCTGTTGCTTAATTATTTGTCAGATGTTTTGATGAACAGAGAATTAAACGTGTTTAAAAAAAATGTAAAAAAAAAATAAAGTAAAAATTTTAGATTTATTTAAAGTGAAAATTGCAAACAAACAAAACTGTGGCTTGACTTGACCTATTCAAAATGTGCACTTCTTAAAAACCTTCTGAACTTAACAGTCTATAAATAAATGAAAAGGATATTTTTGGTATATAGATATAAAACAAATAAACTCACTGATCCAGTCAGTAACATCACCCATACTAAAGTGCAGGAAAAGTAATAACAAAAATCTGCTTTAACCAACATGTTTTACAGAAATCAAACTCACAACGAACACAAAATAAACTAGTGTATGTTCTTATTAAATCGTTAGAAGGAAAAAAAAAAACACTAAAAAGGAAATGCAGTATTGTATTCACTCAGTAACAGCAGTAAGGCAAGGCAAGGCAACTTTATTTATACCGCGCATTTCGTACACAAGGCAACTCAATGCGCCACATAAGTGCAAAATGAGTACGGCACTATCAGCCAGACAGATTCTTCTGGGAGCTTACAGATTTGGAAAACCAGCATGTCAACCTTTGCTGGTTTTAGAGACGAGCGAGTGCAAGTCACTATATTCCCTCCAGTGCTGAAAAGACGCTCTGAAGGAGCACTCGTGGCAGGGACACTTGCAGAGTTGTGGAAAGTTGATCTTGTGCACCTTCCACCAGGCTAATGGGTCATCTTCTCCATCAATGGTAGGGGTCATGAGGTAACTGTTTAAAGCCAATATAATTCCACACTACTGACGTGCTGCTCCTCTTTGATTCCCAAACGTTCACCTGGGTCAGCTCCTGTCGAGCCCGATGCCGTTGTGCAACAGGTAGCGCAGCTAAACATGAGTCAAACCGCAGCCCTTGTGGATAGCAAATCACGTTTTATCATATCGCGCTCAGACAGTGATTTAAAAAACGATTTGTTGCTGATTCACAGTGAGCTGATGGGGGAGGGGTGATACTGTATGTGTGAATGAGAACAGAGGGAGGGGGAGGGTCACACCAGGTCTGCAGCAAACTACATTTAGTGTTTTACTGAACAATGTGTGTAACACAACACTAACTCCTGTTTCTGTCTGCAGAGAAATGGACCCAGCTCAGCCTCTGAAGACTCCCCGCACACAGGGAAAGACATACAGCTGTGAGCAGTGTGGGAAAGGATTTACTACTTCACGCGATCTTAAACGTCACATGAGAATCCACACCGGAGAGAGGCCATACAGCTGTGAGCAGTGTGGCAAGACCTTTACTCAGTCTTTCAACCTAAAAAAACACATGAGGATCCACACTGGAGAGAGGCCCTTTGAGTGTGGCCTGTGTGGACATGTGTTTACTCTGTCTACACATCTAAAATATCACCTGAGAATCCACACTGGAGAGAGGCCATACAGCTGTGAGCAGTGTGAAAAGACCTTTACTCAGTCATCCAGCCTCAAAGTACACATGAAGATACATGCTGGGGAAAAGGAATACAGATGTGATGAGTGTGGGAAGTCGTTTAATCAGCTCTCAGGTCTCACACGTCACAAGAGAGTCCATGATGGACTAAAGTCGTACAGATGTGAGCAGTGTGGGAACACATTCAGTCAGTCACAGAATCTTGAATGTCACCTGAGAATCCACACTGGAGAGAGGCCATACAGCTGTGAGCAGTGTGACAAGACCTTTACTCAGTCATCCAGCCTCAAAAGACACATGAAGAGGATCCACACTGGAGAGAAACAGCTGTGATGAGTGTGGTCAGACCTTCAGATATTTTCAGATCAAATGTGCTTCATGACATGAACATGTCTGTGTCGTTCACAGAGACTTATCCAGTTCACTCTATTTCAAACTTATGTTTCACAAATGCTGATGTTTTTTAGGGAGGTCATAGAAAGTAAATCTTACTTATATGAAAATACTTTTTTTTCCCACAAATATGGAATTGTATTTGTTTCACCTTCAGAAGTGCAGTGAAAATGTTAAAAGCCAAGAATTCACATTATGAAAAGAAAATATTGTCCAAACAAATCTTTGTTCTGCGCACTCTAAAAATGATCCTTTAAATGGTCTCTTCATTCCCTTGTGTTGTTTTTCCTCGTGTGTTTTTTCATGTTTGTGTCGTTCACAGAGACTTATTGAGTCGACTCTATTTCAAACTAATGTTTCAGACTTACCCAAATCTAGAAGCTTCTTGACTGGAGCTCACAGCCTTTATATAGACCAGTGTAACTCCTCATTTGAAAGCTAAGACCTACGAAACTGATCTAAGACTTTGTTGCCACGTTGTCGTCACTGTTTTTGTTTTTGTAACTGTTTTGTTGCAGTTTTTTTTAGAATAAAATCTTGTTTTTCAATGAGTTTTGTACCATTTTGTTCTTGCCGCTATATTGTGAAATCCCGTCAGTGGACTCTTCATTTTGAAAGCATTTTAGTTTAGTTTTAATTCTAGTCTTTGAATGAAAATGTGTTTAGTTTTACTCAAGATTTACCCAAACAATTGGTTATATTTTTAGGTAAGTTTATTTGTAGAGCACAATTCATACACAAGGCAATTCAAAGTGCTTCACAGTTGCATAAAATTACAAGAAAACAGATCAAATCAATAAAACATCAACATAAAATTAATCAATTGCAGTAAAAGGCAAGAGTGCAGATAAAATACTTTCAGTTTTCATCTGCTCGGGTAAAAAGAGCTGTTTTCAGCCTGGATTTGAACATTGTCAGAGTTGAGGCCTGTCTCACATCCTCATGAAGACTGTTCCAGATTTTAGCTTTAGCCTCAGCGTGTTTAGTCCTGACTCTGGGAACCACCAGGAGACCCCTCCCTGAAGTTCTCAGGGCCCGAGATGGTTCATACGGCTCTAACATGTCAGAGATGGACTTTGGTGCTAAACCATGAAAAGACTTGTACACAAGCAGAGCTGTTTTAAATTCTATTCTCTGAGTGACAGGAAGCCAGTGCAGAGACCGGAGCACTGGACTAATATGGTGGTATTTCCTGGTTCTTGTCAGGACTCGAGCAGCAGCGTTCTGGATGTTCTGCAGCTCTAACAGCTCGTTTAGAAAGGCCAGTGAATACGTGCACACACCAAAAGATAATTAAATGTTTCATCAAAGTCTCGCGGTGTGAAGAATAAATCATCGACAGGACGTCTGAGCCACTTGTTCAGTTATTTTTGAAGCATTTTTGACTCTAATTCAATCTCAGCTCATATTCTCCTATAACAACTTGTGCCCAGACCTTCTTAACAGTCCTTTTCTTCTTGAGCTCCTGTTTCAGCCACAGCCCAGAGAAGAGGGGGAAGTGAAGGAGACAAACAGTAGTTAACCTCTTAACCCCCGCCTGGACCGAGGACATGTTCTCCAGTTTGGCTTTACTCAAATCTAAAAGCTTCTTGGAAAAAGTGTCAAAATAACAAGGATGAAAATGCAACAAAGAAGTGACAAAAAAGCAACAAAAACACAACAACAAATGTGACAAAAGGTCAGACCCACTTGTGTATGCAAATGAGGCGTTACACTGTTGCTCTCCAGTTGAAAAGCTTTTAGATTTGGGTAAAGCCGAACTGGGGAAAATGCGCACAGTTAAGGCGGGGGTTATGAGGTTAGAGTGTGTGTTTCTGCAGGGGCCCCTCACACAAAAAAATAATGATACGATAAAATAATGATAAGAGATTATTTACATTGGCAAAAAAAAAAAGTGTTTTTCAATATATATTACTGATTGCCTAAAATAAAAATGATTAAAAAAAACTCAAATATTAAATGGATTCATTTTGTCGGGACAGTGCATGTTAATGAACATACATGGGTCTCATGCATGTAAACGAGCCACACCGGATTGTAGCTTTGGGCTAATTTGCATCCGTTGTCCCCCATGCACACTCTCAAACACTCTCATTTTTTTTGTATTGTTGTTTTACTCATGTGAAACGTTTAGTTCAAAAGTAGTTTCTCTGCCCAAGATGAGATTAAAACTACTGGTAGGAAGATTTGCAAATGTATAAAATCGAATTCATCTCCATAGTCTAGAAATGTGAACATACAGAAAAAAGAGGAAAAATGGGGGAGGGGGGTTAACAAAAACTGAGAAAATGTGAGGAAAACTATTTGGAAAACTGGGGTAAAAATAGAGGAAAAAAAAGTAAAATTGAAAAAAATTGGGAAACAATTGAGAAAAAATAAGTAAAAAAGAGATAATAATGTAAATTGCTCAAACACATTTCTAAATGACTGCGATGGTAGTTGTGGATCTCAGCCTTCAGTCTGCTCCTCCAGTCTGAATACGTGGTTTCATGAGTAAAGCACAAATCCTTCCAAACTCTTCTTCTGTCACTGACGCCTCGGCCGACACTTCTTCCACTTCAGGAACACAACCTTTGGACAATTGAATTTGCGGCGGGACAGATAAAGGCCCAGTGTCGTCCTTTTAGACGCTTTTATTTTTAGCAGCGCGTCACAAGATCGGGACGTGAGCGGAGAGAACCCCCCCTCGTCTTACTTTACCTGCAGCCAAAGCAAATAACAACACATCTCCATGGCGACGGGCCGGTGGTGTCCCGCTACCGGCCCAGATAAAGAGGCAACGACCCACGGGATGTTTTCCATACCGATTCCTGAACGATACTTTTCAATATCGGGTTCAGAAATGTGGCAAAAATAAGGAAACATTGTGGCATAAACTGGGTAAATATGGACGGATATTAGTTAAACAAATGAGCAAAAATGAGGGAAAATAAAAAAGTGGTGCAAAAAGAAGAAATATAAGTCATCAAAACCTGGATCTAAAGATAGAAGAGTTGTTTTTTTTTCAGTTCCTGCTTTCGATACTTTGATTTTTACCGATACCAGACTGATATCGTTTAACGGTGCCCAGCTCTAGTCCTCACTGTCGTGTTCTTTAATGGATGAAAAAGAATACTAAGGCTCGTTCAATTAAAATCAATCAAAAGTTTATTCCCTGAGCGATACAATTCTAACACAATTTATCTGATAACTACGCTGACCCTATCACACACACACACGGCTTACATCGGGCAGTCCGAACGCGGGTCATCTCCCTATGCTCAGAGAATATATAGGACACACAATCAATGAATATGCATATAATGTTGAGCCAATCGAAGTCCCTGGCTCATCCTTCCTCGTCTGTAATCTGACTCCATGGTGCTGCTTCCAAGGTAAACCAGAGACCAGATCAGCTCCTTGGAATGTTCTCTCCATCACTCTCAACCTTCGGACCCTGCTCCCAGGACTCAAAACAGTGGAACAAAGGGCCATAAAACCCCCAAAAGAATGTCACACCTAGTTGTAAGAAGGCACAGAGTTTGAAACCACCAGTATCAACTGAAACAAAACACATGATCGATACACCACACAGATATATAAAAATCACTAAAGTCTAACATAATAACATATAATAGAAATACTTTCACATTATATAAAAATATTTCCACATATCCCCCGTTTGATCTTCTTTAAAAGATCACCATCAGGTTGGACATTTGTCATGGGAAATCACGGTGACAGATGAATAGCTTCAGCCGGTCCCCTCTGTCTTGCATAGGCGTTGTCTCCGTCCATGCTCTCTCGGCGTCTGGGCTGTAAAAGCATATACTCACCCCCAGGGGCGGATTTGGTTTGCTGTAATAACATCATACTGCCATTGGGGCCGAATGATTTTATTATGATCACCTCCAAGCATTTACGGAGACAAGGAACCAAACAAAGTCCTATCACACAGAGACACAGAAGAGCAGACACAAAAATTACAAAAACTCTTACCAAGGCCGCTCGCCATGCACCGGAGAACAACCAAGCCAACCAATCCTGGGAGGGATGGCTGTCCTCATCAAAGGCCTGTTTAACCTGCTTCATCTGTTGGAGTGCTGTATCAATCTCGTGGCCGTCTGCGAAATTATCAGGAATGTAAGTACAACAAGTTTCATTAATCATGGCACAAACACCTCCTTGAATGGCGGTCAACAGGTCTAGCACCATTCTATTTTGTAGGACCATAAGTCGGATGTCACTTACTTCATCCCTCAAGCCAGTCCAAGCATCAGTTGTTGCATTTACATATAGTGATAATCTGTAATCTAATGTCTCCAATCTTAACATGTTTTTGCCCACTCCGGTCCAAGGAAAAAGTGCCAACATAACCTTTCGACCCACCGTCCAATGTTTATACTCCGGTGGAACGTCAGTGCCGTATATGGGATCATGTGGTTTGACTTTGATGGTCTCCAAAGACCTTCTACGCCTTGTTACTTCATTTTGTTTCATAACTAGGAAAGTTCCATCGGTAACCCGAACTGGAGCACATATTCCATTCCAGCTAGGTGGCAATTGTAAATATAGAATGTGGTCACATAACCAATAAACTTTATCAATTACATGGGTACCATTTTTACCCGGTATTTCTTGTGGTGCACTCCCTCGCCAATTATATCCTTCTTTTAATTCAACATCTGTGGTGTAATTCGGTTTATATGAATGAACAGTTTCAGCGGTCACATAAGTTGGATAAAGAATTTCCTTGCAGGCCGAAGGAGGCAAAAACCCAACATCCCTTGTCCCATTACCGGCTACACACAAGGGGCACTGTTTCCCGCGATGACGTTTGGCAAAAGCGGTCAGGGGTTGAGTAACATTAACCAGTCTTTTAAATTGAAATAACTGTGGACACGGGTCTCGTATTTTAGTGTTATTTGTATCAACTACAGTTAGATTGCTATTATAGCCTTTGGCAGCCAATTCCGCAATACAATCTGACCAATCGTACGACTGTGGCACAGCCCTAAGAGTAGGTGATTGAGAATGATGTGGTATGTAGGAACAAACATAACAGTTTGAAACCTTCTGTGCCTTGGCTTGAAGTTCTACATATCTATACCATGAATTTAACTGTTATGCATGTTTTAGTCCTGGTCTCACTTTTGGGTACATCTTATCGTCTGAAACCCATCGCTTATATCGGAGACGGCCACAAAATGTATCATTTTTTATGTTTTTGTTTATCTTTAAGTGTATTTACCTCGATTCTTTCCCATGCCAAAATGCCCAACACAGCTAATAAACCTAAACCACAAATTGTAATTATCCCATAACACCCCCGTTTGGACTGAGGGAAACCCAGTCCAACTAGGAGAGCCATGTAAACGTGGGGAAACGTCCGTCAGTACAGGTGAGACCCTTATCCCTGCACAACGAGCACAGCAAACCAGCTCAGAGTACACTGGAGGTCGACACATCAGGCACCTGTAAAAACTAACACAGTATATAGCAAAACACAAAAGAAAATAATGAACACAATAACAAATGTCAGGATTAGTCCAAAGAGGTAGAAGACGGCTGTACAGGGTCAGC
This sequence comes from Proterorhinus semilunaris, assembly GCA_021464625.1. NCBI lineage: Eukaryota > Metazoa > Chordata > Actinopteri > Gobiiformes > Gobiidae > Proterorhinus > Proterorhinus semilunaris. Next base: position 588,313 of record JAJBBP010000035.1, on the reverse strand, counting down.
CGGGCGAGTCTGAGAGGCGTGATACCACTTGTCTGGTTTTCCAGCGACCTTGACAGCATGGTAGGTCCTGGCTGTGACTTCAAAGGGACCAGACCAGCGCGGCTCCGTCCAATTACGGCGCAGAACCTTCAGATAGACGTGGGAAGGGGCACTCTCATCAGCCTCAGGAGCGGGAACAGCAGTGACTTCAGCCTGAATAGAAAGACTAGAAGCTAATGAGTGAAGCTGGTCCCAATAGGGCTTATAGCGTACACTCTTAACAAGATCAGGGTCCCCTGGATCCCTCGGGATCAAAGAGGAGCCAGGTCCAGGCATCAATCGGCCAGTAAGAAGCTCATAAGGAGAGTATCCAGTCGATCTGTTCACGGACTGACGTACCGAGAGCAGAGCAAGAGGAAGGGCCGAAACCCAATTCATTTCAGTTTGAGACATAATTTTGGACAATTTAGTTTTTAGCGTGGAGTTCATTCTTTCCACTTTGCCCTGACTTTGAGGGTGCCAAACCGACCCAAAATGGTGTTTGAGGCCAAGCATAGATTCAACATTCTGCAAATGTTGATTTTTAAAATGTGTACCATTGTCAGATCTGATCAGAGTTGGAAACCCGTGATTTGGAATCCAATGGTTAACCAAAGCTTTAATGACCGAGGTTGCATCCTCTTTGGCGCACGGATAAGCCTCAGGCCACCTGGTGAACGAGTCAACAACCACGAGGAGGTACCTTTTACCCCCAACAGGTTTAATCATATCGGTGTAGTCAATCGTAATTTCCGCGCCAGGCCATAATGCAGGTTGATAAGAGCCTGGAAGAGGTTTGACAGTGGGTTTCGAATTGAATTTTTGGCACACTGAACAGGTGCGACAATGGTCACGTATGATGTCAATCATATAAGGATGCCACCATGAGCTAAGGCGTTGCCTCATGTGTGTTAGGGAAAGGTGAGATGGGCCATGAGCTTCTTCCAAAGCAGCACGGGCCATGTCACCCATTGGGAGGACTGGGTGGCCATTTGGGCCAGTCCACAGCCCAGTTTGGGGATTTTTAGTGGCACCTTGAGTGATCCAAACAGATCTTTCCTCAGGTGAGGCGCGACTCTGCATGTGAATAACAAAGTCTGCCGATAATGCAGGTAGCAAATCAGATGGTTTTGGGACAGACAAAAAAATAGTAGCCTGGGGCAAGGAGGGAGCATAACCAGCAGCCAGTTTGGCAGCCTGGTCAGCGGCCTCGTTGCCGCGAGCCACAAGAGAATCAGCTTTAGAATGACCTGGACACTTAACAATCGCCAACATATTGGGCAATAACAATGCTTTTTCCAATCGCATGATAAGGTCCAGATGTTTAACGTCAGCTCCTTTAGTAGTTTTGTAGCCATTCATTCTCCAGCATGCAAGATCAGTATTCACACAATTAACAACAAAAGCAGAATCCGAATAGATTGTAACGTCAAGACCCTCCGAATGCTCCAAAGCAACCACCAGGGCCATTAGTTCAGCTCTTTGAGCCGAAGGAAAGTCAGAAAGCTTATCAGCCGAGATTGTTTCAAAAGACATAGCGCTTGGTTTGACTACTGCATACGCAGCTGACAGAGACCCATTTGTCTGTCTAAAACAACAACCATCTGTAAACAGAGTTATCCCCGTCTCCAAAGGTGTCAAGGAGAGGTCGGGACGTGCCTTGGCCAAGGTCTTCATTTCATGTTCACAGTCATGGACATGTCCATCATGATTTATGTTGTCTGCCATGTTAATACCTTCAGCGGTGTAACAAATGTGTGGTTGTTCCAAAACATCCAAGAGCCTGGATTGTCTCAAAGCTGACAAAGTAAATGAAGAAGATTGTACCAACGCAACCACAGCATGGGAGGTCAGGACAGTCAAAGGGTGGTTCATGACGAGATGAGCACATTTCTTTATAAGGATGGCCACCCCTGCAGCCATCTGTACACAGAGTGGCTGCCTGGCCTCAATTGAATCCAACAAAGCACTCATATAAAGCAACACACGTCTATGACCAGCCTGCCTCTGCCACAAAGCACCACAAGCTATGGCATTTGTCACTTTACAATCTAAATAGAAAGTAGACTTGTAATCCGGTGTGGCCAATGCCTCAGCAGTTGCTAAACTTTGCTTTAAGTCAATAAAGTCAGTTTCAGCTTCGTCAGTCCATACCAGAGGAGCCGATGAATTTCTCATGCCTTGCGCCCTCACTAAAGCACGCAAGGAAGCCGTTTTAACAGCAAAATCTGAAATAAAGGCCCTACTGTAGCCACAGAGGCCCAAAAATGATAGTATTTGTCTCACATTTATTGGTTTTGGATGTTTCAAAATAGCAGATTTGTGCTGTGGCGACATAGCGCTGCCACCAGCGGAAATGTCTCGTCCCAAAAAAGTCACTTGGCGTCTAGCGCATTGAAGTTTCTTTTTGGAGGCTTTAAAGCCTGTTTCTGCAAGTTTTAGGAGTAAACCACAAGTAGCTGTCAGACAATCATGTGCGGTTGGTGACGCAATCATGACGTCATCGACGTATTGCAACAGAACAGTCCCTTCTGGCAAGATGAGGTTAGCCAAGCTAAGTTTCAGAGCCTGGTTAAATAACCCAGGGCTTAATTTGAAGCCTTGTGGCAAACGACTGTATTGCAGTTTAAAGCCTCTATGAGTGAACGCAAAAACATGTCTGACTTCCTCTGCCAATGGCAGACAGAAGAAGGCATTAGATAAATCAATCACCGAGAACCATTGATGTTCTGGGGTCAAAGATTGCAACATTCTATATGGATCTGGAACAGCCGGACAAGCATCTACAACCACCTCATTTATGGCTCGCAAATCATGAGCTGCACGATATTTGCCAGGTTCCTTCTTTGGGACAGGCAAAATAGGTGTATTCCAATTAGAGCTAGAGAGTTCTAACACTCCAGCTTCCCACAGCCCTGTCAACGTATCCTCAATGCCCTCTAAGGCCTCAGGTTTAATTTTGTATTGAGGTATTCTAACAAATGCATTTGGTTTTAACTTAAAGGTAATTGGTTGAATTTTAGTACACAAACCAGCATCGTCAGGTCCTAAGGACCACACTTCGTCTGGTACGTCTTTAAGATACTTTTCAGTCAACTCATGGTCACATGATTCCCTGCCGTGATGCCGCGGAATAAGTTGATGCTCCAAAACGGATATGACAGTAGCATTAATGTCTATAGAGTAGGCAGACATGGATGGAGAGTACAGAATGTTAGGAATTTCAGATTGTTGCCAATCTTTTGTTTCAGTCAGCGCTTTGGTCATGGGGCCTAGTTCTTTAGCCTGGTATCCAGGAGAGAGAGCAAGTGAGATATGAGGCTTAGCAGCCTCAGACATTTCATACCATTGTTCTTGCACAGGTGTAAACAAGCAATTTGCAGTCACACCTTGTTTTCCTACGTACAATTTTGTTGTTTTAAGGGACCATTCATGTCCGCTAAGGCTAGTCTCAAAGGCTTCTCTGTACACCAAATCTTGGTTTCTGTCATAATACAGTGTACAGTGTAGTGGATCAATGGGTGGGTGGTATGGCGCAAGTGATCTAAACCAAGGGGCCCATAGATCAAAAATTCGCGTCAGTTCATTCGTACAATCCTTTAACTTTGCCCAGTATATATCTGCATACTGAGGTTGATCCACTTTAGGCGTCATCAGCCACTGTCCCGTGGGTGATGATGCAAGACAGCGATGTATTTGTCCATCAGGAAAAGTCACTGTTAGTCCATCAGGGGAGCACAAAATCGATGCTCTCGCTTTAATCAACAAGTCACGTCCGAGGAGAGAAACAGGAATCTGAGGGGCCACGATGAATTGGTGTGTCAGATTAAGTCCTGCTAGATGAGTAGGCACTGGTTTAGTAAAATGCAAAACTTGTGGTTTTCCCGAAAAGCCCATTAAGGAAATAGTGTCCGCAGATAACAGTTCTCTGGATACTGGATAGTTCACAGATGAATGGGTTGCCCCTGTATCCACCAGCATGCCAAGAATCTGTCCGTCCACTTTCACAGGTAACATGGGTTCTGCAGTGCCATGCCTCTGGACTTCCGGGCACCCCTAGGCTTCATAGTAGCCAGTATCCTCCCCGTAATCAGAGTAGTACTGGCCACCGGCGTATGGGGCACTTTGAGTGTTGTTGTAACCACCTCGTTGTTGGGTCCAGGGTGCACCACCTCGTTGTGGGGTCCACGGTGCACCACCTCCTCGTCCTTGAGCATTGTTGGGTTGATTCTGGTTCTGATTCTGGATACCGCCTTGATTGTTCTGTTGTTCAAATGTGACTGGGCAAGTGTTGGCCCAGTGTCCAGGTTGCCCACAAATGTAGCAATTCCCAATGACTTGATTTCTGAAACCACCTCGGCCTCGACCACGATTACCAAAACCACCACGCCCACGAGGCGCTCCACTACTCCACATTTGAGTAGACTCCTTATTTTTATTTTTTTTATCTTTTTCTTTATTAGTTTTGTCACGTGCATCTTTGAGCTGGAACTTTAAAAGTTGCACCTCCATGTCTTTTAATTCATTAGCACCGTTTTTTACTTGCTCTCGCTTCTGGTTAATGGCGTGTACCACGTGCACCCTAAATTTATTCTCATCTCCTAATAATAATTCAGGATTTTGGCATAATTGCTCTTTTATGGGTTTTGGTATTGCGTCTAAAATGGCGTGCATAAAAATCAACTGACCTTCATGTGTTTTAAATGGATGGCGGCCTGTTCTCTCAGTCCATGTGTCCATGCTCTTCTGATACCAAGTCTCCCCTGCTTCATTATCATCCCACGGCGCCACAGTAGGAAGAGAGGTTCTAGTTTCTGGAAACATCTCTCTCAAGGCCCTAAATGTCCCACTTGCCACAGGCCCAAATGGAAGATGATCTGGTTGATTCTTAAGTCCAGCTACTTTTTCGACTTTGGCGGCAGTATAAGACGATGAGCAGTGATTTAAAACAGTTCTAAAATCACCTACAGCTACTTCTCTGCCACGCATAGCGGCTACAAACTGCATAGCCCATGCATTACCTCCTGCAGTCAGCGGGGGAAGTTTTTGGGAGATCCCATCTAAGTCCTTAAAGTCAAAAGGTTTATAAACCTGGGGGCCGCCCCCTGTTGCCAACAAGGGAAGCTGCATTTGAGTTTTCGCACACTCCTTACCTGTGTGCATTGTCTTATAATCAACCTTTTTCTTTGGCCGCAGTGATTTTTCATATTTCACTGCTAACTCCAAAAGATTTCTATTAGCTGCATCCTCTGGTATGTCTGGTTCCGAGTCCGCGTCACTGTCAGTTGTAGATGATGAACCCTCTATGTCTATATCCTTTTTAGTCGCTTTTATACTTACCTTTGAATGTGTTTTCTTACCTGTATTTCCTTTCTTTATCTTAAGTTTTCCTTCTTTTTCTTGTATAACTTTTTTAAGTTCCACAATTGCCTTCGCCATTTCATTGCTCTTACCCTCTGACTCTCTCCATATGATTTCTATCTTCTGTTCCCTCGTATGCAACTCTTTATACTTTTCGGTTTCAGTCTCTTCATCCAAAAGTTTCTTTTGGTTCTGTGTTTGTTCTATATCGAGCTTACATTCCATTATTAATTGTTCCTCGTCTCTCAGTTGCTGGATCAATTGTTCCAGGTGTCCCTTAAGTTCCTTCAGTTCATTGCCTTCCTCTTCATCTCCTTCTATGTTAGCCATAGTTGGGTTCAGTATTGCAATCACTGACTTCGCCACTTCCTGTCCTAGCAGAGATGCATCCATCGTCGTCGTAGACACACGTGGTGTGCTTGTTGAAGGTCTAGGAAGAGATTGTTTGGATTTTGGTGGATGATTCAGCATACTGATGGTTTGCACTTCTAGTGGAGTAAATGGATCCACTTCCTCCGTATCAGTGCGTACTTTTCCTGTAAACCTGATTACTGGCATCTGCGATCCACCAGATGGTGCTGTTCTCCTTTCTGATTTGTACGGAGGGGGCGGAGCCGTTGCTTCAGCCACTCCTTCTGTAGGCAGGGCTGGGTACAGGGAGGCAGAATGGCCACTCCCCCTCGATCTACTCCGCTGGCATCCCAGATTTTCGCCATTTCTAATTTTCTCCTCAGCCAAAGCAAAGGCCGAGGCCGCAAATACAACCTTCTTAGCTTTTATTCTCCTTCTCTCACTTCCAAGCACCCTCTTTTTCAACTTTCTCTTCGCCACACATCCCACATTGGATTCTATTTCATCATCCAGACTCATCACTTCATCACGCATGCGTGTTTCATCCTCAAGGAACCATCTGCGCACTTTCGAATAGTTTGGTGCGCGTAACTTTCCCAAACCTTCTTTCATACACTTTGACCAATACTTTCTAAATCTCTTTCTTTCTTTTTTTCTTCTCTTAACTTTCACACCACTCAAGATCTGCTCCTCCAACTTTGCACAAATATCATTCAATCGCGTTTGGTCTTCTGCCACACCAAACTCCTTCGTTTGCATAAATTCACCATCCCCCTCATCAAAGACATCACATTCTCGCCCCTCCATTTCCACAATTTCACTTAGCGCTCTCACACACAATTTTCTTCAACAACCAAAAATAAAAACAGCAATATTACACGTATACAAAACGCAACAATTTCACAAGAACCCCGTTACCCTGTGCACAACATCTAAACATAATATGGCCAATACATTATCTCTTCACTTTGTCTTTTATTGTTTTCTCTTTCTATTTTTTTATTTTTATTATTTCACCGGTTTCTAAGGACCGCAAACTCCCTAACGGATTCCGGATAACGCTACAACGCTCTCTCCCGTCGGAGTCGGCACCAGTCTACGGGGCGGAAATTTAGGTCCGTACTTTACGCGACCAAGGCTTGACGCGTCCACCACAATTTACCGAAATTAAATAGCCAATCAAAATCCCAAAGCCTAAATAGTAGCTCGCCGGCTACTTTTATAGAGTCATAAAGTTCGGGGACATTCCAGAGTTGCCATGTGGATGCGCCATCTCCGCAGTTGACAGCTTACACCTCTCCATGGACAAACATTAGCTAAAAAGCCGTGGAACACTTCCGCCAGCCGCTGAGTCACCGCTGGCAACAATACAATAGGCCGCGCTCCCGTTATAGTGATGTCACGTGAACGCTACCTACTGCTGCCAATCCACAATGCTCCGCGACATAACATCACACTCCCAAACTCCATTAGCGACTCGGTGCGATCACGTCCACCTATCTCCCTATTTTTTGTCTTTTATATTTTTTATATTAACCCACAATCAACAACAACGACAAGACAATTCTTTCCCTACAATCTAGTCCCGTAAGCCACCAAGATCAGATATATTGTGTTTCAATCGCTTCACCAAAGTTAGTTAGGTTTCTAAATTTAGGGAGTCACAGATATATCTCAAACACCAAAGAACAGACGTGCAATCGTTATTTTATCGTAGCCAATATGGACAAATTTGGTATTTAATACAACAGGCTGTCCTTACCTTTTCAAAAACCGCGCGGCAACTGCACATCTATTTTTGGGGCGGAGAGACAACACGTGGTTTCTTTGTCTCAGCAAAAATGTCCATCAAGGAGCTGTCCCAATTCAGTTCCATCCATCGCGTCGCCGGTCACCAAAACTGTCGTGTTCTTTAATGGATGAAAAAGAATACTAAGGCTCGTTCAATTAAAATCAATCAAAAGTTTATTCCCTGAGCGATACAATTCTAACACAATTTATCTGATAACTACGCTGACCCTATCACACACACACACGGCTTACATCGGGCAGTCCGAACGCGGGTCATCTCCCTATGCTCAGAGAATATATAGGACACACAATCAATGAATATGCATATAATGTTGAGCCAATCGAAGTCCCTGGCTCATCCTTCCTCGTCTGTAATCTGACTCCATGGTGCTGCTTCCAAGGTAAACCAGAGACCAGATCAGCTCCTTGGAATGTTCTCTCCATCACTCTCAACCTTCGGACCCTGCTCCCAGGACTCAAAACAGTGGAACAAAGGGCCATAAAACCCCCAAAAGAATGTCACACCTAGTTGTAAGAAGGCACAGAGTTTGAAACCACCAGTATCAACTGAAACAAAACACATGATCGATACACCACACAGATATATAAAAATCACTAAAGTCTAACATAATAACATATAATAGAAATACTTTCACATTATATAAAAATATTTCCACATCACCAACATGCCATTTAATATTAGTGAGGACCAACCAAAATCAAAGCTGTGCCCCCCCTTATTTTTAGCAGCGCGTCACAAGATCGGGATGCGCCACATCCTGGCTTTTTCTAAACATACAGGTCATGTTTTCCCCCAAAGGTGACATCTGGACAATAACATACTTTTTAAGTTCAATAGTTCAGTCTTGCATTTCAAACAAAACACAGATTCATTCAACAACAGTATACAAATGAAATACATACGATAACTGTAATTAGAAAATGTTCTGACGTTATATAGACATTCGCAGCAGGCAGCGGCCTTAGTCCCTCAACAGTTCTGCACAGCCCGGAGATCTGTCCCGTGACCTCACGAAACATTTCTCCAGACCGAGCCGAGGTGTAATCCATCTTCCTTATACCTTCCTCGTACCGAGCAGAAAGGACTTTAAAGAGTTCCTCACTTTTCGCTACATTCCGTTGTAATTCCATCAGGTGCTCGCTGACTTTTCCGAAATGTTCTTTGATTTCCACGGACAGCAGCGGGGTCTCCTTTCTTGCTGCCAGTTTGCCAACTTTGCGATAAACCAGGGCAACTCCTACACCTGTAAGAAGGAGCCCTGCTATCATGAGCCCAAAAAGATCAATATCTTTGATGTCTTCCACAGATAGCACTGCCAAGCAAACACTTTCCACTTATTCCAAGAGTCAAGCGAGTAGCCCGCAGGGAAAGTTCCATCTGGACATTGCTGATCCCCAACAGCACCGCTTCTTTTAGAAAATATCTTGTCAATTGCAGAGAGAGACCATGGTTGTCCGGTTTAAGATCCCAGTGAGCAGCAGGTCCAGAGAGAAAAAATGAAAAACAGACGAGACACAGCAGCAGCAGCAAAGCGGGGGCAGGAGAAGTCAGAAACGCGTCCGCTCTCTTCGAGGACAGGAAGCAAGTAATAGCTAAGTAATCCATCAGTCCACAGCATATTTATCCAGTAGTGCAGTGGAGCGTCCAAGAGCTCTTTCACAAACCAAAGTGGATTAGTTCAGGAGGAACACACAACGTCATGTGTGGAGGACAAATGGAACATCAACATCAGAACCCTGTCCTCATTTTGAAGTCTAGAGCAGGAGCATCATGGTGTGGGATGTTTTGTTTCCTCAGGGCCTGGACAACGTGTTCATCAATAAAAAAAATTCCTCATTCCTCCGGTCGTGGCGCGAGTGGCCGAGCGCTGGGAGAGGCCCGTGGGCCTGCTCATGAAGACCGGCCTGGTCATCATCACATGTGAGTACCAGCAAGAACAATACCACTGCTCAAATATGGCTCCAATAAAAGTACTGACGTTGCTGCTGGAGAAAATGCTTAATATATTGAAAGTAGGTTGTACCAATCAGTTTAAATAAGTGTCAAAAACCACAGAGTCACCCCCTGTGTATGGGACGAAATATGCTGCCGATATCAGTCGCGTTCATGTTATAGAATTCTATGTGTGTCGCATTCATTCTCAATAGTTTTCAGAATTTGTGTGAGTTTTCGACCCGGCAACGGACAAGTGGGAGAAAATGGATGGATGGATGGATGTGTGAGTTTTGCTGAACCAGTACTCTCGAAAGATCATCATAATCCTTATTGATTTTAGTCAGTTACTAGGTTTATCAACTTATTTCCTTGTGATAACGATTTTGGGTAATAACACATGTAGGTCAACACAAACAATTGGTCAAAGAGATCAAAGTAGTAGTTATTCATATTTTTATTGAGTTTTTTAATGCTGCCTCACTCACTGATGCTGAGGGTGATGGTGAGGGTTTAGAAACGCCTGCAGAAGAAGCTCACTGCGAGCTTTCCTTCTGGAGGTGTGACATGTTGATGGATATGCTGAACGATGGTGGAGATATATTCTTTACACACCATGACGTGGAGGGTCACCCAGTTCTTCTTCCTGCCTCGGCACAGCTCCGTGTACACGGCTCTGGCGACTCTTTGGATGTTGTGATCATCTGGGGAGACTGTGATCTCCCACTGGCTCATCTTTGACTCCAGCTCCTGCATCAGGTCCACAGACACGTCCTTCAACTCAGGAATTCTATTAGACTGCATGACCCGGGACACCACTTCATACACCAAGTCGATGATGTGGGTTGTGTCCCACTTATGCAGACGCGGGACAGACTGAGCTGGCGGAGCAGCTGCAGCGGCGCTAAACAGCTCTCTGTCCTGTGGAGAGACCTGCGCTCCAAGGTCCTCAAGTGCGTCTTCAAGGTTCAGAGGCATTGGCGAGGCATATTCAAAGTTCTTAGCCCCCTTCCTTAGGCAGGTTGGAGACAGTCGGGGGGATCGCGGGGACCGTGAGGTCATTGTAAAGGACAGTTGACTGATCCTTGACAGAGTCCTCTGCACTGGGTCTGAGCTGGGATTCTGACGCTGCTGGAGGTGGAGCCAGTCCCTGATGTCCCACATGAAGGAGTCGACATGTGCACGGATGTTCTTGAGGTGTGGCTGTGTTGGAATGTTCGTAGAGAGGATCTCTGACAGCTTCTCGCTCAGCTCCTCATATTGTCCGTTATCAATGTCTTGGGACAGTCTCCGATACAGGCACTCCTCGTCAGACCAGGCAGGCTGCTGCTCTGCTTTAGACAGCAGCTGGGCAGGCTGTGACAGCTCCTTCAGGAGAGGAGATGCTTCCTCCATGACATTATCCGTGACGTTGGTTTGCTGACAACACAGTTTACTCACCAGGTTTTTAAATGAGCTTTTGGCGTAACGGCAAACAAAGAAGGATTTGATCTTCTCTTGTGCTGCCTCAGCCGCTACAGGGGTGGCAGGTAAAGAGGTGTCATCACAACGGGGCACATTTTCCACAATGATGGTCACAACGTCAGATGCAGTGTCTTCACTGTCTTGGTCCCAGCACGTTGAAACCTCCAGCTGGTCCCCTCCCTTCAGCTCCTGCTCCAGGATGTCCCTCACTGCGTGTGTGGCCTCTCTCAGACTGTCGGGAGTGTACGGTTTGATGCAGGATGGAGTGAGCGGCTCAGGGGATCCTTTTGAGTCTGCAGATTCTTCTTCTGAAGATTCTTCTTCAGACCTGGTGCGTAGACCTGGAAAGCATCTGCATAAAAGATGCTCTTTGAAAGTGTGGAACTTTGTATTCTTGGGATCTTGTCTGTCTTGCAAGCTCTCGTCTGTTGGCACTTGGCGACAGGTAACCTCAGCTGACAGGGCCTGGTCTTTACCCCCCTCACTCTGACACAAGGCCTTGTTGACCCTGGAGGACACTTCATTGCTCACCAGGTCCACCAGCTCCTCAGAGGACTCACGCCCACGGCAACAACTGAAAAATCTCCATGACCGCAGTGACCTCTCCACAGTGTTTTTGGAAACGTGCGGCGCCTCGGGTGGATTTAGAGTTCCTGTGTACTTCCTGAAGGACTCAAGGATCTCTTGGGAGGTGACGGCCACAATCTCCAAAAACAACTGTGCCAGTTCTGCTCTGGACTCGCTCCCGTTCATGTCTGCAGTCGACATCTTCTCCCAGAAGGTGTTGACGAGTGGCTCCAGCCGTCTCCTGGATATGGCAGGGACCATGATGTGAGAGGCCCCTCTCTCCGGCTGGTCCTGGGCGCCGCCATAGAGGACAGGCTGCATTGTTTCAGGTGTTGGCTCCATCTGCATCACTTCTGTTTGAGCACGGTGGACGTTTCTGTGCTGCTGTAGTTTTCAGGTCGTCCCTCTGCAGAAAAAAAGGTGAAAAGATGATGAGAAAGTCCTGCGTCTGCCTGAGAGCGCAGCTGGCCACGAATGGCTGGAGCTTTGAGCGGCCTGACCACACTAAGACAGTTATGACATCACACACATTATCGTGCATTTAAGGGAACAGTGATGGAAAACCAAACAGCTGTTTCCATGGCAATTGGACTTTGAACACTGTGATGTCACCTGAAACCCAGCAATAGGCGCCATGGTAACGCCTGCTTGGAGGGCAGCAAATATTAGAGATGTCAGTGACTAAAGCCCTATTCACACAGGATTAGAATTACCTCCGGACCTCAGGCCAAAAATAAATATTACTGACGTCCTCGGAATGTCTAGTCCAGTGTGAATCTGCCATGTCAGTCATTTGGAAGATAAAAAATCCCCCGATTTTTTTCCTTGGGTAATTTTGCAAACTCTGAGGTCCCCATGTAATTCTAGTCCTCTACGAGATGAACAAACACACACACTCACACAAACACGCACACACTCACACAAAAAAGCTTAAATGTGACAAAGAGGCGACAATGTTACGATTAGTTTTGTAGGCCATAGCTTTCAAATGATGCGTTACTCTGGTCTTTAGGCTGTAAACTCCAGTCTTTTCCTGGACTAGCAAGTACAAAGATGCTGAAAACTCTGTCCTGCAGCAAAGACGAGCTTCACACTTAGTTTAACTCCTTTAACAAGCTGCAACCTCCCTCTCTCCTGGTTTTTTGCCTTTTTTTGTGAACTGCATTTGCTCCACATTGTTTCACCGGATACTTTTGTATCTTTGTCGTGTTTTGTGGGGTTTGGTGGATTCTTTGCTGCAAAGAGTCGATAATGGTCCTGAAGGAAGCAGCGTTTTGAAAGTAAACAAACGGCTATGAGCTAAAGACATTTGAGACCTATGGTGCGTTCAAGTGGACTGGGGAGTTGTGACATCATTGCCCCAGTTAGTTTGTGTTCATGTGTTTTTTTGTGGGAAAGTGGGGATTCTGCTGTCATTTATCATTGATTAGCGCTTCGCTGAGCTAATCATTTAGATGTGTTGTTAGCAGCTCACAAGCTAAAAGTGAGTTTGTTAGTTTTAGAAAATATCACAGAAATTCACTTTGTCCTCGTCATGTGAGGCGGGGAAATGATGACCCAAAGTGCAGAGCAGCTCCAAGCAAAACTTCAATTTAATGGACAGTCCAAGTACAAGGAACAGCAGAAAAACAGAACGGGAAACTCACACGAGTATCGGGAACATAGGAACTCTGAATAAGGACAAAACCGTGGAACAAGACAGGCTGGTGACAACGACGACGATGTGAACGACAATGATCCAACAAGGACAGGGGAGAACACAGGGGTATAAATACACAAGGAAACGGGGCACAGGTGACACACATTAGGGCGGGGCAGGCAATCAACAAAGGGGAAGCAAAGCAAAAGCACAGGGACAGAACAGACATGTCAAAATAAAACACAGGACAAGACCGAAAACATCCAAAAACAGGGGAACACAAGATGAACCGTGACAGTCCTAGCATTGATTTCACTCGCAATGTTGTTACTACGAGGATGACGACAGCTCACACTGAACTCAAAGTTTAAGTAAAAAGCTCACATTAGACGATAAAAGAACAGATCAGCTGATTTCCACAGTCAGGAAGTCGGGAAGCTCGTCTTGACCCGAGTTCCCCCAGTCGTTTTCCCCAGTTGAGCGAGCGTTCACGTGCATTTCCCAACTGGGGACCTGAACGCACCATTACACATTTCCTCTGGAACACTGAAGAGGCATCAAGAGCCGCCCACACCTGCATCACGAGAGGAGCCACAGAAACACATCAATCATAATCGATAACAGAGAAATATAATTAGCCTAAATAAAAGAATAAGAAAGGTGTCCCACTCCCAGCTGCGCTTTATTGTCCCATCAACTGGCCAATATGACCCCCTGACTGTCCTGCAGCTGGTTTTGACTTCATCTGGATCTAAGTGAGCATTTCTGTTCCTTTCCTCGGCTTCCTCAGGTGAAGTGTGCCTCCTGAAGATAAAAACTGTAGAGCTTTAATGAGTCAGAAACACACGTGAACAGGAATCAATCCCAATCCGAGCGTTTTGCGCCGCAGTGAAGTGTTGTCTGCGTTTCCTCGTCAAAGGAGAGGATCCGAGTTCACACGGGTTTAAGCTCCTGGGAAAGGTCTGTTTCACGTGGCATGGCTTTAGAAAGAGGACATGGGTTCTACTTGAGAGAAGTCTAATGAAAACAGCTGAAACTATTAAGATGGCTCAGTTTAGGCAGAACACAACAGATTGTGTCTGTATTGTGCTCCTCACGGTATTTGTAGATTAAACTACTCACATTGACATCTGTCTGTTGTTTTAGGTTTTTCCCTCCCCTCATCCATTAGGGCAGGGCGATAGGGCCTAAAGTCTCTATCACGATATAAAAAAGAAACGATCACGATATATTTGACGATATAATTGACAACGGACAAATTAGTTCAAAGTTCCAGCCTTTCGCCTATTGGGAAGATTAATGCAAAGATATTTCATTCTTTTTTTTAGCGCCATATTCATTTCCTTGTAAATATGATCGACTCGAGCCGTTTACATCCTTCTTTGATTTAACTTGTTAAGCACCGTGTCCTCCACAGGCAGTGTTTCTGCTGCTCTGATGGAGCTGAGCGTAAAAATGACCATATCAAAAAATGATATTGCGATAACGATATGGCCCAACCCTACCATCCATCCATTTTCTTCCTCTTTATCCGGGGCCGGGTCGCGGGGGCAGCAGTCTCAGCAGAGATGCCCAGACACAGTCCTCCAGATGTTCTGGGGGGACCCCGAGGGACACCAGGCCAGCTCAGAGACATAGTCCCACCAGCATCACTGCTGACGCCGCACCGATCCGTCTGTCGATCTCACGCTCCAGGTTCTTACCTGCGTAACTTTAATTTTATTGACTTTCTGAAGATTTCCCAATAATGCACTATGGTGTAATGGTTTAGTAAAATATCATATCCTTATTGCAATATAGTAATGAATACATCACTTTTTCTGATATTTTGAAGCCTATTCAGTGATCAATCTATCAATCAATGGTTTTGTATAGCCCAATATCACAACAGGAGTTGCCTCATAGGGCTGCAACAAACATTAAGGCAATAAAACAGAGCAGTAAATCCAGTGATCCGATTGGGATTTACTGTCATGTCCTTCAGTGTGGCCTTGGTTATGGATATATCTTAATATCTTTGTAATTTAGCACAAATTAACTGAGTAATAAATTCCTCACAATTTCATCCTTATTATTCACTCACAAAGACGGTGACTTTCACACCAGACTTATGGGAACTGATGAATTCCTGTGCAACGTATTCATAAAAAATAAGAATGAGAATGGTTTTGCATATTGTGCATGGTTGCATGGTTTTGCGTAACTACGGTGGCCCTGAGGGGACGTGGAGTTTTGTACTAAATGAAAAAGCACTGATGTAAAGGTCAGACGAGCTGCTTTCTTATCTGGGCTGGGGACACATTAACACAACTAATTGCTTTTTCCCCGTCAGCTCTCAGGGTCTATTTTGCAAAGTTGTTTTTAATTTTGACTAATCTCCTCCTTTTTATTTGTATTTTTATCCTGTACTTTATTTAATGGTTGTGTGAAAATGGATTCTTATTCATACGGGAGCACATTTCACTTCACAGCATTAATTGTGTTTCCATCACACTGAAAGAAATGACTTTTGGATGTACTCAATTGTATTGTGTAAAATTACATAATTCCTACTTTATAAAATTAGGTCTCAGTGTTTACTAACTTTTGTCATTTAAAATTTCGAGTTTTTTTATTTTTTTATCATTTTAGGCTACCAGTGATATATATTGAAAACTATTTGTTTGTAAAAGTGAAAAAAAAAATACTGATTAGGGGAGCTCCTCCTCTTATCATTATTTTATCGTATCATTATTTTTTTGCATGAGGGGCCCCTGCAGAAACACAAACTTTAACCCTCGCCTTAACTGAGCACATTTTCTCCAGTTCGGCTTTACCCAAATCTAAAGCTTTTCAACTGGAGAGCAACAGTGTAACGCCTCATTTGCATACACAAGTGGGTCTGACCTTTTGTCACATTTGTTGTTGTGTTTTCGTTGCTTTTTTCTCACTTTTTGTGACATTTTCATCCTTGTTATTTTGACACGTTTTCCAAGAAGCTTTTAGATTTGAGTAAAGCCAAACTGGAGAACATGTCCTCGGTCCAGGCGGGGGTTAAGAGGTTAACTACTGTTTGTCTCCTTCACTTCCCCCTCTTCTCTGGGCTGTGGCTGAAACAGGAGCTCAAGAAGAAAAGGACTGTTAAGAAGGTCTGGGCACAAGTTGTTATAGGAGAATATGAGCTGAGATTGAATTAGAGTCAAACGCATGACAAAGGAGCAACACTGCCCCCTTGTGGCGGCTTAAAATAACGTCCTCAAACACAGCGTGTATTACGTGGCTGATATATTATTATTGAAATGGCGGGAAATGAAACATTTTGTAGCTCCTTTTATTGTACATTTTTTTTAAACCATATTTTCTTTTTCTATGACGATGGTGTAAAATGCATTGCTTATATTGGCCACAAGATGGAGCCCTGCGGTTAAACCTGCAGCATCGTCCTCCTGTGTCCTGCCCAAGAGCACAACAACAGCCAGTCCAAGAACTGAAGCGACTTTAAAGGTCAAACATCTACATTTATAAATCATTTTAAAGAAAGAAAACTGACTCTGGGGAAAGGAAGTTCATTTGATCTCTTATTTTATTTTATTATTTCTTTAATAAATGGGATTGTGATGGAACTATTTGCTTAGTTTAAAAACTGTCACATTACTTTATTTTTCAGGAGTTTCATCTTTATACTGATTCACTTCTTTAAAGGTTTGTTATTTGTTCCACTAAAACTCGACTAAAAATATAACCAATTGTTTGGGTAAATCTGGAGTAAAACTAAACACATTTTCATTCAAAGACTAGAATTAAAACTAAACTAAAATGCTTTCAAAATGAAGAGTCCACTGACGGGATTTCACAATACAGCGGCAAGAACAAAATGGTACAAAACTTTGATTGAAATTCTTTGAAAAACAATATTTTATTCTAATAAAAACAGTTTTATAACGAAGAACAAATGAAGGCGCTGAAAAATGTAATGAAAAAACAAAAAAGTTACAAAAACATGAAAAATGATGGAAAAAAAGGTGATGACAACATGGCAATAAAGTCTTAGATCAGTTTCGTAGGTCTTAGCTTTCAAATGAGGGGTTACACTGGTCTATATAAAGGCTGTAAGCTCCAGTCAAGAAGCTTCTAGATTTGGGTAAGTCTGAAACATTAGTTTGAAATAGAGTCAACTCAATAAGTCTCTGTGAACGACACAAACATGAAAAAACACACGAGGAAAACAACACAAGGGAATGAAGAGACTATTTAAAGCCTCGTCACAACCGCACGTACCACTTTTTGGTCGTGTGATTTGTGGCGTTTCCCAAATGGCTGTGTTTATTTGTTGTTGGTGGAGAACGTAGCTGTGGTGTTCAGATCACCGCGCACCAACGTGCGTCACACGGAGCTGCTCCAACACGTGGGTTCATGAGGCTTCGTATGAAGTTTGCAAGAACTGCACACGATCTGTACGTCGTGAACCAACGGCGTTTGGGCAGAATGACGACATGTCTTATATTCACATAGATCCAAAAAAACCTTTGGTGAAGCTGCGTGTGGCACACGACACATGTATGAAGTCCACAAGTACGGAATACCAAAACAACAATGTGTACAAAACGTCCCAAAGACATACACTGACCGTACAGACGACTCACGCAGACGTACGGCGTTCAAGCAACCTGAACAAAACGGAAGCGCCCGTAGAGTTTGTTTGACATGTGAAAGAACCTCTGCGGCGGGTTCTTGCATTGTGTGCACGTAGAGCGGCCGTAGAAGCCCGTACAGAGCTTAAAGGATCATTTTAGAGTGCGCAGAGCAGAGACCTGTTTGCACAAATTAGTATTTTCTTTTCAAAATGTGAATTCAGGGCTTGTAACATTTCCACTGCACTTCTAAAAGGTGACAAATATATTTCCATATTTGTGGAAAAAAAAAGTTTTAATATAAGTAAGATTTAGATTAAGATTTACATTCTATGACCTCCCTAAAAAACATCAACATTTGTGAAACATTAGTTTGAAATAGAGTGAACTGGATAAGTCTCTGTGAACGACACAGACATGTTCATGTCATGAAGCACATTTGATCTGAAAATATCTGAAGGTCTGACCACACTCATCACAGCTGTTTCTCCCCAGTGTGGATCTTCATGTGTCTTTTGAGGTGGGATGACCGACTAAAGGTCTTGTCACACTGCTCACAGCTGTATGGCCTCTCTCCAGTGTGGATCATCATGTGTCTTTTGAGGTGGGATGACTGACTAAAGGTGTTCCCACACTGCTCACATCTATATGGCCTCTCTCCAGTGTGGATCCTCATGTGACATTCAAGATCATGTGACTGACTGAATGTTTTCCCACACTGTTCACATCTGTACGGCTTTAGTCCATCATGGACTTTCTTGTGACGTGTGAGACCTGAGAGCTGATTAAACGCCTTCCCACACTGATCACAGCTGTATTCCCTTTCCCCAGCATGTATCTTGATGTGTACTTTGAGGTTGGATGACAGACTAAAGGTCTTGTCACACTGCTCACAGCTGTATGGCTTCTCTCCAGTGTGGATTCTCATGTGATGTTTAAGACTTGTAGAGTGAGTAAACACATGTCCACACAGGCCACACTCAAAGGGCTTCCCTCCAGCATGTATCTTCATGTGTTCTTTGAGGCTGAATGAGTAAGTAAACGTCTCGTCACACTGCTCACATCTGTATGTCTTTCCCTGTGTGCGGGGAGTCTTCAGAGGTTGAGCTGGGTCCATTTCTCTGCAGACAGAAACAGGAGTTAGTGTTGTGTTACACACATTATTCAGTAAAACACTAAATGTAGTTTGCTGCAGACCTGGTGTGACCCTCCCCCTCCCTCTGTTCTCATTCACACATACAGTGTCACCCCTCCCCCATCAGCTCACTGTGAATCAGCAACAAATGTTTTTTTAATTCACTGTCTGAGTCAGTGGGCGAGGAAAGCCCTTCTCTTTGGTCCTCATGGAGCTGACATTGCTGTAATACCGCCCCCTGGTGGATGGCGACTCCAAAAGACACTTTGGAAACAGGATTCCTATGTAGCTTTGGTCCTCGTTTAAACTGCTTTAAAGCCTGGCTCCAAAGAGTTTTACTTTTTCTAAAAATGTCAATGATCCATGAGACAACACTGGGCTATGTGTCATAGTTTTAACCACACTGTTTTTTGTACATCAATAAAAAGTGGAGCTTAAATCTCTGACTGACAGGCTCTGGAGCTCTGTGGAGGCTCGTAGCCATGTTCATTTCACAGACCACTCGGGATCATTACTATGAATGGGGCTGAATGGGACCCGCCCATCTCTATTATTTAGATCTATGGTCTGAGCGCTGGAGCTGCAAGAAGAAAGTCCAGTCTATTTTTCATTGTAAAACACGTCTTGACTTGAGTCTAGAACGACCTTTGACCTCACCTCGCTGATGTGAGTGTGTCTGTGTGCAGATCCTCCTCACCTGTGTGCAGACAGACTCCTGGAGGGGCAGCAGCAGCACAGACTGTGGAGCCGCTCTGTGAGTCCAGAGGTCCAGAGTCCAGCTGGAAGTCACTGGGGGCTTTTATAGCTCTGTGTGGAAAGCCCCTCCCCAAAGGAGCCCTCCCTCACCTCTGTGGATGAAACCTCTGCTGCCCCCCTCCTCCCCCTATTTTCAGCTCATTGTTCCTGCTCCACACCTAAAGCTTTTCACATTCAAATGCTCTGAGCCCACTCTGATTGGTCAGGCCTTTGAGTCAATAGTCTTGCATATTCAAAGTTATCTTTCTCTTCACACATTTAAACCAGGCTCTGTCATGACTATAACATTTACTATTGTTAATCCACGTATTAAACGTAGCTGTAGAGTCCACTCTAGCTGACTGTAGATCTAATTTGGCCCATTATCTCCACGGAGACTATTCTTTCCTCCGCTTGAACCAACACTTCTGCGTGGATTAAATCCCTTCTCTCTCTCTAAATTTGCCGTATGTCGAGTCAGAACCCTGCCTCCTTCACAGATGATAGTAGTTGCGTTAAGTGTAGTGTAGTGGTAGCTTTGGAGGCCAGGGTGTCCGAGTTAGAGGAGCGGCTGTCCGGAGTTTTAGTGAAGGCTAGTGTTAGCTACAGTCAGATAGTGGCAGGGACCGCAGTCCGCTCCAACAGTGCTAGAGAGGTTAGTCAGGCTGAGGCTGGTCCCGCAGCAGGTCCCGTGCAGGCCGGACCAGACCAGGACGGATTTGTGTATTATAATAGGTCCATGAGCTCACCAAACTCCCAGCAGCGTTTGACCGCAGTCAAGCCAGCCTCGTCTCCAGCTTTGCCGAAACCGTGGGTGCGCTTGTTTTGAACACCGGCACCTCCCAGGAACTTGTTGAGTGTTTATCCCAACAATTCCAAATAAAAACAGTAGCCTATACATTTTGATAATATTACACTCCTACCTTTCTTCTTGTGGAGATATGGTGATGGACTGGTCTGGACTTTGGACCAGCCTCTGTTCACTGGTACCTGTTCCCTGGACAATTACAAGAGTTTCCTCTGGGGGCGCTGTTCAGTACTCTGATACTAGGGCTGTCAGCATCATAACGCATTAAGGCCAAACGATGCATTCTTGTGTCACTATTACACTTCAAGTCTGTTCCACAGTGTCTCCACAATGTCCTCAACTCATGTTCAACTATATTTGATTTTGCATTTGTCAATGAGGAACTTCTTACATACAGATGATCAGCATTACACCACATTAAGGCAAAAGTATGTGTTCTCCATTAGACTTATGTAGTGGTGTGGGGAAAGCTGGCCAATGTGGTCAAGTAGGAGGCAGACTCAAAAGTTCCCATTGTAGCCGAAATTGATTTCACCGTGGTAAATGTGGCAAAATCAAACTTAACATATGTACAAAAATAACTGTCAAAAAAAATGCATAACAGAATCAAACAAACAGAACTTAACTGAACTCAGGAAACATACCACATGTACCCAGCTACATGGTTCTCCCAGACTGATTGCAAGACAACTTTTAAAACTCCCCCAGCAGGAAGCCCCTCCCCCAGATCAGTATATTACCTTGATTGCACTACCATGAACAAAAATGAAACATTTAACGTAAATACTGTGTGATGCTTTAACTGAACAAATAAACAAAACAAACCCGGGATAGTTATGTTTAACTGTCTAGTTTGGATATTTCAAACTATGAAACAATGAATGCATAAACTTACAACTAACGTGTCAAAAGAAATTAATGGGACAAAGCAACCTAAAACCTACTTTGTCACAAGTGTTCACAAATAAGGGGATCATTACACTGGAATACTCACAACAATTCAAAAATATTGAGCTCTATTCTCTTCTTCTTCTTCTTACTGCAAACTTTGTCTTATTACGATACAATATTTATTTTATCTGTAGTCTGTTCATTACTATTCACATGGT
The DNA here is from genome assembly GCA_021464625.1 of Proterorhinus semilunaris. Taxonomy (NCBI): domain Eukaryota; kingdom Metazoa; phylum Chordata; class Actinopteri; order Gobiiformes; family Gobiidae; genus Proterorhinus; species Proterorhinus semilunaris. Next base: position 566,771 of record JAJBBP010000035.1, on the reverse strand, counting down.
GTCTCCTGTCCCACCCACGGAGGACCCTAGCCTACTGGGTTGACACCAAGAACTGGATGGTCTTTTTTTTTTTTTTAAGTTTTGAAAATGTGGGAAGAGTTTGGAACAGCTGGTCTTAAAGGCACACTGCGTAACATTTCGGACCATACTGTTGCCATCAGTAAAAACATTCCCCCAATGAGCAGCACCAAAGTGCTGTTACTGCAGTGGGTAATCAAAGAATGGATCTGGAGAAGAAACTTCTTACCCCCGCCTTAACACAGCACATTTTCTCTTGTTCAGCTTTACCCAAATCTAAAAGGTTACAAATAGGCCAGAGTGACGCCTCATTTGAAAGCTAAGTCCTGAGCCTAAGACCAAACCTTCTGAAACTTTACATTGAATCTCTTTATTCAAGTAGACTTCTGTCATTTCTTCCTTGAGATGATGATTCTTTTTCCAGTGCTGCAACATCTCCACTTTAGTCGCTCCAAAAACAAAAAGTTGAATATTCCAGACTGACCTTTCGTCCCGGCCCGTCGTTTCCTCCACGGCGTCAGGTTTAGTAACGACGACTCTGTGGATGTTTGGGTTCAGATCTACAGCAGCGACGGACATGTTTGTGTTTGTGTGAGCGGAGGACGCTTTAATGACGAGCCCGAGCTTCCTGTGAGTTTGTTTGGAAAAGACAAGATCAGAGAGAGAGAGGAGAGGAAGAGAAGGAGGGGAGAGAGAGAGAGGGAGAGGAAGAGAGGGAGGGGAGAGAGAGAGGGAGAGGGAGAGAGAGAGAGAGGAGAAGAAGAGAGGGAGGGGAGAGAGAGAGAGAGAGAAGAGAGGGAGAGAGGAGAGGAAGAGAGGGAGGGGAGAGAGAGGAAGAGAGAGAGAGGAAGAGAGGGAGGGGAGAGAGAGAGGGGAGAGGAAGAGAGGGAGGGGAGAGAGTAGAGGAAGAGAGGGAGGGGAGAGAGAGAGGAGAGGGGGAGAGAGATAGAGGGAGTGCGAGAGAGGGAGAGAGAGCAAGGGAGGGGAGAAAGAAAGAGGAGATAGAGAGAAGGGGAAGGGAGAGAGAAGGGGAGATAGAGAGTTATGGGAACAGGAGAGGGCGAGAGAGGGAAAAGAGAGGGGGAGAGGGAGAGAGAGAGAGAGAGGCAGGCCAAGCTTTGCAGCAAAAATGTACCATCTGTGTGGGAATAGGTCTGGACGATTTTGAATATCTTGTTATTTTTCCTGACTTTTTCAATTTGTTTCCACATTTTTTTCCCCAATAATTTCCCCCTATATTTTCTAAAAAAATCCTAATTTATATTTTCCCTTTTTTCCCCCCTCACTTTTCCCCAATTTATTTTAAATGTTTGTCCCCATCTTTCCCCTATATTTCCCCAATTGTTCCCTTATATTTCCTACTTGTGTGAAGCCAAAGGCAGATTGGTGCCATCACTCTATGGTAGACAATAAAGTTTCTATCCTCTTGTATTTTTCCTGTTCACCTCATTGTGCTTTGTCCGTGTGTGGAAGAATATGTTTTAATATGACATTATCATTGTTCTCTGTGCAGAGCTCCACTCCTCCTTCCATGCAGATGTAGAGGCGTCTAGACTCTTTTATAGACACAAACTTCTCAGTTTTTATTAACCCCCCTCGCCCATTTTTCCTCTTTTTTCTGTATTTTCACATTTTTAGACTCTGGAGATGAATTCGATTTTATACTTTTGCAAATCTTCCTAACAGTAGTTTTAATCTCATCTTGGGCAGAGAAACTACTTTTGAACTAAACGTTTCACATGAGTAAAACAACAATACAAAAAAGCCCCCCCTCCACACACACACACACACTGACGTTTACTTTACACATCACATTGACTTTTAAGAAAAAAACAAACATGTACAATAGGCCAGGATGAATGAGTGTGTTTGAGAGTGTGCATGGGGGCAACGGATGCAAATTAGCCCAAAGCTACAATTCGGTGTGGCTCGTTTACATGCATGAGACCCATGTATGTTCATTAACATGCACTGTCCCGACCAAATAAATTTAATATTCGAGTTTTTTTTTAATCATTTTTTATTTTAGGCAATCAGTAATATATATTGAAAAATACTTTTTTTTTTTGCAAATGTAAAATAAATTCTGATTAGGGGAGCTCCTCCTCTTATCATTATTTTATCGTATCATTATTTTTTTGCATGAGGGGCCCCTGCAGAAACACAAACTCTAACCTCATAACCCTCGCCTTAACTGCGCACATTTTCCCCAGTTCGGCTTTACCCAAATCTAAAAGCTTTTCAACTGGAGAGCAACAGTGTAACGCCTCATTTGCATACACAAGTGGGTCTGACCTTTTGTCACATTTGTTGTTGTGTTTTTGTTGCTTTTTTTGTCACTTCTTTGTTGCATTTTCATCCTTGTTATTTTGACACTTTTTCCAAGAAGCTTTTAGATTTGAGTAAAGCCAAACTGGAGAACATGTCCTCGGTCCAGGCGGGGGTTAAGAGGTTAACTACTGTTTGTCTCCTTCACTTCCCCCTCTTCTCTGGGCTGTGGCTGAAACAGGAGCTCAAGAAGAAAAGGACTGTTAAGAAGGTCTGGGCACAAGTTGTTATAGGAGAATATGAGCTGAGATTGAATTAGAGTCAAACGCATGACAAAGGAGCAACACTGCCCCCTTGTGGCGGATTAAAATAACGTCCTCAAACACAGCGTGTCGGAAAGTCTTGTACATTTCCTGTAGTTTTATTCTGAAAAGCCTAGTAGTGATGTAATTTCCTTTCTGAGCGCATCCCATCTTCATTCCCGACTTTACATTTGATGGGATGGTGGCTCCTCGTACCACACACACACACAAATACAAATATACGTACCAATATTTGTACCCACACCATCATCCCTGCCTGTACCCAACTCCAATAATAAAGTTTGCTGGAATAACTTCTCCGTGCCCTTCTCTCTGACCGGAGCCCTGTCGAAGGAAACTGTCAGACCACTACTATCCCCCTCAGAGTGTCTCACTCTATCACATGGTCCTTCGAGCCGGATTTGACAGCTGTCTGGAGACAATATGGAGCCAGGACAACCATCTGCAGATCCAGCAGTGCGTTCTCGACCCCAGCGGGAGATACAGTTACCAGCATCCCTTGCAAACTTTGAAGTTGGGTACACACCGAGAGTCACAGTACCTCCTACCACCGAAGCTGAGGAACTCGGAGCAGCAGCCCCAGCTTACGACATCCCAGTCCCTGATCCGCTTTCACTGCCACCTGTGAGAGCAGAGTCATCCCGATCCTCGATATCTTCTCATCGAAGCAGACCAAAATCTCGAGCCAGTGCTGACTCATTAACCAAGAGGTCCGTTGCAGAAGGGCTATCCGAGCTACAGAGTGCCATGTTGGAAGAGCAAGTCAAGCGCATGGAACTAGCTGAAATGCAGCGGCAGATTATGGAGCAGACGCTAGTGGACGAGCAGTGCACTCTTCTAGACAAAGAAGCTAGAGACGCCCTCCATGAGAAGGAGGAACTTCTCAGAGAACAAGAACGGCAGAGACGTCGGCTGGAGGAGAAAGCAGAGATGGCACACAAGACTAAAGAGACTATCACCAGACATCAGATGTTGCAACGGCGACTGAAAGAGAAAGAGATGGAATTGATGCAAGCAGCTCTTATCACGTCTTTCCTGACGGAAGAAGGAATTAAGAGTCCCCTTCCTTCCAGGCCCCTTAGTGAATATGAGTACAACCTAAAGTCCTCATCCAGAGATCAGCCTCTGCTACTCCATTCTACTCCATCTACTCATGTTCCGCCACCAGTCTCCAGCGCAGTCATTCTTCCACCTGTCTCGACAAGCTTCCCCTCAGTACAAGTCCAGCCCGCTCCACAAGTTAATGCTCCTGCTACTACTGGTACGCTAGCCCAGCCACAGCCAACATACACTACCATGCCTCCTCCTCCTGCAATCCACCCAGCTCCGCAGGCGGCGCCCAGACCAGCCGTGAGTGCTGTCACCTCACGTGCTCCACCACTGTCAATAGCACAGTATCTGGCTCCAGTTCGCCTGCCACATCTGGTCTACAGCCAAGCTCAGGACCGATATGTGCCTCCACCTGTTCCATCTCAACAACCAGTGTTACCAGCTGCCAATACTCTGTCCTATCCTTACTCCGCCATGCCACCTTTGCCACAACAGGTGACAGCGCCTCCAGGTTACAGGGCAGCACCGGACACAGACCTCATGGAGCTCCTAGTTGCCACCTCTTATGGCCTTCCTAGACCCACTCTACCTCATTTCACCTCAGGTAAAGAGTCAGACTTTGCCCTACTCAGGATGGCTTTGGACAATCTGCTCAATACACATGCCCACCTCACAGAGCAGTTCAAATATCAAGTCCTGCTCGATCACTTGAAGCTACCAAGCGCCTACAAGCTAGCCCAAGCATACATGCATGATCCTAGACCCTACACCTCGGCCCTCCAGGCTCTCCAAGATAAATATGGGCAACCGCGTCAGCTTGTGCAGAGCGAGCTGGGTACCATCTTGAATTCACCTCCCGTAAGATCTGGCGATCCCGAGGCCTTTGACAACTTTGCCCTATCAGTACAAGGTCTAGTAGGCATGCTCCGCTCCCTTGAGGGTGAGAATGGCTATGAATTGCGATGCGGCTCCCACGTCGACAGGCTGCTCAGCAAACTGCCTACCAACTATCGAGACGGGTTTGTGGAGTATAGCATAAACCGAGGCATCCTGAGGACCGGCACTGATCAGACCTACACGCTTGAAGACTTCTCTGTTTGGCTTCAGTTAAAGTCACAAGCAAAGCGCATTTCATCCCGAGCAGCTCTGATGTTCCAGGACCAGCCTAAGCCAGTTAAGGGCCAAAGGAAATCCCAGGGTTCTTCATCTAACGTGTTCTACAACACAGAAAGCCAAGCTAAATTAAGCCCTCCAGATTCTGCACGCAGCTCAACGTCACCCAACACTAAACCTAGTGTGAAGCCTTACTGCCCGTACTGCGACGCCCGAGAGCATTACCTCAGCTTCTGCCCCAAATTCAAAGCACTCAGTCCATCAGAGATTTCCGCTTGGATTAAAGACAGAGACTGTTGGAGGTGTGGCAGGAACCATAAACCTGAGGCATGTACTCTCAAGAAGCCTTGCCAAGTGTGCAAGCAGCAACACCTGACCGTGCTCCACAAAGTGTGTCACCCAGAGGCTAAGAAGGTGCTAATGGTCAGTGCTGCTCCCGGCACCATCTACGTTGACCGCCCGAGTCGTCCGCAAAGAGTAATGCTGAAGCTGGTTAAGGTGCGCCTGTACAATGCTGAGCACTCCCTGGAAGGTTTCGCTATCCTGGACGACGGATCAGAGAGAACCCTCATCCTTCCCTCAGCAGTCCGACATCTCCATTTAACCAGAGAGCCGGAAAGCTTGCCTTTGCGCACCGTCCGCCATGATGTGGTTCATCTACAAGGAGCTGCTGTCTCGTTCGACATCTCCCCAGCTCATTCTCCCAAACAAAGGTACAACATCTTACATGCCTTCACCGCTGATGAGCTGAGCCTGTCCGAGCATAGCTATCCTGTCAAGTCACTCATGCGCAGATACTCTCACCTGCAAGGTCTTCCTCTGCCGAAAGTTGACAATGTCCAACCGCTACTACTCATAGGCTCTGATTTTCCACATCTGCTGCTACCCAAACAACCGGTCCGAGCAGGTCCTCCTGGGAGTCCCGTAGCTGTGCGTACTGCTCTTGGTTGGACACTGCAAGGCCCAGCCAACCTCACTGGTGAACACTCTCACTGTTACTTCACCATGTCTCCCAACACAGAGCTACAGCGACATGTTGAACGACTGTGGGAGGTCGACATAACCCCCTATGCCAACGCAAAGACTGCGACCCGCTCCAAAGAAGATCAGCAGGCCCTGGAGCTGCTAGAACAGCGCACAATCAACATAGAGGTAGACGGCGTAACACGGTATGCCACTCCACTACTGAGGCGCAAGGCGAGCCCCACACTCTGGGCTCCAAAGCACGCATTGCTCCCACAGCTACGAAGCACAGAACGCCGTCTAGCCAAAGATACTGCTCTAGCTAACACCTATTGTCAAGAAATACAGAAGCTTGAACAATTGGGCTACGCCATACCTCTACCCCCTGACACAGTAGACAGCTCCACAGAGTCCTGGTATCTGCCGCACCATGTTGTCCACCACAATGGCAAGGCGAGGATTGTCTACAACTGTTCCTACCAGCACAACGGTCAAAGCCTCAACAGCCAACTGTTGCCCGGTCCTACCTTAGGCCCTACCCTCCTTGGTGTACTTCTTCGGTTCCGAGAACACTGCGTGGCTATCAGTGGTGACATCAAAGGGATGTTTCATCAAGTTCGCCTGCGGGCAGAAGACAAGCCCCTTCTGCGGTTTCTCTGGAGAGGTATGAAGAGGGACGAGGAACCAACCGTGTATGAGTGGCAGGTTTTACCGTTCGGGACAACCTGTAGTCCCTGCTGCGCCACGTACGCCCTCCAGCGGCATGTGAAGGACAACAGCAGCGGTCATCAGGACATCCTACACCTTGTGGAGACTGCCTTCTACGTCGACAACTGCTTGACCAGTGTCACAAACGCTGATGAAGCCAAGACCATCATCGACCGGATGCGCAAACTGCTCTCAGGCGGCGGCTTCGACATCAGGCAGTGGGCCAGCAACATTCCCACAGTTGTTGAGCACCTTCCAGTGGAAGCGAAAGCAGCGAGCACTGAGTTGTGGCTCTCTCAGCCCCGTCAAGATCCAGAAGAGCCAGCCCTAGGCCTTCGCTGGAATTGCCTTACCGATAGCCTTGGGTACCGCCACAGACCAGTAGAGTATTCACAACCAACTTTGAGAAACGTCTACAAGGTGATGGCAACACAATACGATCCCCTCGGATACCTCATTCCATTCACCACCCGAGCGAAGATCCTGATTCAAGACCTGTGGGGAGTGGGAGTTGGCTGGGATGAACCAATCAGACCAGAAGCTCTGCTGGATAACTGGACACAGTGGGAGAGTGAACTAATCCATCTTCCACAAGTGGAAATCCCCCGATGCTACGTCCCATCAGTAGCAGACACTGGGGCACCCAGACGAGAGGCACATATCTTCTGCGATGCCTCCGAAAGAGCCTATGGGGCAGTCGCTTACATCCGCACCCAAGACAATCAAGGTGAAGTCCACGTTGCATTTGTGATGGCTCGATCACGAGTGAGCCCCCGCAAACAACTATCCATGCCACGCCTCGAACTGTGTGCAGCTTTAGCCGGAGCCCAGCTGGCTAAAGTCATTATGACAGAAATGTCACTCTCTCCCCAGCAAGTCAATCTCTGGACTGACTCAACAACAGTTTTGACGTGGCTCACATCCGAATCGTGTCGCTACAAGGTCTTTGTGGGAACTAGAGTTGCAGAAATTCAAGAACTCACCGAAGGCTCGACCTGGCGGTACGTCTGCACCAGCGATAATCCAGCCGATGACCTTACTCGCGGCAAACCCTTGCTCGAGCTCAGCCAGCAGAACCGGTGGAGCCAAGGTCCACCATTTCTCCGACAACATCCAGACTCCTGGCCAGTGCTTCAGTTCACAGAAGCCCAAGAAGCGGACGAGGATGAACTTCGGAAGACGGTGTTCTGTGGAGTCACCACATGCTCTCCAACCACGACGCCCATGTCCGATACAGACAACTGGGACAGTCTTCTCAAGGCTGTCCATGAGAGCTTTCACGGGGCGGCCAATGACCAGAGCATTCCCACCATGACAGCAGCTGACGTCCAAGCAGCAGAGCTACATGTCCTCAGACAAGCCCAGAGTGAATCCTTCCCTGAGGAGATGGAAACTCTTACTGCTGGTAAGCCCATCTCGAAACAGAGTCACCTGCTTCTGCTTGCTCCAGAGTATGATGAAGCTGTTGGTCTGGTGAGAGTAGGAGGCAGATTACGCAGAGCAGAAGATCTCGACCCAGATGCGATACATCCTATCATCCTCGACCCTAAACATCACGTCACGAAGCTGCTCATTAAGAAATATGACAGTGAACTGCTACATCCTGGTCCCGAGCGTGTTTTCGCTGAGATGAGGAGAAGATATTGGATCCTCCGGGGAAGAGAGTCCATCAAGCGCCATCAACATGGCTGTGTTGAATGTCAGAAATGGCGTGCGACTCCAGTGGTCCCTCAGATGGCAGACCTACCCCCCGCGCGACTCCGCTTATACAAGCCACCTTTCTGGTCGACAGGAGTCGACTGTTTCGGTCCCTACAACGTCAAGGTGGGCCGGCGCACAGAAAAGCGGTGGGGTCTGATTTTCAAGTGCATGACGACAAGCTGTGTGCACCTTGACCTACTGGAGAACATAGACACTGACGCTTTCCTGATGGCTCTCCGCCGCTTCATCGCGCGCCGCGGGAAGCCATTTGAGATCCTGTCCGACAGAGGAACTAACTTCCGAGGTGGAGCTGCAGAGCTGCAGGCCAGTTTTGCCGCATTAGAGGGTCCCCTTCAAGAACAGCTGGCTGGACAGAAGATTGAGTTCCGTTTCAACCCCCCTGGTTCTCCACACTTCGGAGGAACGTGGGAACGAGAGATCAAGTCAATCAAGTCAGCTCTCCAAGTCATCCTCCAGGACCACACCGTCGCCGAACCTGTGCTACAGACTGTGCTGATTGAAGTGGAGGGAATAATCAACGCTAAACCGCTTGGATACATCTCCTCTGACGCTGCTGATCCGGATCCTGTCACACCGAATCTACTGTTGATGGGACGCCGCGACGCATCACTCCCGCAGGCAGTCTACGCGGACAGTGACCTTCTCAGCAGAAGAAGATGGCGCCACAGCCAGATCCTGGCGGATCATTTCTGGTCCAACTTCATCCGTCGCCACCTCCCGGACCTGCAGAAGCGGTCGAAGTGGCACAAGGACACAGACAATCTGACTGATGGCCAGGTGGTGATGGTGGTTGATTCGCAGCTACCCAGAGCCCAGTGGCCCATTGGGAGAGTGGTGAAGACCTGTCCCGGCTCGGACGGACGAGTCAGGGCAGCTGAAGTCAAGATCAAGGGACAGACCTACCTACGGCCAGTCGTGCGCCTTGTGCGGCTGCCAGCCTGGGAGGACGAAGATGACGCCAACTAAGTAGACTTTCCTTTGGATTCAAATTTATTGCTAAATTTGGGGGCGGCTTTGTCGGAAAGTCTTGTACATTTCCTGTAGTTTTATTCTGAAAAGCCTAGTAGTGATGTAATTTCCTTTCTGAGCGCATCCCATCTTCATTCCCGACTTTACATTTGATGGGATGGTGGCTCCTCGTACCACACACACACACAAATACAAATATACGTACCAATATTTGTACCCACACCATCATCCCTGCCTGTACCCAACTCCAATAATAAAGTTTGCTGGAATAACTTCTCCGTGCCCTTCTCTCTGACCGGAGCCCTGTCGAAGGAAACTGTCAGACCACTACTATCCCCCTCAGAGTGTCTCACTCTATCACACAGCGTGTATTACGTGGCTGATATATTATTATTAAAATGGCGGGAAATGAAACATGTTGTAGCTCCTTTTATTGTAATTTTTTTTAAGACCATATTTTCTTTTTCTATGACGATGGTGTTAAATGCATTGCTTATATTGGCCACAAGATGGAGCCCTGCGGTTAAACCTGCAGCATCGTCCTCCTGTGTCCTGCCCAAGAGCACAACAACAGCCTGTCCAAGAACTGAAGCGACTTTAAAGGTCAAACATCTACATTTATAAATCATTTTAAAGAAAGAAAACTGACTCTGGGGAAAGGAAGTTCATTTGATCTAATATAGTATTTTATTATTTCTTTAATAAATGGGATTGTGATGGAACTATTTGCTTAGTTTAAAAACTGTCACATTACTTTATTTTTCAGGAGTTTCATCTTTATACTGATTCACTTCTTTAAAGGTTTGTTATTTGTTCCACTAAAACTCGCCTAAAAATATAACCAATTGTTTGGGTAAATCTGGAGTAAAACTAAACACATTTTCATTCAAAGACTAGAATTAAAACTAAACTAAAATGCTTTCAAAATGAAGATTCCACTGACGGGATTTCACAATATAGCGGCAAGAACAAAATGGTACAAAACTCTGATTGAAATTCTTTGAAAAACAATATTTTATTCTAATAAAAACAGTTTCATAATGAAGAACAAATGAAGGCGCTGAAAAATGTAATGAAAAACCAACAAAAACTTGAAAAAAAAGGTGACGACAACGTGGCAACAAAGTCTTTGATCAGTTTTGTTGGAGCAAGAAGCTTCTAGATTTGGGTAAAGCCGAAGTGAAAAAAGAGTTCTTGGTTCAGGCGGGGGTTAGGAGGTTAAAGTGTAAAATAAGTGTAAAGCTTTACATTCCATCAACACTAAAACATCAGCAAGTCTGAAACATTAGTTTGAAATAGAGTCGACTTAATAAGTCTCTGTGAACGACACAAACATGAAAAAACACACGAGGAAAACAACACAAGGGAATGAAGAGACTATTTAAAGGATGTCTGTGTAAGTTCTCAGTCGTACAGGAGTTGTCCATCTTAAATGAAGGTACTTGATTCATCTTCTGTACTCAAGGATCATTAATGATTTAAAGGATCATTTTTAGAGTTTGCAGAACAAACATTTGTTTGGACAAATCAATATTTTCTTGGCGTGTAACATTTCCACTGCCGCACGCAACACTCTTGTCCTGCACTTCTGAAGGGGACACAAATATAATTCCTAAAAATCATCAGCATTTGTGAAACATTCGTTTGAAATAGAGTGAACTGGATAAGTCTCTGTGAACGACACAGACATGTTCATGTCATGAAGCACATTTGATCTGAAAATATCTGAAGGTCTGACCAAACTCATCACAGCTGTTTCTCTCCAGTGTGGATCCTCATGTGTCTTTTGAGGGTGGATGACTGAGTAAAGGTCTTGTCACACTGCTCACAGCTGTATGGCCTCTCTCCGGTGTGGACTCTCATGTGACGTTCAAGATTGCACAATGCAGTAAATCCTTTCCCACACTGCTCACAGCTGTATGGCCTCACTCCAGTGTGGATTCTCATGTGATATTTAAGACTTGTTGACTGAGAAAACACATGTCCACACTGGCCACACTCAAAGGGCTTTTCCCCAGTGTGGATCCTCATGTGTGCTTTGAGGGTGGATGCGTGACTAAAGGTCTTCTCACACTTCTCACATCTGTATGGCCTCACTCCGGTGTGGATTCTCATGTGACGTTCAAGATTGCATGATGCAGTAAATCCTTTCCCACACTTCTCACAGCTGTATGGCCTCTCTCCAGTGTGGATTCTCATGTGATATTTAAGACTTGCAGACACAGTAAACACATGTCCACACAGGCCACATTCAAAGGGCTTTTCCCCAGTGTGGATCTTCATGTGTACTTTAAGGTTGAATGACTGAGTAAAGGTCTTGTCACAATGCTCACAGCTGTATGGCCTCTCCCCAGTGTGGATTCTCAGGTGACGTTTAAGATGACATGATGCAGTAAATCCTTTCCCACACTCCTCACAGCTGTATGTCTTTCCCTGTGTGCGGGGAGTCTTCAGAGGCTGAGCTGGGTCCATTTCTCTGCAGACAGAAACAGGAGTTAATGTTGTGTCACACACATTGTTCAGTGAGACAACACTGGGCTATGTGTCATAGTTTTAACTAGGGCTGAAGGATTAAATTGCATTTGCGATAATATCGCGATATGATAAAACGTGATTTGCTATCCACAAGGGCTGCGGTTTGACTCATGTTTAGCTGCGCTACCGGTTGCACAACGGCATCGGGCTCGACAGGAGCTGACCCAGGTGAACGTTTGGGAATCAAAGAGGAGCAGCACGTCAGTAGTGTGGAATTATATTGGCTTTAAACAGTTACCTCATGACCCCTACCATTGATGGAGAAGATGACCCATTAGCCTGGTGGAAGGTGCACAAGATCAACTTTCCACAACTCTGCAAGTGTCCCTGCCACGAGTGCTCCTTCAGAGCGTCTTTTCAGCACTGGAGGGAATATAGTGACTTGCACTCGCTCGTCTCTAAAACCAGCAAAGGTTGACATGCTGGTTTTCCAAATCTGTAAGCTCCCAGAAGAATCTGTCTGGCTGATAGTGCCGTACTCATTTTGCACTTATGTGGTGTACTGCTGTTACTGAGTGAATACAATACTGCATTTCCTTTTTAGTGTTTTTTTTTTTTCCGATTTAATAAGAACATACACTAGTTTATTTTGTGTTCGTTGGGAGTTTAATTTTTGTAAAAAATGTTGGTTAAAGCAGATTTTTGTTATTACTTTTCCTGCACTTTAGTATGGGTGATGTTACTGACTGGATCAGTGAGTTCATTTGTTTTATATCTATATACCAAAAAATATCCTTTTCATTTATTTATAGACTGTTAAGTTCAGAAGGTTTTTAAGAAGTGCACATTTTGAATAGGTCAAGTCAAGCCACAGTTTTGTTTGTTTGCAATTTTCACTTTAAATAAATCTAAAATGGTTTATTAAGAAACAGACTGATTTATTGCTTGTGTTGGGTGTAAAATACATAAGAGGACCTTGCAACAATAATCACATATTTAATCGCAATATTGAAGAAAAAAGTCGCAATTAGATTATCTTCCTAAATCGTTCAGCCCTAGTTTTAACCACACTGGTTTTTGTACATCAATAAAAAGTGAAGCTTAAATCTCTGACTGACAGGCTCTGGAGCTCTGTGGAGGCTCGTAGCCATGTTCATTTCACAGACCACTCGGGATCATTACTATGAATGGGGCTGAATGGGACCCGCCCATCTCTATTATTTAGATCTATGGTCTGAGCGCTGGAGCTGCAAGAAGAAAGTCCAGTCTATTTTTCATTGTAAAACACGTCTTGACTTGAGTCTAGAACGACCTTTGACCTCACCTCGCTGATGTGAGTGTGTCTGTGTGCAGATCCTCCTCACCTGTGTGCAGACAGACTCCTGGAGGGGCAGCAGCAGCACAGACTGTGGAGCCGCTCTGTGAGTCCAGAGGTCCAGAGTCCAGCTGGAAGTCACTGGGGGCTTTTATAGCTCTGTGTGGAAAGCCCCTCCCCAAAGGAGCCCTCCCTCACCTCTGTGGATGAAACCTCTGCTGCCCCCCCCTACCCCTCCTCTTTTCAGCTCATTGTTCCTGCTCCACACCTAAAGCTTTTCACATTCAAATGCTCTGAGCCCACTCTGATTGGTCAGGCCTTTGAGTCAATAGTCTTGCATATTCAAAGTTATCTTTCTCTTCACACATTTAAACCAGGCTCTGTCATGACTATAACATTTACTATTGTTAATCCACGTATTAAACGTAGCTGTAGAGTCCACTCTAGCTGATTGTAGATCTAATTTGGCCCATTATCTCCACGGAGACTATTCTTTCCTCCGCTTGAACCAACACTTTAGTAATTAGTAAAGCTTATTTAGCTTATTCGTTATCTAGCTTTGAAACTAAGGGCAAAAAATAGAAGTCCTGAAAATAGTTTAAAAAACCTTTAGTACAATTGTAACTGATTGTTTATTTTTGCATATATTACCTTATAAGTGTTCTAGGCTATAGGCGTTTTTTTTTTTTTTTTACAAAAATGAGCCCTGTCTGCAGAGCCATTAAACAAGTCAAAGCATGATTTTAAATGATTTCTTAAAAAGTGGAATTTAAGTGCTTTAACAAGTCACACAAGCCAGCACCACCTTTTGTCTTTTCTTGAGAGCCGTGTTGCATTATGGGTGTTTTTGGCTTAAGCAGGCAGTGAAGGCTACACTGGTGTATTCTGGGTATTGCTGGGTTGCAGGTGACATCACAGCATTCTAAAGACCAATACTATTATATGGAGGAAACATTATTTTGTTTCTGACTAAATTGTTGGTCTTGTACAGAGAGACCATGGACCCAGTGACTGATATTAATGATCTTTTTTGTAATTCATACATTTTCTTTGGAGCTATGACTTGTGAACGTGTAATGCTGTTAATAGGAAAAACTGGCTCCTGCCCCCGCTGGGTCTGGTGACATCATCACATTCTAGAACCTGCGACCCAGCAATATTAGCCACATGCTAACCAAAGGGAGGACACAGGGCTCCAGATTCAGTCCCTACTGGATGGGGTTGGCTTTACACAAAATGTGAATGAACCTTCTCACTGTCATAAACACACTCTTGATCTGGTTTTAACACATGGGATTGAAATTAGCGACATAAACGTTCTCCCTCAGAATCCCGTGCTTTCTGACAATTTTTTAATTACATTCCGAATCAGAATCAGAATCAGAATTTGTTTATTGCCAAGGTTTGTGAACAAGGTTTACAAACTAGGAATTTTACTTGGTGCAAACGTGCGACATAAAACATTTAACACAGAATTAAGATAAAAAATAAGCTAAGAACGTTAAACTATAAGGCTATAAGGGCATGCATAAAATAAAAAAATATTAAATAAATAAGATAAAATAAAGTGACGTGTGGTAAGACAACAACAATTTGACAATGAACAGCAGCGGGATTGTATATACAGATGTGTAGCATATAAAGTGGTATTAAGTGTTATAAAGTGATAACAGCGGGTCTAAGTGTGGACACACCACACACTGCAAGTGCAGAAACATCCATGAGTCTGTGACTGAGCTACAGAGACTTGTTTTTGTTCATGAGTCTGATGGCGGAGGGGAAAAAACTGTTCAAGTGGCGGGAGGTATGGGTCTGGATAGACCGTAGCCTCCTGCCTGAGGGGAGAGGGGTGAATAGTCCGTGTCCAGGGTGAGAAGGGTCAGCTGTGATCCGACCCACACGCCTCCGGGTCCTGGAGGTGAACAGGTCCTGGAGAGATGGGAGCCCACAGCCAATCACCTTCTCTGCAGCACGCACAATGCGCTGCAGTCGGTGCTTGTCCCGTTCTGTAGCGCCGGGGAACCACACGGTGATGGAGGAGGTGAGGATGGACCACACAGTGATGGAGGAGGTGAGGATGAACCACACGGTGATGGAGGAGGTGAGGATGGACTCGATGATGGCCGTGTAGAACTGCACCAGCATCTTGGTTGGCAGCTTGAGTTTCCTCAGCTGCCGCAGGAAGAACATCCTCTGCTGGGCCTTCTTGATGAGGGAGCTGATGGTTGGCTCCCATTTGAGGTCCTGGGTGATGGTGGTGCCCAGGAAACGGAAGGAGTCCACGATGGAAATGGGGGTGGAAGAGTCTGTCAGGGCGAGGGGGGACGGTGGGGCTGTGTCTTTCCTAAAGTCCACAATCATCTCCACTGTCTTCTGGGCGTTCAGCTCCAGGTTGTTGTGGCTGCACCAGGACGCCAGCCGTTCCACCTCTCTCCTGTAGGTGGACTCATCACCGTCTGAGATGAGCCCGATGAGGGTGGTGTCGTCCGCAAACTTGATCAGTTTAACGGTCTGGTGGCTGGAGGTGCAGCAGTTTGTATACAGGGAGAAGAGCCAGGGGGAAAGTACACAGCCCTGAGGAGTTCCAGTGTTTGTAGTCCGAGTGTCCGAGACGATCTTCCCCAGCTGCACGTGCTGTCTCCGGTCCGTCAGGAAGTCGGTGATCCACCTGCAGAGGGAGTCGGGCACGCTGAGCTGGTAGAGCTTGTCTCGTAGCAGTCCAGGGAGGATGGTGTTGAAGGCAGAGCTGAAGTCCACAAACAGGATCCTGGCGTAGGTTCCTGGGGAGTCCAGATGCTCCAGGGTGAAGTGGAGGGCCAGATTGACTGCGTCGTCCACAGACCTGTTGGCTCTGTAGGCGAACTGCAGCGGGTCCAGGAGGGGGGCGGTGATGTCCTTGAGGTGGGGCAGGACCAAGCGCTCAAAAGTCTTCATGACCACAGACGTCAGTGCCACCGGCCTGTAGTCATTAAGTCCTGTGATCCGTGTTTTTTTAGGGACAGGGACGATGGTGGACGATTTGAAGCAGGACGGCACGCGGCATGACTCCAGGGAGGTGTTGAAAATGTCTGTGAAGACGGGAGCCAGCTGATCCGCGCAGTGTCTCAGGGTGGAGGGGGAGACACCATCCGGCCCAGGGGCCTTCCGCGGGTTCAGCTTCAGGAATTGCCGACGCACTTCCTCTTCTTGGATGGAGAGAGCAGGGGGGGAGGGAGGGTTTGTGGAGACCTTTGATGAAGTGCTGGGGTCGTTGATGGTAGAGGTGATGATGGGGGGAGCAGGGGCAGCTGGAGTGTCTAGAGAGGTGTCAAAGGCTGATGGGCGTTCGTGGCGGCAGTAATGTGTATTCAGACTCTGGGCGAGGCACAGGTCATTCAGAGCCCGGGGGGCTTTGGGCTTGTAATTGGTGATAGCCCTAAGACCCCGCCACACTGCTCCAGAGTCATTGGAGGAGAATTGATGTTGGAGACGGGCTGAGTATGCAGCTTTAGCTTTCTCCACCTCCCTGCTAAAGCTGTACCTTGCCTCCCTGTAATGGTCTCTGTCGCCATTTTTGTGGGCCGTCTCTTTCTCCTTTCGTAGGTGTCGGAGTTTGGGGGTGAACCAGGGCTTATCATTGTTGAAACAAACCCTAGTGCGCGTTGGTATGATGCGCTCCTCATTGAACTGGATGTATGAGGTCACAGTGTCCGTATATTCATCCAGGTTTTTACCAGCCTTTAACGCTTCCCAGTCTGTAGTCTCCAAACATGAGCGCAGCTCCTCCACAGCCTCAGTGGTAAACTTCTTTATTGTGCTCACTACAGGTTCCTAATCGAAGATTATACTAATCCACAGGATAAAATTCAATAAAAACGGACACTATCTGAAAAAGCTGTGTTAAAGTTTAAAGAAATGATCCAGCCAGTCTTTAATACTATGTCTACAGAGAACAGCTCGCTTATTGATTTAAATGAAAGTGATCAGTTTGTCGACAGCGTTATGCTCACACTAAAAACAGCCCTTGATGTTGCGGCTCCACTGAAACAGAAAGTTGTTCGGCCTCGGTGCGTCGCTCCCTGGTTCAAAGCGGAAACACTCGCGCTTAAACGAAAGACTCGCAAATTAGAACGGTTATGGCGCAATTCTAGCACTGAGCAATCTCTTAGATCTTGGAAAAATTGCAACTGCTCGCCTAAAAGCCATGAGGAAAGCAAAGACAGATTACTACTCTTTATTAATTGAAGTAAATAAAAATAACCCTATGTTTCTTTTTAATACGGTGGCCCGGCTAACAAACAGTCACAGCGCAGTAGAGCCTTCCATTCCTGAGACCCTTAGCTGCGATGACTTCCTTAAATTCTTTCATGACAAAATCACAACCATTAGAGATAAAATAAATGATAAGTTTCCCTTGTCTTGTTCTGATCTAAATCCAGCTGTAGAATCATTGCCTCCTTTCAAAGTCTTAGACAGGTTCATAACTGTAGATGAGGCTGAGGTATTATCAATCATTATGTCTTCAAAACCGTCAAAATGCCTTCTAGATCCAATTCCAATTAAATTCCTCAAAGAAATTACTCCTGAAATCTCAGATACCATATTGAAAATAATTAACTCGTCTTTAGAAAATGGGTATGTGCCAAAGTCCTTTAAATATGCTGTTATCAAACCACTTCTGAAAAAACCCAATCTCGATCCTGATATTTTAGCAAACTATAGGCCCATATCTAATCTGCCTTTCATTTCAAAAGTCCTTGAAAAAGTAGTGGCTAAGCAGCTTTGCCGCCACCTACAGGACAATAGTTTATTAGAAACATTTCAGTCAGGGTACAGAACAAAGGGAAGAAGACAGTCTGGACTCGCACTATGACACTATCAAAACAGTATTTCTGAAGATAACACTTCCTTTATCTCATTTACGTGTTTCCACATTCAACATGTAACAGACGAGGACATTTACAGTCAAGGCTCATGTCCAACAATGACGAGTTTTCTTCGGGTGAGTCTCGGAGTTGGTTTGGTTTGTGGAAGTGTGGGGCATGACAGAACACAGAGGATTTGATCACAACGTTCCACAGAAGATCCTTTCCAAACTGCAGAGGCACATCCTCAATACAATGTGCAAACCTTTAGTTTGAAGGGATTCATTCATTTATGTTATGATTATTTTAATAATTAGATATGTTTAAAATGTTTGGGCTTATGTTACAGTTGACGTGGCAGACATGGGAGCGTTTTTAAACCTGCACGTACACTGACATTCTTGCTCTAGGCCCATTTCCCGATAACGGTTGCAAAAACATCTAAGCATCAAGGACGTTGGACAAGCTGGCAGTTTGTGACCCGGCCCACGAGACACGGAGTCAGAGAGTAATAAGTTTAATAATATGTTTGAATGTGTGTAACATGTTTGTGCTCTTATTTACAGTGAATAATAATAAGGGGAAGGTTCAGGAGTTACACGCTCACGCTGTTCAAAACCTCACTCTTGCTCTATTGCTCTTCTATAAATGTTAACCCAAATCACAGGCATGTATGAGTCTCAAGGACGGGGCATAGTCACACAGTGGAGCTGAACCTTATCAATGAGGAGGCGCCACCCGCCAAAACATCATACGTGGAGAAGAAGACCACATGGCTCATTGAATATGAATGATTGTGTTTTTATGTGCTGGGTGCAGGGACATGGGCCGTGCAGAGCGCCTGCCGTAAGCCCCGCTTAGACGTCGGCTGCAGGAGAATTAGATAAGCACCCAGAGCTCTGTATTAGAATTGTAAACAACAGGGAATAAATCTTTCTTGAATTTAACTCATTGAATCTTGGTTTTCCTTCCAACAGACGAACACAATACAAAACACAACACCACATGCTAACCAAAGGGAGGACACAGGCCTCCAGACTGAATCCTCCAGATTTAGTCCCTACTGGATGGGGTTGGCTTTACACAAAATGTGAATAAACCTTCTCACTGTCATAAACACACTCTTGATCTGGTTTTAACATATGGGATTGAAATTAGCGACCTAAACGTTCTCCCTCAGAATCCCGCACTTTCTGACCATTTTCTAATTACATTCAAGTTCCTAATCGAAGATTATACTAATCCACAGGATACAATTCAATAAAAACGGACACTATCTGAAAAAGCTGTGTTAAAGTTTAAAGAAATGATCCAGCCAGTCTTTAATACCATGTCTACAGAGAACAGCTCGCTTATTGATTTAAATGAAAGTGATCAGTTTGTCGACAGCGTTATGCTCACACTAAAAACAGCCCTTGATGTTGCGGCTCCACTGAAACAGGAAGTTGTTCGGCCTCGGTGCGTCGCTCCCTGGTTCAACGCGGAAACACTCGCGCTTAAACGAAAGACTCGCAAATTAGAACGGTTATGGCGCAATTCTAGCACTGAGCAATCTCTTAGATCTTGGAAAAATTGCAACTACTCGCCTAAAAGCCATGAGGAAAGCAAAAACAGATTACTACTCTTCATTCATTGAAGTAAATAAAAATAACCCTAGGTTTCTTTTTATTACGGCGGCCCGGCTAACAAACAGTCACAGCCTTCCATTCCTGAGACCCTTAGCTGCGATGACTTCCTTAAATTCTTTAATGACAAAATCACAACCATTAGAGATAAAATAAATGATAAGCTTCCCTTGTCTTGTTCTGATCTAAATCCAGCTGTAGAATCATTGTCTCCTTTCAAAGCCTTAGACAGGTTCATAACTGTAGGTGAGGCTGAGGTATTATCAATCATTATGTCTTCAAAACCGTCAACTTGTCTTCTAGATCCAATTCCAATTAAACTCCTCAAAGAAATTACTCCTGAAATCTCAGATACCATATTGAAAATAATTAACTCGTCTTTAGAAAATGGGTATGTGCCAAAGTCCTTTAAATATGCTGTTATCAAACCACTTCTGAAAAAACCCAATCTCGATCCTGATATTTTAGCAAACTATAGGCCCATATCTAATCTGCCTTTCATTTCAAAAGTCCTTGAAAAAGTAGTGGCTAAGCAGCTTTGCCGCCACCTACAGGACAATAGTTTATTAGAAACATTTCAGTCAGGGTACAGAACAAAGGGAAGAAGACAGTCTGGACTCGTACTATGACACTATCAAAACAGTATTTCTGAAGATAACACTTCCTTTATCTCATTTACGTGTTTCCACATTCAACATGTAACAGACGAGGACATTTACAGTCAAGGCTCATGTCCAACAATGACGAGTTTTCTTCGGGTGAGTCTCGGAGTTGGTTTGGTTTGTGGAAGTGTGGGGCATGACAGAACACAGAGGATTTGATCACAACGTTCCACAGAAGAGCCTTTCCAAACTGCAGAGGCACATCCTCAATACAATGTGCAAACCTTTAGTTCAAGACAATAAAGTTCACAGGGGAAACTTCAGTCATTTCTTTTGATTATGTAAAAATATCATTCCACACGTGACCTCGTGTGCTTTGTATTTCCCAGGTCTTGATGTTTCTATAATGTGCTTTGCCTTAACTTAACCTGATTGTAATTCCGCATTATCTTCTTTTGTAAGGCGCATTGAGCCTTGTGTATGAAAGGACTGCAGATGGAAATGAGCATTGTGCTAAATCTGGGGCAGCCATCTTTTTAATGTACCTGTCCGTTGTCCTTTTAAATAAATAAATAACTAACTAAATGCACACTATGAATAAAGTTTTACAGGTTTAAAAACATTCTCTCACACCCACCTCCTCCCACAAATACAAACACATTGTCGCATTCACACTCTCCCCACCCACCTCCCCAGAGACACACCACACACACTCAAGGTAAAACCATGGACACAATGGACATAAGGCTGAGATATGGCTGGGTACAGATAAACCAGGTAAGGAAACACCATCCAAGGAGCCGTCTGCATCAGAAGCAGCACCTCGGCCGTAGCCACAGGGCACCAACACAGGGCGCCCGGAGGAGGTAGAAACACCACACCTCCATCTAGACACCCACAGGACAGCACCCCAGCCACAGCCAATCCCCGCTCCCGAGGCAGAGGGCTCCTCCAGAGGAAACTGGGAGAGCATAAACATGGTTAAAATAAGTAAAAAGTAAAAGTAAGAATAATAGGACCACTAAAATAAGACAGAGAGGTAAAATACATTAAAAAAAAAAATAAATAAATAAATATACAAATTATATATATATATATATTAGGGCCAGGACTTGATTAAAAAAAAATAATTTAATTAATTAGAGGCTTTGTAATTAATTAATGAAAATTAATCACATATAAATATTTGACCTGAGAACAGTGAGAAGTAAGTTTTTTCATAAGGATTTTAGTATACCATTGAATAATGACTGAATACATGAGCTTAAGCAACAAAATATTGTTTATTTTTGTTCAACCAAGTCCAACAGACCAGTGCAATATTGCCATTAATTGTGCATCTGCAGGAAAAAAGGAAACTGAAGTGTGGAAAGCAAAGTGTGATTAATTTCGATTAATATTTTTAATCGCACTAAACCTCATGTAATTAATTAATCACAATTAATCGAAAAAAGTCCCGGCCCTAATATATATACATACAGTACATACATATTAATAACAATGAAATAAATAGGCCTAGCAAGAATAAATATCAGTTTAAAGCTAAGCTAAAAAGGTGGGTCTTGAGCCTGCTCTTAAAAACATGAACGTTCTCTGTGGTCCTGAGCTCCTCCTCAGGTCGTTCCAGAGGCGAGGGCCATAATATTGGAAAGACGCCTCGCCGTGAGTCTTTATGTTGACTTTAGGAATAACTAGGAGACCCCTGCCGGAGGAGCGAAGGGGCCGTGAAGGTTCATAAGGTAAAAGCAGTTCTGAAAGATAAGAAGGACCAAGACCATTAAGACATTTAAAAACCATTAAAAGAACTTTAAAATGGATCCTGAAACACACGGGGAGCCAATGCAGCGACTCTAAAACCGGTGTAATGTGGTCCCGCCTCCTGGTCTTCGTCAGGACACGAGCTGCTGAATTTTGTAAAAGTTGTAAACCTGAGATCCTCTTTTTGGGAAGACCAGAAAGCAGGGCATTACAGTAGTCGATACGACTGGTGATAAAAGCATGCATGAGCGTCTCCGTGTTGGCCCGAGAGAGAATGGGGCGGGGCTATGTTCTTTAGATGGTAAAAACCTATCTTTGTGATATTCTTAATGTGTGGAATTAAAGTCAGCTCAGAGTCAAAAATCACACCCAGGTTCTTCACCTGTGAGGAAGGATTAAAAGACAATGACTGTAGTTTGGGTAAAAGTTTCTCTCTCTGGGCCTCAGGACCGATGACTAAAACTTCAGTTGTGTCCTGGTTAAGCTGGAGAAAGTTTTCTGCCATCCAGGATTTAATATCTAAAATGCAGTTAAAAAGTGCATCCATTGGCCTGGTGTCATCAGGAGACATGGAGATGTACAACTGTGTATCATCAGCGTAACTATGAAAGTTGACTCCATGTCTCCTGATGACATCACCAAGAGGGAGCATATACAGGTTAAAAGCACTGGGCCTAAAATCGAACCCTGGGGCACACCACATGTAATGATGAACTGATCAATCAGTAAAGTATAAAGTTGCAGGAGAACATTTAAGTTGTATGAAGCTTTTGACAACTGTTTTGTCAAAATAAACAAGAAGATAAGGTAAGAAAAGCCTTTCTTGATCTCACAGTGAAGAAATTCACAGAATTTTAGGAAAGGAACTCACATTTCCTGCAAAGTAGACAGAAATGTGCCAAGAATGACAAAGTAAATGGAGGGGGAAGTGGGAGTGCTCAGATAAAGAATGCTCCTTCCATTTCATTCTGCACCAGGTTTCACCGTGGAGATGTCTTCATCCAGGTATGGAGCTTTAGAACTTTAAGGTGACCAAAACTATGTAGAGTATTTACTGTTTACTAGAAATAAAAGCTACACAAATAAATGTGCTTAATACGGAGCCCAGGAAGGGACATGAATGAGATAAAAAAAACATCAGGGTAATTATGTCGGGATCCCGACTAAGTCAGGGGCACGAGATACTTATGTCTGGGGAATGAAATGATAGAGATTATATAACGGTGCCGAAAAGCAAGCAAAGACTTATGGAGTTCAAGGTTGAAATAAAGCTTCATTTGCTCATCACTCGTCAGGTTTTCGTGTTTCCCAACTTATAAACTCGGGCTCCTGACACATGGGCGGGACTTCCTTCAGGAAGTCAGGAAGTTTCCTTTCTGAACATTAACACAGAAACATGTGATATCTAGTTTCATTAGACCAGATGTTTTACTCAAAAACAATCAGAACATTGTTATTATGCTCTTTCCATGACTCCGTTTTATTGGGAAGTCGAGCGCAGGAGGAATGTTCCTGGAGAAAGCTGCTCTTGACATAATAGCTGTTTTTATCTCACTCCTGGGCTCCGTACACAGACTGTACAAACTTTAGCTGCCGGACTTGTATCGACCGCTACAGTCGTGCTCTAAAGTTTACATACGCCGGCACAATTTTACATTTTTGATATTTTTCAGATCAATTATAACAAAGAAGTGTTTTTTTCCACTCATAGTGTTTGTGTGAAGCCAAATCATAATGAGTCTGGTACAAAGGTAAACAGATGATTACAGCAACACTTGTGCACAATGATAGTTTTCATGGAAATTATTCAATCAATATCTAAAATTTCCACCCTTTTCATAATTGTGTAATCACAACAATATCAAAGTAACACAATTGTCATCATTATCACAGCTGGACATTTCATGATATCACTTAACAATGAATTAATAAAATAAATAAAAACAAAACCAGGCTTTAATGTACTCAGTAAAGGTATGTCTAGATAATAAAAAACACACGTATATAAAATAATAACAGTCAGTATACACTAGAGGGATGTGTTGGTTTTATGGATCACTAGGAATTCAGGTCAGCAGGGAGGAAACCACACTAGCCAGGATGATTCTCCGTGTTGGGAAGACAGGCCATGTCCGAAGGGGATTGACGTGAGCCCAATCCCACGTCCCGAGGGAGTCCCAACACAATTGCACAGAGAAACAAATGACAGCATACACGTACACACATCCTCTGTGTAGAAACAAAGTCCCTGTGAGGCGCAGGCTGATCTTTTATATCAGGGGTTTGACCTCAAGCTTAAAAAAGAGTCGAAAATATTGAATTACAAACTATTGTAGATTTCTAATGCAAACACAGTGTTTACAAAATAATCATGCACGGGTAATATATTTGGGATACCCACGAGCAAGGCACTTTCTTAACATGCACAGATACCTCTGGGCAAGGCACTCTTCTCTTATGTTACTACACTTTGCTACGCTATTTTAAAATCAGACTTACTCTAAAATAACAATAGCAAGGACTTGCATTGCACAAGGTATAATTCTTACGTTATCAAGTTACCGTGTGCGTACCAAACTCATCATACGTTTAACATATAACAGTAACTAACTAACCATAGAACAATAACACTTCACACTCATTCACACGTATTACAGTTAACATTCATTTATGAGAACCTCAGTTCAGAAGCAGAAACTAAGTATCTCTGGAATGTTCAACGTAGTATTTCCATTTGGCATAGGTCTCGTAATATTGTATATAAATCTATACTTATATTAGGCTTGGTATTGTCATCGTGTTCCTCGTTCTCCCCAGATAGTCAGCGGCGTGTCATGAGCGGAGGTTGGTCACGGCTTGTGGTCTCCCTGGCACTTTGTGGGACAGTCCATGACCCAGTGATCTGAATCATGGCAGTAAAAGCATGAGGCATCCTCGCGCCTGCGGTTTGCTTCCTCCGGGTCAACTCGTAGTTCAGCCTCTGTGGTTGTTTTCCCCGCGTCCTTTGCCACAGCCTGGCCTCTGTGGTTCCAAGGGGGTATATTGTCTTTTACGAGCTTGTCCATTTCTGGGGGTCAGGAGATCTGTAGAGCAGAACCGAAGGAGATGGACCACAAGTCGTGTCGCTCCTTGGGCTGCGAGTTCAAACTCGGACAAACATATTCGTTATGGAATCAGTAGCGTTGGTTTTTTCAAACCTTGTCCTGAAATGTTCCTTTGACCGTTTCTAATTTCTTTAAGTTTGCTTTCCTGTTCTGTTCAAGCTGCTGTCAGACATTCTACCATTAAAACCATTTCGTTTCCACTGGTTCAGCATTTTCGCAGCTGCCAGAGAATTTTCAGACGTGTCACAGAAATCACTGCTCAATGTGTTGGCACTGTGCCCTGCACCCATCTTTAACTAAATGAGTGTGAACGCAGACGCTCAAAACAGAAGGGATGCGTCTCCGCGCACTCGCACAAACAGAATGAGGGTCGTCACCACTCAACACAGACTGAAATACTCATCACTATTCAGTTTTAGACAATCCAGGCTAATAGTTACAGGCAGGAAAAATGGGTCACAGGCTCAGGAGCGAAACCAACAAATATCACTGTTCAAATAATACTGAAACTTGATCAATTTGATTGGATTTATTTGAGTGATTATTTACATTATTTACATTAACATAGTTGCAGAGTAGAAAATAAAATAAATTAAAAAGGAGTAGGCCGAAGCAAGAAAGCTTATGAGTGCCCTCCCCATATTCAAAATTAATTGACATTCGGGCTAAAGTAATGTTGTTGCAAAATTCAACAGTGCAAGTTTAAGCATTAACCGTAAGCTTGACAGCATTGATAATTAGAAGCTTTTACATTTTGCAAGATGGAAATCTGATTAGACTTTAAAGACAATTTACAAGTATGTAATACGTAGACCTGCAGCATTTGTAATGAAAAGCATTTGGCCAGAAGATACTAAAGGAATGACGTGGAACCAAATATGAAAGAATGTAGTTACTGATAATGTAATTGTTGTTGTTAATTTATTTTGTGTGTGTGTATATATATATATATATATATATATATATATATATATATATATATATATATATTATACATATATACACATACTTTGCCCCCAAAATACCATATGCAATCATTACTTACAAAAACTAGTCACCATTCTATTGTTTTACTCAAAATGATCATGTTTCTCATTGCTATCATACCCGCTTCCACTGTAATAATATTGGTCATGATCGTTCAGTGGTTTTTGGTTGTTTTCCCTGAGGTGCGTTAAAAAACCAGGGTATGTGTCAAGCTGGTAGAGGGCGGTAGCCCCCCAACCAACTGCCCTAACTAGTTGATGTTGTGAACCGCTTTATAAACCTATGCTGAGTGGTGCTTTAAAAAGACAAGATTTATGAGCCTGTTGAGAGGGGGCCCTACAACAATTATAGTTGATCATTTTGTATTTACCATCTCTTTATTGTCCCCAAAGTCACATGACTTTGGGGAGATCTTTTGTTGCGTTTTTGTCGCTATTTGGATGCTTTTTTTCAAGAAGTCTTTAATTTTGGTTAATAGCAAAGTGTAGAAAATGTGCTCGATTCAACCGAGCAAATTCTTCTACAGTTTACAGTCTACAGAAGTAGAGTGAACTGGATAAGTCTCTGAACGACACAGACATGTTCATGTCATGAAGCACATTTGATCTTAAAATATCTGAAGGTCTGACCAAACTCATCACAGCTGTTTCTCTCCAGTGTGGATCCTCTTCATGTGGTCTTTGAGGTTGGATGAGTGAGTAAAGGTTTTGTCACACTGCTCACAAATGTATGGCCTCTCTCCAGTGTGGATCCTCATGTGTGCTTTGAGGCTGGATGAGTGAGTAAAGGTTTTGTCACACTGCTCACAGCTGTATGGCCTCTCTCCAGTGTGGATTCTCATGTGATATTTAAGACTTGCAGACTGAGTAAACACATGTCCACACAGGCCACACTCAAAGGGCCTCTCTCCAGTGTGGATTCTCATGTGTTGTTTGAGGTTGAAAGACTGAGTAAAGGTCTTGTCACACTGCTCACAGCTGTATGGCCTCTCTCCAGTGTGGATTCTCAGGTGACGTTTAAGATGGCATGATGCAGTAAATCCTTTTCCACACTGCTCACAGCTGTATGTCTTTCCCTGTGTGCGGGGAGTCTTCAGAGGCTGAGCTGGGTCCATTTCTCTGCAGACAGAAATAGTAGTTAGTGTTGTGTTACACACATTGTTCAGTAAAACACTAAATGTAGTTTGCTGCAGACCTGGTGTGACCCTCCCCCTCCCTCTGTTCTCATTCACACATACAGTATCACCCCTCCCCCATCAGCTCACTGTGAATCAGCAACAAATCTGCCAGTGTGCGAGGAAAGCCCTTCTCTTTGGTCCTCATGGAGCTGACATTGCTGTAATACTCTGGCTGGCGACTCCAAAAGACACTTTGGAAACAGGATTCCTATGTAACTTTGGTCCTCGTTTAAACTGCTTTAAAGCCTGGCTCCAAAGAGTTTTACTTCATCTGAAAATTTCAATGATCCATGAGACAACGCTGGGCTATGAGTCATAGTTTTATCTAGGGCTGAAGGATTAAATTGCATTTGCGATAATATCGCGATATGATAAAACGTGATTTGCTATCCACAAGGGCTGCGGTTTGACTCATGTTTAGCTGCGCTACCTGTTGCACAACGGCATCGGGCTCGACAGGAGCTGACCCAGGTGAACGTTTGGGAATCAAAGAGGAGCAGCACGTCAGTAGTGTGGAATTATATTGGCTTTAAACAGTTACCTCATGACCCCTACCATTGATGGAGAAGATGACCCATTAGCCTGGTGGAAGGTGCACAAGATCAACTTTCCACAACTCTGCAAGTGTCCCTGCCACGAGTGCTCCTTCAGAGCGTCTTTTCAGCACTGGAGGGAATATAGTGACTTGCACTCGCTCGTCTCTAAAACCAGCAAAGGTTGACATGCTGGTTTTCCAAATCTGTAAGCTCCCAGAAGAATCTGTCTGGCTGATAGTGCCGTACTCATTTTGCACTTATGTGGTGTACTGCTGTTACTGAGGGAATACAATACTGCATTTCCTTTTTAGTGTTTTTTTTTTTCCTTCTAACGATTTAATAAGAACATACACTAGTTTATTTTGTGTTCGTTGAGAGTTTGATTTCTGTAAAACATGTTGGTTAAAGCAGATTTTTGTTATTACTTTTCCTGCACTTTAGTATGGGTGATGTTACTGACTGGATCAGTGAGTTTTCATTTGTTTTATATCTATATACCAAAAATATCCTTTTCATTTATTTATAGACTGTTAAGTTCAGAAGGTTTTTAAGAAGTGCACATTTTGAATAGGTCAAGTCAAGCCACAGTTTTGTTTGTTTGCAATTTTCACTTTAAATAAATCTAAAATGGTTTATTATGAAACAGACTGATTTATTGCTTGTGTTGGGTGTAAAATACATGAGAGGACCTTGCAACAATAATCACATATTTAATCGCAATATTGAAGAAAAAAGTCCCAATTAGATTATCTTCCTAAATCGTTCAGTCCTAGTTTTAACCACACTGGTCTTTGTACATCAGCAATAAAAAGTGAAGCTTAAATCTCTGACTGACAGGCTCTGGAGCTCTGTGGAGGCTCGTAGCCATGTTCATTTCACAGACCACTCTGGATCATTACTATGAATGGGGCTGAATGGGACCCGCCCATCTCTATTATTTAGATCTATGGTCTGAGCGCTGGAGCTGCAAGAAGAAAGTCCAGTCTATTTTTCATTGTAAAACACGTCTTGACTTGAGTCTAGAACGACCTTTGACCTCACCTCGCTGATGTGAGTGTGTCTGTGTGCAGATCCTCCTCACCTGTGTGCAGACAGACTCCTGGAGGGGCAGCAGCAGCACAGACTGTGGAGCCGCTCTGTGAGTCCAGAGGTCCAGAGTCCAGCTGGAAGTCACTGGGGGCTTTTATAGCTCTGTGTGGAAAGCCCCTCCCCAAAGGAGCCCTCCCTCACCTCTGTGGATGAAACCTCTGCTGCCCCCCCCCCCCCCTCCTCCTCCTCCTCTTTTCAGCTCATTGTTCCTGCTCCACACCTAAAGCTTTTCACATTCAAATGCTCTGAGCCCACTCTGATTGGTCAGGCCTTTAAGTCAATAGTCTTGCATATTCAAAGTTATCTTTCTCTTCACACATTTAAACCAGGCTCTGTCATGACTATAACATTTACTATTGTTAATCCACGTATTAAACGTAGCTGTAGAGTCCACTCTAGCTGACTGTAGATCTAATTTGGCCCATTATCTCCACGGAGACTATTCTTTCCTCCGCTTGAACCAACACTTTAGTAATTAGTAAAGCTTATTTAGCTTATTCGTTATCTAGCTTTGAAACTAAGGGCAAACAATAGAAGTCCTGAAAATAGTTTAAAAACCTTTAGTACAATTGTAACTGATTGTTTATTTTTGCATATATTACCTTATAAGTGTTCTAGCCTATAGGTGTTACACTTTTAACAGTTTATTTAATTACTGTGATTATTCATGAAACGTTTGCAAAGATATGAGAAAGATCGCTCGAGTATTTACTCATTTGTCTTAACACTACACTATTTTGAGCACCTTACTTCTTATATTAGCCAAACTATTACTAGTAATATAAATACACAGTCAACAACAGTCACTAACAACCTTTTCCCTCAAGTTTTCACAATTGTATCTACAATAGAGCTGGAGAAAATCAGCGGAGCTTCGTAGAACCTTTAGCCGAGTTAGAGCTCACTCCGCTCGGCTACAACTCACAGCGCGTGCCGCTGAGTTAACCAAATAGGCTAGATCGTAAATCCACGTGGATTCAACCAATAAACAGACCATCGGGTTTCTTTACACGTGGACATGTCTTGTCCTGAATGGCCTTAAAAGTTATTAACTTTCCTTCGCGAGGAACAATAAATAAAAAAAAGCAACTTACTGCATCCACTTATAGCCGCTGAGCTCAATGGCGGCGCTGCTGCTGCTGCTTTTGCCTACGCCCCTTTTCACCCAATTTCAGTTCGTGCTAGTGGCAGGCCGTGGTATTGCAGCCTGAAGCCCAAAAAGCCCTTTTTGTCATAGACACTCATATAAAAGGAGGAGCCTGTAAAATGGTCCACAGGGCATCTGGAGTTTCAGACTAAGGCTAATATATTTCTTAAAAATTACTATTTTTAGGACATATACTTTTTTTTTTCTTAAAAAAATTGTAAAGCATCCAAAATATTTTTTTTTAAGTTTTCCAATGGTGTGACGTCACCAGGCCTGTGGACGTGCTCGTGACTCATGAACGAGCACAGGTCTTCTCCGTGTGGTCTCTGCGGTCTGAGAGCCAAACCATTGACTCAAACAAATAATGAACGGGAATCTACGGGACTGTACTAAGATAAACGCTAAGAACCTCAAGTAAGTGTTTTTCTTTACTCAGTACTAAAATGTATTGCGAACCTACACATGGCGGGCGTAAGGGAGGATTGCTGTTATTGTTTATTTCCGCGATTTTCACCGGATGTTTTGGTGACTGGTGGGCAAACAGCTGATTTTTCCGAGCTTGAAGAGCTGTTTATTTAAATTTAAATCTATTTAAATTTATTTAAATTTAAATCTTTTACAGCACAGATCTTTTCACAGATGCAATGCTCTGTTTGTGAACGATGTTTTGACCCACCATAGAACTATTAATATCTATTAATACATTTGCGTTGCCCACCAGTGCCTCGGACGTGACGACAGGGCGATCCCCCTCATAGCTAACATGAACAACAACAACAATAAACTAATGAAGACGTGATCGTTTCCTGATTAGGCTGCACGCTTTTGAAAATAGCTTAAATGTTTGTCGGAAAGCAACGTAATGAAAAGGACAAAATAAATCGGTTTTAAGCGTAAGGTCAGGTGACCTCTTTATGATGGACAGTTCGTGAATCATAAAGTTTGATCAGAAACAGAAACGGCACAATATACATGGCTGACAACAGAATAATTGTTCATGTTGAAACACGCACTTGTAACTCAATGTTTCACTTCTTAACTTATGAACATGGCTACTTACATACATTAACTTATAGAACACTTTCGTAGTGCTCCTTCTTTGTATTCAGCCAAACAATTCTAGTAGTGAGTTTATATTAGCAAACAAAGTGAAGTAAAAACTCGATTTCTATCATTTTTATCACAATAACCAGGCTGCCAGCACTTACGGAACTTCTCGGAAAAGTGGCCGAGCGTGAGAACATTAGCGCGGCTACGTGCGTTCCAAGGGCCGCTGTAAGCTCCGGTGGTTGTACAAGAGCGGGGCTATCTAGCTTATTAAGTCCCGCACTGACAAACTGAGCCCCCAGGTCATCTTAACATAGTAGCTTATTCGCCTGAAATGGCCTTAAACATTCATTTTGTATTTAAAGAACGATGATATTAAGAGATTTGATACGGCGTAATGGCCGCTCTGAGGCCTCGTCATTGGGCTTCCTCGACAGCTGTGCGCACTCCCGCTCTTGGGCCGTAGGAGCCTAGATACAGATGACGCGTCATACGGGACCATGGGCCGTAATGGCGGACGAAACTGGAGTCATGCGCTACTGAGCACCACTAGAGATAGGAGCTGAGACATCATGCCTCTTCCATTTAATTTACTTCAATGCCTCCGCCGCAAAGTCTTCTGGGATACGCCTGTCCCCGATATGTCTGCCACAGGGACCGCAGTCCGCTCCAACAGTGCTAGAGAGGTTAGTCAGGGGCTGTTTCCCAAAGCCTAGGTACCTTACCTTGGTCCAAAAAGAGCTGCTAATGGAACACACTTCAGAGCTAAAGGAAGTGACGTCACAAAATAAAACAGGAAGTTGTGTTTCATCCAGGGGAAAGGGGAGGGTCCATTATTTAAAAAAATCTGAAATTGTCAAAGAATACAAGGATGGTGGCCTACAAGCAATTGATTTTGAATGTCTAAATGTGGTCCTAAAAATGAAATGGCTGAAGTCCTTCATAACAGAGAAGAACAGTGTATGGTTTTGTCTGTCCAGGGGGTTATTTGAGAAAATAGGAGGTATTGAGTTTGTCCTTGCATGCGACTTTAATATTGAGAAACTTCCAATTAAGTTGTCGTCTTTTCACAAGCAAGTTCTGTTAAGCTGGAAACTTATGTACAACCACAATTTCACTCCGCACCAAACACCAATATGGAATAACCGATATGTGTTGTGTAATAGAAAATCTTTGTTTCTGCAACATTGGATAGATAAAGGAGTGAGGTCCTTACGCCACCTAATGGACAGACAGGGTAATTGGTTATCATATGAGAACTCCATCTCCACTTACAATATAACATGCAAAATAACTGAATAAAAAAAAATATGCAAAGCTATTCCCAAATCTGTTAAACAATGAATTGAAAATACTGATTTGAGGAGTTTACCTCCTCCCAAATTGGCAACACTATATAAAAGAGATACCAAACAAAACGTTGCGAAAGTGTCTAAATGATCACTGTTATCCAATCAAATCTAACAGAAACTCAATTGTTCAAAAATTTTCAAAAGAACAGATTACAAATATAAGAACTAAATATTTAAAATTTCCTGTTAGTCCAAAAACTAAGGAAGTTCATTTCAAAATTTTGAATGCGATATATCCATCCAGTGAGCTTCTCAGAGTAAGGTTTGGTATAGTTATAACAATTGTACTTTCTGTGACTCAGACATTGAAACCACTGAACATCTGTTTTATCAATGTATGTACACAAGCACATGTATGTACACAAGCACATGTATGTACACAAGCATATGTATGTACACAAGCACATGTATGTACACAAGCACATTTTGGGAAGACTTTATCAATCAATTAATCAATCAAGGTTTATTTATATAGCACTTTACAACAACACCAGGAGGACCAAAGTGCTTCACAGAAAGATTTAAACAATATAAAAACACAAAATGATTACAACCCAGACACAATTAAGTGTGCCCTAAATATTAAAAGCAAGTTTGAAAAGATGAGTTTAATCTGGATTTAAACAGGGACAGGTCCGTGAGAACACGCAGACTGAGGGGCAGGCTGTTCCACAGTTTAGGCGCTGCAACCCTAAAGGCACGATCGCCCCACTGTTTGTAGTGGGACCTGGGCACGTCCAGAACCATTTGATCGGAGACCGGAGAGCTCTGCTGGGGCGATGTACGGTCAACAACTCAGTCAGATATAACGGAGCGAGACCATGAAGAGCTTTAAAAACAAGCATTCACATTTTAAAATCAATCCGAATAAGGACCGGGAGCCAGTGCAGGAGGAGAGGACGGGAGTGATGTGGCTGTGTCTGGATGAACCAGTGAGAAGACGGGCTGCTGCATTCTGCACTAACTGTAACCGGTGGAGTGACGAGTGTGGGGGGCCAGAGTACAGAGGGTTGCAATAGTCCAACCGAGAACTGATAAACGCGTGCGTTGCCTTCTCGAGGTCTTGGCGTGAGAGAAAGGGCTTCACTTTGGTCAAAAGGCGCAACTGAAAAAAGCTGGCTTTGACAACAGCATTTATTTGTTGTTTAAAGTTCAGTTCTCGGTCAAAGACAACTCCCAGGTTCCTGACGGCATCACGGACTGGACCCATGACCCTGGACTGAATCTGAGGAACGTCCCCGGAGCCAAAAATAATAAATTCTGATTTTGTTTCATTGAGGTGGAGACAATTCTGCGTGAGCCATTGTTTAATGTCCGAAAGGCAGTGATGGAGGGAGTCAAGAGCAGTGGCAGTGTTAGGGAGCACTGGTAGATAGACCTGGACATCGTCAGCATAAAGATGGAATGATAAATTATGTCTGGCAATGATGGACCCGAGTGGCAGCATGTAAAGTGAGAACAGGACCGGGCCAAGGATGGAACCCTGTGGCACCCCAGATGACAACGGGGTGGAGGAGGAGGAATAGTCATCGACCATCACAACAAAGCTCCAGTCAGTCAGGTAGGACCTAAACCACTGCAGGACAGTGCCCTGAACACCAACATGCTCCGCCAGCCGGGAAAGGAGAACTGAGTGGTCCACGGTGTCAAACGCCGCCGTCAGGTCCAGCATCATCAAAAGCCCTGGCTGCTTCCAATCCAAAGACAGCAGAATGTCGTTGTGCACTTTAAGAAGAGCTGACTCCGTGCTGTGACGCGATCTGCAGCCTGATTGAAATTTCTCAAAAATAGAATTATTTTCCAAAAAAGACTGCAACTGAATGAAGATTAGCTTCTCTAAAACCTTAGACAAAAATGGAAGGTGAGAGACAGGTCGAAAATTTGACAGAACAGCAGGACCTCGATTAGGTTTTTTTAACAGTGGCCTAACCACGGCATGCTTGAAGGCTGCAGGGACAGAACCAGTGCTTTATGGACTGGTTCTCTTCGAAAATCCAGCTGCAGCAGGACTCTCTAACATTGGACAATATCATTTTTGGGATTTCCCTGAAGGACTCACAGACAGACTATGCTTTGAACAATTTATTAATCCTTTCGAAATATTTTATTCATTCTTGCAAATGGAAAAAAGTCATGCCTGTTTTCACAGTGTTTAAGAGACAACTTGAAGGAAACTATCTGATATCTTTAAAATTTATGAAATGTAAATCTGCACTAAATCTGAATGTTTTTGGAGAAGACCTGTAGCTGCTCAGTGGGTGTGTGTGTGTGTGTGTGTGTGTGTGTGTGTGTGTCCACCTGTGTGAGAGTCCTCCGAGGCTTTCTCGTCGTCTTTGTGGCTCTTCCTCCCAGCTCACACATATGGAGGACTGTGGCTGCCAAAACAATAAATTATATTTAATAAATAAATAAATTAGATTGGCGCCTTGTCCAACATAGACACTGCTTAACACGAGCTCTGCTTCAGTCTATTGACAGTGGCACAGATAAAAGAGCGGGTCATCTTGTGACTGGAGGATCGGCAGTTCGAATCCTGCAGGGGCACACTGTCCTTGTGTCCTTGGGCAAGACACTTCACCTGCCTTGCCCCCAGTGTGCGTACATTGGTGTATGAATGAGAGTGAATTGGTGAGTGGAGTGGATCCTTGCTGGAAAGCACTTTGAGTGCCTAATGTAGGTGGAAAAACGCTAGACTAAAACAGAGTTCATGTTTGGCAATGTTTATGCTGGAGGCAGGATTCAAACCCCTGACCTTCCCATGAGACGACCCGCTCTACCCACTGCACCACTGACGCCTTTGTACACTCAAAGCACTTTCCAACAAGGATCCACTGACCCATTCACACTCTCATTCATACACCAATGTACGCACACTGAGGGCAAGGCCGGTGAAGTGTCTTGCCCAAGGACACAACGACTGTGCCCCTGCAGGATTCGAACTGCCGATCCTCCAGTCACAAGATGACCCGCTCTTTTATCTGTGCCACTGTCAATAGACTGAAGCAGAGCTCGTGTTAAGCAGTGTCTATGTTGGACAAGGCGTCAATCTGTTTACATGGAGAAAAATTAACCAATGACCTTACAGCAGCGGCATCCAGACCCGCCCCATGATTTGCATACATTAATATACAGAAATAAATAAATACAGAGAAAAAATACAAAAATATACAAATAATTACATGAAAAAATATATAAATACATGCACTTATTATAATAAATGCATCTTTACAAATTTGCACTTTATTTTATATATATATATATATATATATATATATATATATATATATATATATATATGTAGTTTTGGGAGCCACGGTCCTCCACACACACAGGTCCAGAGTCCAGCTGGAAGTCTCCAGATGTTTTACCTCCTTTCTCCCTCTGTCCCTGAACCCATTCTCTTACTCTTTCCTCTTTCAGTCTTTGTCCTTCTCTCTTCGTCTCTACTGTAGCAGAGAGCGATGTATGTAGAGCTTGATAAACATGCAACCTTAAAAAAAAAAAAAAACGGCTCACTTGTGAGACTCGGCTCTCATCGTTCACTTAAAAGAGCCGGCTCTTTGTACCGACTCGTTCACGACCGACCCATCACTACTAGCTTAGCCCGCTAGCCTAGCCATGGCTACCCCGTCTACTTGTGCCTCTTTCGCGCTGTCCTGCTCAGTTTGCCGTATGTCGAGTCAGAACCCTGCCTCCTTCACAGATGATAGTAGTTGCGTTAAGTGTAGTGTAGTGGGAGCTTTGGAGGCCAGGGTGTCCGAGTTAGAGGAGCGGCTGTCCGGAGTTTTAGTGAAGGCTAGTGTTAGCTACAGTCAGATAGTGGCAGGGACCGCAGTCCGCTCCAACAGTGCTAGAGAGGTTAGTCAGGGGCTGTTTCCTAGTGATGTGTCGAGCGTGTCGAGGCTTCGAAGCGTGTGCCGAGTAATCTAGGGGCGTGTCTATTGAAGCGTGTATCGATGCCATAGACTGTATAAATAATAGACAGCTCCTCCTCACTCCTCCCCGTTTACCAAAATGACCACGTTCGTGGGGGAAATCATGGCGGATTTATAGGCTCCTCCTCTCCAGCTCTGACGAAGCATGTTCCTAAAAAGGGATAAGGGAGGGATCTTGACTGTAGACCCGGCCCTCGCGGGGCGTGTAATGGGCGTGTATTTCTGTTGTAATCGCGCCCATGGCCAGGCAGCGACGTAAACGGCCTGTCAATCAAAGTCAGGCCCTCATTAATTACGCAAGATTTCTAAAATTCTTATCTACGATAAAAACCCTGGTGCTTCATATTGTTTTTAACCCAGCGTAATCACAGGAGGAATATCTAGCTCTAGCCACTTCTAAACCATTAAGCACCGGGCATTAAAGTTGTTTTTAACGTGTCTAAAGTCCAATGCATTGCAATGGGGGCATAGCGGTCATATGGAGGTACTACAGCAAAGGTGGAGCAATGGCGGCCTCCAGTGTCGTAGTCAAAAAGCAGAGCAGTCAGCGGCCATTGATCGATGCGTGTGTTGACGACGTATGTGGTGACGTTCGAAGCCTCGGGAAGTGGCCGTACCACGTGACTGATTCAGGAAATGATTCGCGGGTGTGAAGCGCGATTCAAAATAAAAGCGTCCGTGAAACGCAATGGATTCCCCCTCACACTTTGTGTCTTTGGGTTATTGCGCTTCTTTTCGTTTTCTATTTGAGCTTCATTGTTTTGCGATGGAACCAGCTAGAAAGAAGAGATTTTCCCCAGTTTGGGAGCAGTTTGAGCTGATCTCACCTAATAAGGTTAGGGTTAGCAATAATTATGTAATAATATATTGCACAACTATGACAACACAGCATTTTTATTGTTCACACTTTTCTGAATGCTTCTGAATACTTTATTTATTTATGCACTCCTGCATCTTCTGTGCCCTGTGAAAGAGGCGAAATCCTTTGCAAAAAAAGAAACCGCCTGAGTCCAAATACTTTAGAAAAAATATTATTTCTAAAAAAAAAAGAATAAATTTAATGTTTGTCTTTATTAAACACATTTACTTGTTGCATAAGCACAGACATCAGCAAAGTAACACAAGCACATTTTACATCACAACTCTCTAAAATCTCAAATTTTGTCTTTCAATGTTATACATTTTTTTGTCCACATGATGGCGTAGTGGAGCAAATAAAGCACCTTGATGCTTCGAACCGTGTGTGACGCAGTTGGCTGCGACGCTTCAGCGCTTCATGGGGCTTCATTTTCCCATCACTACTGTTTCCCAAAGCCTAGGTACCTTACCTTGCCTTGGTGTTGAAGGCAGTGCCTCCAAACTCACTTCCTTCCAGTCCAAGGCTTTGGTCCAAAAAGAGCTGCTAATGGAACACACTTCAGAGCTAAAGGAAGTGACATCACAAAATAAAACAGGAAGTTGTGTTTCATCCAGGGGAGAGGGGAGGGTCTGTTGTGGAGGGGGGAGTCTGAAGCACTGAGGGGTGAAAGTATAATTATATTTTTACAGACTAATAGATGCCCCGAGGCCGTCCTTCTGTGGACCCACCACCAGGAGCCATAGGGGCTGGTGCAATGTGATTTGGGCAACTCCAACAGCTGCCCCCACGACCCGGCAACGGACAAGTGGAAGAAAATGGATGGATGGACACTGGACAGACTAGAAATAAATACATAATAAGCAGTCAGAGATGATGTAACCTATCTTACAATACAAAATGAAACTGGAAAGGGTGACAAAAAACTTTAGAAATAAATGTAAAAGTCCCTTACGTCAAAGCCCATGAAAAAAATCTGATTGTTTGGTTGCTCCATGAAACGATGACATTTGCTTTAATGTTATATGTTATACCTATGTTATACATTTCAAGTTATTTTTATTTTTTTTACAAGAATGAGCACTGTCTGCAGAGCCATTAAACAAGTCAAAACATGATTTTTTATTTGTTTTCCTTAAAAGTGGAATTTAAGTGCTTTAACAAGTCACACAAGCCAGCACCACCTTTTTCTTTTCTTGAGATCCGTTTTGCATTATGGGTGATTTTGGCTTGAGCAAGGCAGTGGCTGATTCCGAAACCGTTAAATTATAGTCTCTAAGTACCACATTTACTTCAATGCTAAGTACTTACAACATGGATCTACTATGATATCTGGATAAGACACTCCCCCTTCCCCGCGCGCCGGTCAGTGGACGGCCACTAGATGGCACTACAGCAGCAAATTCCATCGGGCCCAGAAAGGATTTTACCCATAGGGCGAGTAGAGTCTGTCTGCGGCCTGCAAGACAGAGACGTGTCATGACGTAGGCGTGTCGTGAAGTGACGTCACTACACGACACGCCCACTACACAAAGGGAAATCAAGTTAAACCACGCAAGATTAGGCTGTCGAGAACTGGAAGTAAGATGGCCGACCGTATGCAAACAGTAAGTGACAATGTGTTTTATTTATTTTTAATCAGTCACACAAGTTACAGTGTATTAATGAATAAATGCACATCACCCTGAACAGATGAACAGGCCACGAAATGTTTAAAGCAGTGAACTAACACATTGCAGAGAAAGACATTTGTATGGGTTTCTCCTGAGAGTCATACCATGTGCCATCAACATGTTTCTTGTCACAGTAACAGAAGTTCCTGACCATAGTTACTGGATGATGTGGTGAGGCAGCGGTTAGAGCTCGTGCTTCACAGCTAGAAGGTCCCGGGTTCAATTCCCACCTGGACGGGGCCTTTCTGTGTGGAGTTTGCATGTTCTCCCAGTGTCTGCGTAGGTTTCCTCCGGGTACTCCGGTTTCCCCTACCACTAAAAACATGTACAATAGGTCAGTATGAATGAGAGTGTGTTTGAGAGTGAGCATGGGGGACAACGGATGCATATTAGCATTAGCACAGTGCACACGTTATGATTTTAATGTTGATATTGATGGTATTGTTGTAGAATAATGAATGCGATAACAATTCTCAGTTGCTGGAGGTTAGTGAGAAGCCACTCAATAATTATTGACAAATGTTTTTTAGAATTATTTTTGAGAAATGTATTTTTTCAAATTTCAGAAAGTGGTAAAAGAAGCACAGCGGGCGCGGCAACTCCAGTGTGCTGACCTGATCAATTGCATGAAGAGGATCACTTCAATAAGGGAACACCTTGAGGTAAACATATGAGCATGAAGATATACTTAGTAGTTCCATTTCAAAGTGAAAGTCTTTCTCAATATAAAAGGACATTTTAGTCATACTACATACGGTGCATAAGTTGGCCTACCAGGAACATCGTAGGGCTTATGCCAAAGCACTCTCCAAGGCTAGGTCAGAACACTACTCAACACTCATAAACAACAACCCAGATAACTCCAAAAAACTGTTCTCCACAATAAATCACATCCTCAAACCACAGATCTCCTCATTCTACAGTCAAACAGATACAAATTGCAACCGGTTTCTTGATTTTTTCACATCAAAAATTAACAATATCCGTTCCTCATTCCCACTTCTCAATAGCACCTCACTAGACCTGCCCACAACACCCATCGCTCAAACCCTATCACAACTCTCCCTCACAACGCAGCAGGAGGTCGAGAACATCATCCGAAAATCCAAACCATCCACTTGCCGCCTTGATCCCCTCCCATCTCCTCTGCTTAAAACTCACAACAACTCCATCAGTCCCCTCATAACCAAAATAATAAACCTGTCCATGGAAACAGGCCATGTTCCCACCTCTCTCAAAACTGCTCTCATCAAACCCCTCCTCAAAAAACCCACCTTGGCCCCTACACCCCCGTCAAATTACAGACCAATTTCAAATCTCCCGTTCATTTCCAAACTCCTCGAAAAAGTCGTTTCCACCCAGCTCCATAATCATCTTTGTGATGTTTTAACGATTGATTTGATCCGTTTTCTTGTAATTTTATGCAACTGTGAAGCACTTTGAATTGCCTTGTGTGAGAATTGTGCTCAACAAATAAACTTGCCTAAAAATATAACCAATTGTTTGGGTAAATCTTGAGTAAAACTAAACACATTTTCATTCAAAGACTAGAATTAAAACTAAACTAAAATGCTTTCAAAATGAATAGTCCACTGACGGGATTTCACAATATAGCGGCAAGAACAAAATGGTGCAAGAACAAAATGGTACAAAACTCTGAAATTCTTTGAAAAAACTATATTTTATTCTAATAAAAACAGTTTTATAATGAAGAACAAATGAAGGTGCTGAAAAATGTAATGATAAAGCAACGAAAAAGTAAATAGAAACA
Source organism: Proterorhinus semilunaris (assembly GCA_021464625.1). Taxonomy (NCBI): domain Eukaryota; kingdom Metazoa; phylum Chordata; class Actinopteri; order Gobiiformes; family Gobiidae; genus Proterorhinus; species Proterorhinus semilunaris. The sequence goes on along the minus strand of JAJBBP010000035.1, from coordinate 526,344 downwards.
AAAAAGGTGACGAAAACGCTCAGTGAAGTTGGATGGACAGCGTTTGTGAACAGCAGTTTTCAGTTCTTTCCACAGATTCTGGATTGGATTCAGGTCTGGACTTTGACTTGGCCATTCTAACACCTGGAGATGTTTATTTGTGAACCACTCTATTGTAGATTTTGCTTTATGTTTTGGATCATTGTCTTGTTGGAAGACAAATCTCCGTCCCAGTCTCAGGTCTTTGGCAGACTCCATCAGGTTTTCTTCCAGAATGGTCCTGTATTTGGCTCCATCCATCTTCCCATCAATTTGAACCATCTTCCCTGTCCCTGCTGAAGAAAAGCAGGTCCAAACCATGATGCTGCTACCACCATGTTCGACAGTGGGGATGGTGTGTTCAGGGCATAGACTGTATAAAGAATAGACAGCTCCTCCTCACTCCTCCCCGTTTACGAAAATGACCACGTTCGTGGGGGAAATCATGGCGGATTTACAGGCTCCTCCTCTCCAGCTCTGACGAAGCATGTTCCTAAAAAGGGCATAAGTGAGGAATCTTGACTGTAGACCCCGCCCTGCTTGGCCCTCGCGGGGCGTGTATTTCTGTTGTAATCGCGCCCATGGCCAGGCAGCGACGTAAACGGCCTGTCAATCAAAGTCAGGCCCTCATTAATTACGCAAGATTTCTGAAATTCTTATCTACGATAAAAACCCTGGTGCCCCATATTGTTTTTAACCCAGCGTAATCACAGGAGGAATATCTAGCTCTAGCCACTTCTAAACCATTAAGCACCAGGCATTAACGTTGTTTTTAACGTGTCTAAAGTCCAATGCATTCCAATGGGGGAATAGCGGTCATATGGAGGTACTACAGCAAAGGTGGAGCAATGGCGGCCTCCAGTGTCGTAGTCAAAAAGCAGAGCAGTCAGCGGCCATTGGTTCAGGGTGATGAGCTGTGTTGCTTTTACGCTAGGGATGTGCATTTAAAGCAAAAGTACTATTCGATAATCGTGGGGTACTAATCATTAATATTCGAATATTCGACAATAACTACCGCCAGACTGCCCTCACCCCCCAAACACCCACCGCTGCGGAAACAGATATAGATCCACGATTTTTCTCTTTCTTTCTTTTTTATTTTGACAGTGATGCAATTCACAGCACAACATTATAGAACCGTTTTCTGTCTTTAATCCCATTAAACACAATACAAAAGGTGCGTGTGCGGACCGGGCTTATCCTTTCATAAATCACCCAATAATACCGTTGTCACGTCAAACAATTAACAAAGTGCGGAGACTTCAAACAATAATTATATACATTTTGAACATTTTACTAAACAAAGACAGCATTGCTGACGTGAACATTTTTAACATGCTCGTCCTCATAATCCGAAAAATAGTTCAATCCTAATCCATGTTTTTATTCAGAAAGATCAGCATGTCCACATGCACGGGATGAAGACGGGAACGAAGTCTGTTTACAATAAAATACCCTTTCCGACGGCACAGATGTGGCGGGCACACACAAGTATGCACTCGCTAACTTTGCCAGCTAACATTGTTGTTTGCCAGCTAACATTCGTTAGCAGAGTGCGCAGCTCACTTGTTTTATCATCAAAAAGTTTCTCAAGTCTGGTTGTAATGGTCTTTCTTGATGGGACTCAGAACTCTGGCTCAACAAATGCCATCAAACTCCGAAAACCCTCACCTTCAACGAAGCTGATGGGGAGCATGTCTTTTGCAATCATCTTTGAGATGAGGGACGCCGTTTGCTCCGCACGTCCGTCATCACATGTACGTCTTCTAGTGGCAAAGCTGGCAAGACTGTTGCTGTGACGACGGCCCGCCACTTTCACACGGGTGCTTTGCTCTCATATGAGTGCATGGTTGTCGTAGACTTGTGATATGCAAGCTTTGCCTCGCAGAGTTTACATTATACCTCTGTTTCAGTTGTTTTTTGGAAATGGCTCCACATGGAACTTTTTGACGACTGCTGCAGTAATTTCTCCATCGAGTCTTCTCCAGTTTGTTACTTTTTCTACGGCTTGGCATGTAGCCCGCCACTGTGTATCGTCAAATGGTACAATGCCCCCGTGCGGAAGCCACCAGTAATACCATGTTTTTTTTTTCAGATATGGTACACTATTCGATTTTTTATTATTTAACGACTATTCAAATATTCGAAAATCGATGCCCATCCCTATTTTACGCCAAACATAACGTTTTGCATTGTTGCCAAAAAGTTGGATTTTGGTTTCATCTGACCAGAGCACCTTCTTCCACATGTTTGGTGTGTCTCCCAGGTGGCTTGTGGCAAACTTTAAACCACACTTTTTATGGATATCTTTAAGAAATGGCTTTCTTCTTGCCACTCTTCCATAAAGGCCAGAGTTGTGCAGTATACGACTGATTGTTGTCCTATGGACAGAGTCTCCCACCTCAGCTGTACATTTCTGCAGTTCATCCAGAGTGATCATGGGCCTCTTGGCAGCATCTCTGATCAGTTTTCTCCTTGTATGAGCTGAAAGTTTAGAGTGACGGCCGGGTCTTTGTAGATTTGCAGTGGTCTGATACTCCTTCCATTTCAATATTATCGCTTGCACAGTGCTCCTTGGGATGTTTAAAGCTTGGGAAATCTTTTTGTATCCAAATCTGGCTTTAAACTTCTCCACAACAGTATCTGGGACCTGCCTGGTGTGTTCCTTGTTCTTCATGATGTTCTCTGCGCTTTAAACTGACCTCTGAGACTATCACAGAGCAGGTGCATTTATACGGAGACTTGTTTACACACAGGTGGATTCTATTTATCATCATTAGTCATTTAGGTCAACATTGGATCATTCAGAGATCCTCACTGAACTTCTGGAGAGAGTTTGCTGCACTGAAAGTAAAGGGGCTGAATAATTTTGCACGCCCAATTTTTCAGTTGTTTATTTGTTAAAAATGTTTGAAATATCCAATAAATTTCGTTTCACTTCATGATTTTGTCCCACTTGTTGTTGGTTCTTCACAAAAAATAACAGTTTATATCTTTCTGTTTGAAGCCTGAAATGTGGCAAAAGGTCGAAAAGTTCAAGGGGGCCGAATACTTTCGCACGGCACTGTATAATTCCATATTTGTGGAAAAAAAGTGTTTTCATATAAAGTAAGATGTAGATTAAGATTTAGGCCCAATCCCAATTCTCTTTTCTAACCCTACCCCTAGCCCTTTCCCTACACCCTAAAACCAAGGGCTAAGGGCGAGGGTTGAAAAGACCGCCCTAAGAAATGGGACAACTCTCCATTTGACTGCATTTACTATTAACACAGATTAATAAGGTTATGTAAATAAAAAGCCAGCCTACTTGTCTCTATAGCATGTTTCTACTAAACCAGTTCATCACTTGATTGATGCTGTTTTGTAACACCTAAACAACAGGACTCGTCTCAGCCCAAATCCTACAGATTGTCATCAATTTCTTCTTCATTCGGCGCTACATTCTCCTTCCCCCTGTCCGTGTGTCGCTGTGGCTGCAGCCAGAGCTGCGAGAGATCAGCCGATCAGCTCATCAATCTATCAAACTTCTTTTATAAAGCGCTTTTCATACTGAAAGGTATCACAAAGTTCTTGTAGCCACTCAGCGGGGACGGGCAGAGGTTAGACCCGCTCGCAGTGCACACAGGGCGGGGACAGAGGCACCCGCAGCCTCCGCTCTGAGCCCCGGGCCTGAGCGGAGGCTGCAGAGGTGCGCTCAGAACGGGGACAGACAGCCTCGCACCCGGGCTCAGAGCACAGCGGCGCGGGGAGACAGACCGCGGGTGCAGCAGCGATGAACCCCGTGTGTTATGACATTAGCGACGTATCGAAAGTTTGGAAAGAAATGCCAAAAGTCAGTCAATACAGCGCAAATACTCGGAGCATTTGCAGCAGCAAAGCGAAAACGTAGAACTGACACGTATAAAGCAATGGACTGTTCTAATTGTTGCACAAAGCGAATAAAGTCATGAACGAAGCGTTCTGAAACTTTATAAATGTTGTAAGAGTGCTTATTGATGATATCTGTGAATTCATTTTGCAGCTTATTTCCGTGTTTTGTCAAATTCCTCCTACCCCTTCGTCTGTAGTGTGCATCTGAAAAACCCTCGCTTGAAGGGCTATGTGGCCCTCTCCCTCACCCCTCACCCCAAAATACAATTGGGACACCCCTTCGTCTCTCGTGAACGCGCAAAACGAAGGGGGAGGGCTAAGGGGGAGAATTGAGATTGGGCCTTACATTCTATGACCTCCCTAAAAAAAACATCAGCATTTGTGAAACATTAGTTTGAAATAGAGAGAACAGGATAAGTCTCTGTGAACGACACAGACATGTTCATGTCATGAAGCACATTTGATCTGAAAATATCTGAAGGTCTGACCAAACTCATCACAGCTGTTTCTCTCCAGTGTGGATCCTCTTCATGTGTTCTTTGAGGTTGGATGAGTGAGTAAAGGTTTTGTCACACTGCTCACAGCTGTATGGCCTCTCTCCAGTGTGGATCCTCATGTGTGCTTTGAGGCTGGATGAGCGAGTAAAGGTTTTGTCACACTGCTCACAGATGTATGGCCTCTCTCCAGTGTGGATCCTCATGTGGTCTTTGAGGACGGATGGCTGAGTAAACACATGTCCACACAGGCCACACTCAAAGGGCTTTTCCCCAGTGTGGATCTTCATGTGTCTTTTGAGGCTGGATGACTGAGTAAAGGTCTTCTCACACTGCTCACATCTGTATGGCCTGTCTCCAGTGTGGATCCTCATGTGACATTCAAGATCATGTGACTGACTGAATGTTTTCCCACACCGCTCACATGTGTAAAGCTTTAATCCATCATGGACTCTCTTGTGTCGCCTGAAACTTGGAAGCTGATTAAATGACTTCCCACACTCATCACAGCTGTATTCCTTTTCCCCAGCATGTATCTTCATGTGTTGTTTGAGGCTGGCTGACTGAGTAAAGGTCTTGTCACACTGCTCACAGCTGTATGGCCTCTCTCCAGTGTGGATCTTCATGTGTTGTTTGAGGCTGGCTGACTGAGTAAACGTCTTGTCACACTGCTCACAGCTGTATGGCCTCTCTCCAGTGTGGATCCTCATGTGTTCTTTGAGGCTGGATGACTGAGTAAAGGTCTTGTCACACTGCTCACATCTGTATGGCCTCTCTCCAGTGTGAATCCTCATGTGGTCTTTGAGGCTGGATGACAGAGTAAACACATGTCCACACAGGCCACACTCAAAGGGCTTTTCCCCAGTATGGACCCTCATGTGGTTTTTGAGGTGGGATGACTGAGTAAAGGTCTCGTCACACTGCTCACAGTTGTATGGCCTCTCTCCAGTGTGGATCCTCATGTGCTCTTTGAGGCTGGATGACTGAGTAAAGGTTTTGTCACACTGCTCACAGCTGTATGGCCTCTCTCCAGTGTGGATCCTCATGTGTTTTTTGAGGTTGGATGACAGAGTAAAGGTTTTGTCACACTGCTCACAGCTGTATGGCCTCTCTCCAGTGTGGATCATCATATGTTTTTTGAGGTGGGATGACTGAGTAAAGGTCTCGTCACACTGCTCACAGCTGTATGGCCTCTCTCCAGTGTGGATCCTCATGTGGTCTTTGAGGCTGGATGACAGAGTAAATGCATGTCCACACAGGCCACACTCAAAGGGCTTTTCCCCAGTGTGGATCCTCATGTGTGCTTTGAGGTTGAATGACTGAGTAAAGGTCTTGCCACACTGATCACAGCTGTATGGCCTCTCCCCGGTGTGGATTCTCATGTGACGTTTAAGAACCTGTGAAGTAGTAAATCCTTCCCCACACTGCTCACAGCTGTATGTCTTTCCCTGTGTGCGGGGAGTCTTCAGAGGTTGAGCTGGGTCCATTTCTCTGCAGACAGAAACAGGAGTTAGTGTTACAACACTCATTGTTCAGTAAAACACTAAATGTAGTTTGCTGCAGACCTGGTGTGACCCTCCCCCTCCCTCTGTTCTCCTTCCCACATACAGTATCACCCCTCCCCCATCAGCTCACTGTGAATCAGCAACAAATCTGTTTTTAAATCACTGTCTGAGCCAGTGGGCGAGGAAAGCCCTTCTCTTTGGTCCTCATGGAGCTGAAATTGCTGTAATACCGCCCCCTGGTGGATGGCGACTCCAAAAGACACTTTGGAAACAGGATTCCTATGTAGCTTTGGTCCTCGTTTAAACTGCTTTAAAGCCTGGCTCCAAAGAGTTTTACTTTTTCTGAAAATGTCAATGATCCATGAGACAACGCTGGGCTATGTGTCATAAAATTGGAAGAAATTACATGCCATCATAGGAGCCTACTTATGGAACTGGAAAAAAGCAAAAATAAAAACCAACATTATACCGGCTTAAACCATCGGGTGGCATTAACCTTCCAAATTTCGAATGGTATTCATGGCGTTTTGCGTTACGCTCGCTTTCCCTTTGGTTGAAACCAGATATACTCACATCATGGAAACCAATCGAAGAACAATTACTTCAGCCTCACGACATGTCATGTTTTTTATACTCTAACATACCGCTAAAGATAGCAAATGGTCTGAGCCCACTCTGATTGGTCAGGCCTTTGAGTCAATAGTCTTGCATATTCAAAGTTATCTTTCTCTTCACACATTTAAACGGGTGCTAGTCGGAATGTGCCGTTGCCTCAATGCCCCGGTCGCAATGTACCGCATCCATTGGTCTGAATGTACCGGCTGAATGGTCTTAATGCCCCGCAATTAAACAGCTGTTTTATCAGAGACTTTTACGTCAAAAGATACCGTAAGACAGGGCTCCATATATTAATGACATGTACGCGTTTTATGCGTCACATTTATGCGGTTTATCAACATTTTTGAGATAAACGTAAAAAGTGCAAAATAAGTGTACAACGACAAGAGAGTTTGTCTGTATTCCATGATCCCTACCGTTTTGTTTTGCCATATATGTACATTATTTAATTTATTATTTAAAGCTAGATAACCAGTTGGCTATGTTACCCAGCTAGCAAATGTACATTGTATTGAAAACTGTTGAATGAAAAACATATTAAATCCACATTACACGTTCGTCTAATGTGCCATCAGAGATGACTTCAGGATGCACTGATTTAACCAAATACAGATGAGAGCAGAAATGACATTCTATTGACTTTGTTTTTCTTTAGGTAGAAATGTGATTGGTTTGTGTCATAAAATAACCAGTCATGTCACCAGATTTGAAGTAAACATGTTCAAATCAATCAAATGTGATGGACATGATGTGATTCAGTGAAACAGCTTTTTACCCTTAAAAAATACAGTCATGACATGCCATGTCTTTACCTTCTTTAGACTAGGAAATTCTTAATATACTGAACAATTCTAAGAAAACAGCTGTTTAATTGCCGGGACATTGAGACTAGGGGTGGAGCATTGGCGCAGTGGGGGCATTGAGGCAACAGTACATTCCGACTATGATTCATTTAAACCAGGCTCTGTCATGACTATAACATTTACTATTGTTAATCCACGTATTAAACGTAGCTGTAGAGTCCACTCTAGCTGACTGTAGATCTAATGTGGCCCATTATCTCCACGGAGACTATTCTTTCCTCCGCTTGAACCAACACTTCTGCGTGGATTAAATCCCTTCTCTCTCTCTCCTCCGTAGCGCGGTAGCTAGCTGGCTAGCTTAGCCCGCTAGCCTAGCCATGGCTACCCCGTCTACTTGTGCCTCTTTCGCGCTGTCCTGCTCAGTTTGCCGTATGTCGAGTCAGAACCCTGCCTCCTTCACAGATGATAGTAGTTGCGTTAAGTGTAGTGTAGTGGGAGCTTTGGAGCCAGGGTGTCCGAGTTAGAGGAGCGGCTGTCCGGAGTTTTAGTGAAGGCTAGTGTTAGCTACAGTCAGATAGTGGCAGGGACCGCAGTCCGCTCCAACAGTGCTAGAGAGGTTAGTCAGGGGCTGTTTCCCAAAGCCTAGGTACCTTACCTTGCCTTGGTGTTGAAGGCAGTGCCTCCAAACGGAATGGAACACGCTTCAGAGCTAAAGGAAGTGACGTCACAAAATAAAACAGGAAGTTGTGTTTCATCCAGGGGAGAGGGGAGATTCTGAAGCGCTGTGGGGTGAAAGTATAATTATATTTTTAAATAAATAAATAATAAGCAGTCAGAGATGATGAAACCTTTCTGAAAATACAAAATGACACTGGAAAAGGTGACATAAACATTTGAAATAATAATAAATCTGTTTGTATTGTTCATGAATGATCTTTCACATCTGATTCCTGGTGAAATTCAGTCATCAAGCAAGCCAGGCGCTGTAAACGCTTTCTGCTGATGACACTACACTGTTTGTTGCATCCCAACAGCTCCTCTAATGGTAGAGAAAGAAAATCAAGATCTCCTGGACATCGCTCAGTGGGCTGAAACTCGGGGTATGCAATTTAACCCAAGCAAAACCAAAGCAATGTTTCTTTCCAAAATGCAAAATACAAACATTGACATTGAATTCATGGGCTGTCCAGTGGAAATGGTTAAAGAACATCTCCATTTAGGATCTGGATTACAAACGACCTAAAATGTGACAAACAAGTGGACCACGCCTGCCGAAAGGTGGCATGTCAAATGTTCCTCCTTCGTAGACTCTCCCTCTCTGTTAAAGACAAGAATCTATGAACAAGACTGTACAAATGTTATATTCTACCTCACTGTGAGTATGCGTCACCTGTCTCTAAATGTCACACAAACTAACCGCTTGGAAAAACTCCAACGCCGAGCCATTCGGATCAATGCCTTCGGCCACGACGTTTGTACAAAAAGTTGTGATAAAAAAAATAAAAAATGCAATAATCCACGTGTAGCACAAAAGGCTGTGACCGAGATGACGCTGTGAACCAAATATGGTCATTTCCTTTGTGGGAGACGGTTTAGAACAGTTTTAAAGTCGTGGAAACTTTGAGAGTTTGGGAAGGTTTTGGAATAGTTTAGAAAGTTTGGGAATTTTTGGGGAAAAGTTTTAAAAAGTCTTGGATTTTTTGGTAATTTAAAAAAAGTTTTGGAATTGAGTGAACATTTTCGGAAATTTTGGAAAATTGTGGTAAGTTTTAGTAAAGTTTGGAAAGTTTTGGAATTTAGAACATTTTTGGAAAACGTCCAAAAATCTTGGACTTCTTTGAAATGTTTTAAAAGTTTCTGAAAAGGTTTGGAACAGTTTTAAAGTGTTGTAATTTATTGGACATTTTGGAATAAAATGGAAAGTTTTGGAAATTTTGGAAAATGTTAGAGTTTTGGAAAGGTTTGAAAATGTGGGAAGAGTTTGGAACAGCTGGTCTTAAAGGCACACTGCGTAACATTTTGGACCATACTGTTGCCATCAGTAAAAACATTCCCCCAATGAGCAGCTCCAAAGTGCTGTTACTGCAGTGGGTAATCAAAGAATGGATCTGGAGAAGAAACTTCTAACCCCCGCCTTAACACAGCACATTTTCTCTAGTTCAGCTTTACCCAAATCTAAAAGGTTACAGCCTATAGGCCAGAGTAACGCCTCATTTGAAAGCTAAGGCAGGGAGTTCAGCTTCCCGATGGCCTTGTGTATGAAACTGTTTTAAGTCGACTCGACCTGGTCCGTAGATTCCACACTCTCCTCCCTGAAGGCATTATTCCAAAACCACGACTTCCACGACTTTGAAACTGTTCTAAACCGTCTCCCACACAGGAAATGACCATATTTGGTTTACAGCGTCATCTCGCTCACAGCCTTTTGTGCTACACGTGGATACCAAACATGTCAGTCGATTAGTCGTCTGATGACGTCATCATATTGACAGAGGAGGAATAACAAAGTACTTTATGTTTTACACAAATCCTTCATGTAATAATGTAGGCTCACATTATTATTATTATTCGTTTATTTGATATGGACATAACAACTGCATTGGACAAACCAGATACATGGTTTTTCGTGTTATAGCAAAACTGCAAATTTTTAACACTTGTCCATAGGAGGCTACACATTTCACAAAACACAATATAATACAATACACATTACAATATTTAAAAGGTAAACAATACACAACATCAGTACATTTCATACAGTGTTACCATGTGAGCAACTTTGACTTGACTTTAGCCATTGTTTCAGACCTCTGTAAAAACTGTTCATGTCGGTCTGCAGTTTTAAATCAGTGGACAGAGAGTTCCATAGTCTGGATCCATTAAAAGAGAAACTGGACTGTCCAAAAGATTGTGTGGATTTTGGGAGAACACAGTCCCCACTCACCGAGGCTCTGGTGGAGGGTCTGCGTGAGTCCTGACGCCGAACAATTAGAGCGGGAAACAGCGGCGACACATGACTGTTCAAACATTTAAAAAACTATTTCAGAATACTAAAATGTATAGAATTTTCGAAGGTAAAAAGATTATGTCTATGGATGATGTCACAGTGATGCCATCTCATAGGTTTTCTTTCAAATACCTTGACTGCCTGTTTGTACAATGAAACAACCGGCTTGAGTGTGGGCGGGGAGGTTTGTGACCACGATGTGACGCAGTAGGACAGATGTGAAAAAATCATTGCATGCATGTATAACAGGGCGGCCTGATGGGACAGATCCCTCCTGATAAAACGAAAACAATTCAAGTTGGATTTGACCTTTTTACAAACATTTTTGACTTGACTTTGAAATTTAAGGTTGTTATCAAGAATAATTCCAAGATATCTGGTCTCTTTTGCTTCTTGTATGATTTCATTGTTTATGCTTACTTCAAAGGTGCTGTTAGAAGGTCTTGTTTTAATTGAGAAACAGACAGCAACGGTTTTCTTTACGTCTAAGGTTAGGTGAGACAACTCGAGCCATTTAGAGATGTTTACTAGAGCAAGTGTCAACTGCTGCGCTGCCAGAGCTGGAGTTTTAGCAGACAGATGAATTACTGTATCATCTGCGTACAGCTGGCAGTTGACACCTTTGCAGCTATCAGGGAGGTCATTGATGTACATTGAGAACAACAATGGCCCCAGTACTGATCCTTGAGGAACCCCCATGATGTTAGGGAAGAGGGCTGACATCACCCCATTAACCTTAACACACTGCTGTCTTCCCTCAAAATATGATTTTAACCATGCTAAAGAGCTTGGTGACATTTTAAAAACATGTAAGCAGGTAATGCAGCTCATTATCGGGGTTAAAGATACAATACAGTGGCTTGTTTCCGTTTCCTGGGTTTCAACTCATTTTTAGGCAATGCTCAGTGTTTATGCATTTACCTGCAGCTCAACAAACATCCTGTCCTCTCTCCTCCTCCTCTGTTTTAATGTAAATATCAACACAATGTAGTCATGTAATGGTTACGTTTGCAATAGTGTAAAAAAGATACTGATAAACAGCCGGTCCATGTGGGGTTTGAACCTAAAACATCTGCACTGAAGTCAGACCAATGGGACTGTGGCACAAGATTACAGGGAGCCCTTTCCTTAAATAAAGATCTGGTTAATGAAGTCACTTTTAAACTTTCCTTCAGTGTTTAAAAGTCTCTTGTAAAACGTGTGTAGCATATATGATGTTATTGTTATTTCAAGAGTGTTTTATTAAACTGAACTGAATGAAGGAGTGGTCCAGTATATGACGTCTCTCTCCAATAAGAGGCAAACACACTACTGCATTTGTGTTCAGGAGGTCTGTGGCAGGAATCACTTTCAAATCAACACAAAACACGAGACAAGTATATAAATGTGCTTGACCCCTCCCATAACAACCCTAAAGGCAGCCCCTCCCTAAATGAACCGGTCTCAAGTGAACTGAACTGGTCTGCTCCTGTGGAAATGCCCCTAAGGTGTGATAACGACTGTCCTGCCTTTATGGTTATGGTTTCAATGGGACCGGACCAGTTCAGTTCACTTGAGACCGGTTCATTTAGGGGGGGCCGCGCCCGCAGGTTTGTGTTTCAAGTGCCTTTGGGGTAAAGTGGGCTGGGTCGTTATGGGCGTGGCCAAGCTCATTAATATTCATGTGACAGGAAACCAACCACCGGCTGATATCACTGGGCTTTAGTCCTGCATCAAAACACCTTTGTATATACAACATTTAACCACTAGGTGGGGCCGAGCGCTCACTCACTAAACAATAGCCCACAGTGGGATGAAAATGTGTGTGAACACTTTGGAATTTCTCACATTTCTGCCTAAATTGGTCATAAAATGTGGTTTGATGTTCACCAAAATCATAAGAATGAATAAACAGTGTCTGCTTGAACTAATACCACCCAAATATTTACATTTTATCATATTTTTATTGGCCATAACATGTAAACATTCACAGGACAGGGAGGAAAAAGTAAGTGAACCCAGGAATCTGGCTGAACTGCAGCAGTTTTGTAAAGAGGAATGGTCCAAGAATTCCTGATGGTTTGAGCGTCTAATCTGCAACTACAGGAAAGCAGTTATTGCTACAAAAGAAGAGTCAGCAGATTTTTAATACAGGGTTCACTTATTTATTCCGTGCATGGTAGAAATTATTTTTTCTGTTCAACTTTGGTTCCATCAGTCCACAGCATATTTATCCAGTAGTGCAGTGGAGCGTCCAAGAGCTCTTTCACAAACCAAAGTGGATTAGTTTAGGAGGAACACAACGTCATGTGTGGAGGACAAATGGAACATCAACATCATAACCCTGTCCTCATTTTGAAGTCTAGAGCAGGAGCATCATGGTGTGGGATGTTTTGTTTCCTCAGGGCCTGGACAACGTGATATCATCAATAAAAAAAAAAATTCACAAGTTTATGAAGATATTTGGCAGAAAGACCTGAGACATTCACAACATGCACGGAATAAATAAGTGAACCCTGTATTAAATATCTGCTGACTCTTCTTTTGTAGCAATAACTGCTTTCCTGTAGTTGCAGATTAGACGCTCAAACCATCAGGAATTCTTGGACCATTCCTCTTTACAAAACTGCTGCAGTTCAGCCAGATTCCTGGGTTCACTTACTTTTTCCTCTCTGTCCTGTGATTGTTTACATGTTACGGCCAATAAAAATATGATAAAATGTAAATATTTAGGTGGTATTGGTTTAAGCAGACACTGTTTATGTGCGTTCACACACATTTTCATCCCACTGTATGTAAATATTCTATATTTTGTCTTTTATATTGAACAGCGATTGGAAAAATCTAATGCAAATGTTTTCCTATAAACTCATTCATGAAATAGACTTTACTACAGCCTGCCCGTCTCTGATTGGCCGTTGGGTTCAGTCCATACAGAAGTGAAAGTCAAAATCAGCTGTGCCATGTGCTGTATGTTAACTTTCACTTTTAGACGCTGATACAGAAATGAAGAAGCAGTGGCAGGATCTTGGAATTGTGCATTCACGACTCTCCCTGGATCATTAAGTTTGTTAAGTTTGGGAATCTGCTTTTACCTCCACATGGAAACACTTACAGCAAGAATTGGATCTATTTTCATATCATTTGTCTTTCGGATGTGCGTCCTGATCATCTTTGGCCTTTAAACTATAGGCAATGAACGTATGCAGACTTTATTTGGATGTAGCTGTTTCTTCCACGCCTCAACCAGCACCGGGAAGTCTTTATTTGATTTCTTCATTTCAACAGTTTGAGCGGTTTTCAAGCACCAGGAGAAAAGTTATCGAGAAAAAAGAAAAGAAAACACAACAACGCCCAAAACCAGTAGACTTATGATTTTAAGTTCAACAGTGAATTTCAAAATTAAAAATGGAGCTCTGAGGCCTCGCTCCTGTCATTTAGGCAATAAGAAAGAATGTATGGGAAAACTGTTCAAGTCAAACTTGAAACTAGAGCAGTAGATTACTGACATAAATATAAGGAAAATATATCATTTTATAGAATGTTTTCACTTCAGAATCGGGCATGTAGGCTCTGAGTAGAGAGGGCCAAGATTGCCTATATTTTCTGTGAACAAGTCATCAATCAAGCTCCATAGAGATAATGGGCCAAATTAGATCTACAATCAGCTAGAGTGGACTCTACAGCTACGTTTAATACGTGGATTAACAATAGTAAATGTTATAGTCATGACAGAGCCTGGTTTAAATGTGTGAAGAGAAAGATAACTTTGAATATGCAAGACTATTGACTCAAAGGCCTGACCAATCAGAGTGGGCTCAGAGCATTTGAATGTGAAAAGCTTTAGGTGTGGAGCAGGAACAATGAGCTGAAAAGAGGAGGAGGAGGGGGGGCAGCAGAGGTTTCATCCACAGAGGTGAGGGAGGGCTCCTTTGGGGAGGGGCTTTCCACACAGAGCTATAAAAGCCCCCAGTGACTTCCAGCTGGACTCTGGACCTCTGGACTCACAGAGCGGCTCCACAGTCTGTGCTGCTGCTGCCCCTCCAGGAGTCTGTCTGCACACAGGTGAGGAGGATCTGCACACAGACACACTCACATCAGCGAGGTGAGGTCAAAGGTCGTTCTAGACTCAAGTCAAGACGTGTTTTACAATGAAAAATAGACTGGACTTTCTTCTTGCAGCTCCAGCGCTCAGACCATAGATCTAAATAATAGAGATGGGCGGGTCCCATTCAGCCCCATTCATAGTAATGATCCCGAGTGGTCTGTGAAATGAACATGGCTACGAGCCTCCACAGAGCTCCACAGCCCGTCAGTCAGAGATTTAAGCTTCACTTTTTATTGATGTACAAAAACCAGTGTGGTTAAAACTAGGGCTGAACGATTTAGGAAGATAATCTAATTGGGACTTTTTTCTTCAATATTGCGATTAAATATGTGATTATTGTTGCAAGGTCCTCTTATGTATTTTACACCCAACACAAGCAATAAATCAGTCTGTTTCTTAATAAACAATTTTAGATTTATTTAAAGTGAAAATTGCAAACAAACAAAACTGTGGCTTGACTTGACCTATTCAAAATGTGCACTTCTTAAAAACCTTCTGAACTTAACAGTCTATAAATAAATGAAAAGGATATTTTTGGTATATAGATATAAAACAAATAAACTCACTGATCCAGTCAGTAACATCACCCATACTAAAGTGCAGGAAAAGTAATAACAAAAATCTGCTTTAACCAAATTACATTTTTACAGAAATCAAACTCCCAACGAACACACAATAAACTAGTGTATGTTCTTATTAAATTATTAGAAGGAAGAAAAAAAACACTAAAAAGGAAATGCATTATTGTATTCCCTCAGTAACAGCAGTACACCACATAAGTGCAAAATGAGTACGGCACTATCAGCCAGACAGATTCTTCTGGGAGCTCACAGATTTGGAAAACCAGCATGTCAACCTTTGCTGGTTTTAGAGACGAGCGAGTGCAAGTCACTATATTCCCTCCAGTGCTGAAAAGACGCTCTGAAGGAGCACTCGTGGCAGGGACACTTGCAGAGTTGTGGAAAGTTGATCTTGTGCACCTTCCACCAGGCTAATGGGTCATCTTCTCCATCAATGGTAGGGGTCATGAGGTAACTGTTTAAAGCCAATATAATTCCACACTACTGACGTGCTGCTCCTCTTTGATTCCCAAACGTTCACCTGGGTCAGCTCCTGTCGAGCCCGATGCCGTTGTGCAACAGGTAGCGCAGCTAAACATGAGTCAAACCGCAGCCCTTGTGGATAGCAAATCACGTATTATCATATCGCGATATTATCGCAAATGCAATTTAATCCTTCAGCTCTAGTTAAAACTACATTTTTAGAAAAAGAAAAACTCTTTGGAGCCAGGCTTTAAAGCAGTTTAAACGAGGACCAAAGCTACATAGGAATCCTGTTTCCAAAGTGTCTTTTGGAGTCGCCAGCCACCAGGGGGCGGTATTACAGCAATGTCAGCTCCATGAGGACCAAAGAGAAGGGCTTTCCTCGCCCACTGGCTCAGACAGTGATTTAAAAATAGATTTGTTGCTGATTCACAGTGAGCTGATGGGGGAGGGGTGATACTGTATGTGTGAATGAGAACAGAGGGAGGGGGAGGGTCACACCAGGTCTGCAGCAAACTACATTTAGTGTTTTACTGAATAATGTGTGTAACACAACACTAACTCCTGTTTCTGTCTGCAGAGAAATGGACCCAGCTCAACCTCTGAAGACTCCCCGCACACAGGGAAAGACATACAGCTGTGAGCAGTGTGGGAAAGGATTTACTACTTCACACAATCTTAAACGTCACATGAGAATCCACACCGGAGAGAAGCCATACAGCTGTGAGCAGTGTGGCAAGACCTTTACTCAGTCTTTCAACCTCAAAAAACACATGAGGATCCACACTGGAGAGAGGCCATACAGCTGTGAGCAGTGTGACAAGACCTTTACTCAGTCATCCAGCCTCAAAGTACACATGAAGATACATGCTGGGGAAAAGGAATACAGCTGTGATGAGTGTGGGAAGTCGTTTAATCAGCTCTCAGGTCTCACAGGTCACAAGAGAGTCCATGATGGAGTAAAGTCGTACATATGTGAGCAGTGTGGGAACACATTCAGTCATTCACAGAATCTTGAATATCACATGAGAATCCACACTGGAGAGAGGCCATACAGCTGTGAGCAGTGTGACAAAACCTTTACTAACTCATCCAACCTCAAAAAACACATGAGGATCCACACTGGAGAGAGGCCCTTTGAGTGTGGCCTGTGTGGACATGTGTTTACTCAGTCTACAAGTCTTAAATATCACATGAGGATCCACACTGGAGAGAGGCCATACAGATGTGAGCAGTGTGGGAACACCTTTACTCACTCATCCACCCTCAAAAGACACATGAAGAGGATCCACACTGGAGAGAAACAGCTGTGATGAGTGTGGTCAGACCTTCAGATATTTTCAGATCAAATGTGCTTCATGACATGAACATGTCTGTGTCGTTCACAGAGACTTATCCTGTTCACTCTATTTCAAACTAATGTTTCACAAATGCTGATGATTTTTAGGAATTATATTTGTGTCCCCTTCAGAAGTGCAGGACAAGAGTGTTACAAGCCCAGAATTACTAGAATTCACATTATGAAAAGAAAATATTGATTTGTCCAAACAAATGTTTGTTCTGCACACTCTAAAAATGATCCTTTAAATCATTAATGATCCTTGAGTACAGAAGATGAATCAAGTACCTTCATTGAAGATGGACAACTCCTGTACGACTGAGAACTTACACAGACATCCTTTAAATAGTCTCTTCATTCCCTTGTGTTGTTTTCCTCGTGTGTTTTTTCATGTTTGTGTCGTTCACAGAGACTTATTGAGTTGACTCTATTTCAAACTAATGTTTCAGACTTACCCAAATCTAGAAGCTTCTTGACTGGAGCTTACAGCCTTTATATAGACCAGTGTAACCCCTCATTTGAAAGCTAAGACCTACAAAACTGATCTAAGACTTTGTTGCCACGTTGTCGTCACCTTTTTTTCCATCATTTTTCATGTTTTTGTAACTGTTTTGCTTTTTCATTACATTTTTCAGCGCCTGCATTTGTTCTTCATTATAAAACTGTTTTTATTAGAATAAAATATTGTTTTTCAAAGAATTTCAATCAGAGTTTTGTACCATTTTGTTCTTGCCGCTATATTGTGAAATCCCGTCAGTGGACTCTTCATTTTGAAATCATTTTAGTTTAGTTTTAATTCTAGTCTTTGAATGAAAATGTGTTTAGTTTTACTCCAGATTTACCCAAACAATTGGTTATATTTCAAGGCAAGTTTATTTGTAGAGCACAATTCACACACAAGGCAATTCAAAGTGCTTCACAGTTGCATAAAATTACAAGAAAACAGATCAAATCAATAAAACATCAACATAAAATTAATCAATGACAGTAAAAGGCAAGAGTGCAGATAAAATACTTTCAGTTTTCATCTGCTCGGGTAAAAAGAGCTGTTTTCAGCCTGGATTTGAACATTGTCAGAGTTGAGGCCCGTCTCACATCCTCATGAAGACTGTTCCAGATTTTAGCTTTAGCCTCACCGTGTTTAGTCCTGACTCCGGGAACCACCAGGAGACCCCTCCCTGAAGTTCTCAGGGCCCGAGATGGTTCATACGGCTCTAACATGTCAGAGATGGACTTTGGTGCTAAACCATGAAAAGACTTGTACACAAGCAGAGCTGTTTTAAATTCTATTCTCTGAGTAACAGGAAGCCAGTGCAGAGACCGGAGCACTGGACTAATATGGTGGTATTTCCTGGTTCTTGTCAGGACTCGAGCAGCAGCGTTCTGGATGTTCTGCAGCTCTAACAGCTCGTTTAGAAAGGCCAGTGAATACGTGCACACACCAAAAGATAATTAAATGTTTCATCAAAGTCTCGCGGTGTGAAGAATAAATCATCGACAGGACGTCTGAGCCACTTGTTCAGTTATTTTTGAAGCATTTTTGACTCTAATTCAATCTCAGCTCATATTCTCCTATAACAACTTGTGCCCAGACCTTCTTAACAGTCCTTTTCTTCTTGAGCTCCTGTTTCAGCCACAGCCCAGAGAAGAGGGGGAAGTGAAGGAGACAAACAGTAGTTAACCTCTTAACCCCCGCCTGGACCGAGGACATGTTCTCCAGTTTGGCTTTACTCAAATCTAAAAGCTTCTTGGAAAAAGTATCAAAATAACAAGGATGAAAATGTCACAAAAAGTGAGAAAAAAGCAACGAAAACACAACAACAAATGTGACAAAAGGTCAGACCCACTTGTGTATGCAAATGAGGCGTTACACTGTTGCTCTCCAGTTGAAAAGCTTTTAGATTTGGGTAAAGCCGAACTGGAGAAAATGTGCGCAGTTAAGGCCGGGGTTATGAGGTTAAAGTGTGTGTTTCTGCAGGGGCCCCTCATGCAAAAAAAATATGATACGATAAAATAATGATAAGAGGAGGAGCTCCCCTAATCAGTATTTTTTTTTACTTTTACAAACAAATAGTTTTCAATATAAATCACTGGTAGCCTAAAATGAAAAAAATAAATAAAAACTTGAAATTTTAAAGGACAAAAGTTAGTAAACACTGAGACCTAATTTTACAAAGTATGTAATTTTACACAATAAAATTGAGTACATCCAAAAGTCATTTCTTTCAGTGTGATGGAAACACAATGAATGCTGTGAAGTGAAATGTGCTCCCGTATGAATAAGAATCCATTTTCACACAACCATTGAAATAAAGTACAGGATAAAAATACAATTAAAAAGGAGGAGATTAGTCAAAATTAAAAACAACTTTGCAAAATAGACCCTGAGAGCTGACGGGGAAAAAGCAATTAGTTGTGTTAATGTGTCCCCAGCCCAGATAAGAAAGCAGCTCGTCTGACCTTTACATCAGTGCTTTTTCATTTAGTACAAAACTCCACGTCCCCTCAGGGCCACCGTAGTTACGCAAAACCATGCAACCATGCACAATATGCAAAACCATTCTCAGTTTTTATGAATAAGTTGCACAGGAATTCATCAGTTCCCATAAGTCTGGTGTGAAAGTCACCGTCTCTGTGAGTGAATAATAAGGATGAAATTGTGAGGAATTTATTACTCAGTTAATTTGTGCTAAATTACAAAGATATTAAGATATATCCATAACCAAGGCCACACTGAAGGACATGACAGTAAATCCCAATCCGATCACTGGATTTACTGATCTGTTTTATTGCCTTAATGTTTGTTGCAGCCCTATGAGGCAACTCCTGTTGTGATATTGGGCTATACAAAACCATTGATTGATTGATTGATCACAGAATAGGCTTCAAAATATGAGAAAAAGTGATGTATTCATTACTATATTGCAATAAGGATATGATATTTTACTAAACTATTACACTATAGTGCATTATTGGGAAATCTTCAGAAAGTCAATAACATTAAAGTTACGCAGGTAAGAACCTGGAGCGTGAGATCGACAGACGGATCGGTGCGGCGTCAGCAGTGATGCTGGTGGGACTATGTCTCTGAGCTGGCCTGGTGTCCCTCGGGGTCCCCCCAGAACATCTGGAGGACTGTGTCTGGGCATCTCTGCTGAGACTGCTGCCCCCGCGACCCGGCCCCGGATAAAGCGGAAGAAAATGGATGGATGGTAGGGTTGGGCCATATCGTTATCGCAATATCATTTTTTGATATGGTCATGTTTACGCTCAGCTCCTTCAGAGCAGCAGAAACACTGCCTGTGGAGGACACGGTGCTTAACAAGTTAAATCAAAGAAGGATGTAAACGGCTCGAGTCGATCATATTTACAAGGAAATGAATATGGCGCTAAAAAAAAGAATGAAATATCTTTGCATTAATCTTCCCAATAGGCGAAAGGCTGGAACTTTGAACTAATTTGTCCGTTGTCAATTATATCGTCAAATATATCGTGATCGTTTCTTTTTTATATCGTGATAGAGACTTTAGGCCCTATCGCCCTGCCCTAATGGATGAGGGGAGGGAAAAACCTAAAACAACAGACAGATGTCAATGTGAGTAGTTTAATCTACAAATACCGTGAGGAGCACAATACAGACACAATCTGTTGTGTTCTGCCTAAACTGAGCCATCTTAATAGTTTCAGCTGTTTTCATTAGACTTCTCTCAAGTAGAACCCATGTCCTCTTTCTAAAGCCATGCCACGTGAAACAGACCTTTCCCAGGAGCTTAAACCCGTGTGAACTCGGATCCTCTCCTTTGACGAGGAAACGCAGACAACACTTCACTGCGGCGCAAAACGCTCGGATTGGGATTGATTCCTGTTCACGTGTGTTTCTGACTCATT
Source organism: Proterorhinus semilunaris (assembly GCA_021464625.1). Taxonomy (NCBI): domain Eukaryota; kingdom Metazoa; phylum Chordata; class Actinopteri; order Gobiiformes; family Gobiidae; genus Proterorhinus; species Proterorhinus semilunaris. The sequence goes on along the minus strand of JAJBBP010000035.1, from coordinate 505,672 downwards.
AAAGCTCTACAGTTTTTATCTTCAGGAGGCACACTTCAACTGAGGAAGCCGAGGAAAGGAACAGAAATGCTCACTTAGATCCAGATGAAGTCAAAACCAGCTGCAGGACAGTCAGGGGGTCATATTGGCCAGTTGATGGGACAATAAAGCGCAGCTGGGAGTGGGACACCTTTCTTATTCTTTTATTTAGGCTAATTATATTTCTCTGTTATCGATCCGTTTTCTTGCAGTCCCTTGATTCCCCTCTCAGCTCCGCCCCAGCAGCTCTCAGGTTCAGGCTGTGAGCTTCAGCCTGACTGCAGAGAGAAAACACTGACCCACATGACCCGCTCTGCTCTGCACGCCTTGGAAATAATGTTGTGCTTTAAAAATGGTTGTATTTTTGTTTTCCTGGCGCTGTTGTAAAGTGCTTTATAAATAAACTTTGACTGATGGATGTGTTTTCTGTGGCTCCTCTCGTGATGCAGGTGTGGGCGGCTCTTGATGCCTCTTCAGTGTTCCAGAGGAAATGTGTAATGGTGCGTTCAGGTCCCCAGTTGGGAAATGCACGTGAACGCTCGCTCAACTGGGGGAAACGACTGGGGGAACTCGGGTCAAGACGAGCTTCCCGACTTCCTGACTGTGGAAATCAGCTGATCTGTTCTTTTATCGTCTAATGTGAGCTTTTTACTTAAACTTTGAGTTCAGTGTGAGCTGTCGTCATCCTCGTAGTAACAACATTGTGAGTGAAATCAATGCTAGGACAAAGTGAATTTCTGTGTTATTTTTTAAAACTAACAAACTCACTTTTAGCTTGTGAGATGCTAACAACACATTTAAATGATTAGCTCAGCGAAGCGCTAATCAATGATAAATGACAGCAGGATCCCCACTTTCCCACAAAAAACCACATGAACACAAACTAACTGGGGCAATGATGTCACAACTCCCCAGTCCACTTGAACGCACCATAGGTCTCAAATGTCTTTAGCTCATAGCCGTTTGTTTACTTTCAAAACGCTGCTTCCTTCAGGACCATTATCGACTCTTTGCAGCAAAGAATCCACCAAACCCCACAAAACACGACAAAGATGTACAAAAGTATCCGGTGAAACAATGTGGAGCAAATGCAGTTCACAGAAAAAGGCAAAAAACCAGGAGAGAGTGAGGTTGCTCCTTGTTTACACGTCGCCATGACGACAGTATTTTCTCCAGTTCGGTTTTACCAAAATCTAAAAGCTTCTCGACTGGAGTTTACAGCCTAAAGACCAGAGTAACGCATCATTTAAAAGCTCTGGCCTACAAAACTAATCGTAACATTGTCGCCTCTTTGTCACATTTAAGCGTTTGTGTGTGTGTGTGTGCGTGTTTGTGTGTGTGTGTGTGTGTGTTTGTTCATCTCGTAGAGGACTAGAATTACATGGGGACCTCAGAGTTTGCAAAATTACCCAAGGAAAAAAATCGGGGGATTTTTTACCTTCCAAATGACTGACATTGCAGGTTCACACTGGACTAGAAATTCCGAGGACGTCAGTAATATTTATTTTTCACCTGAGGTCCGGAGGTAATTCTAATCCTGTGTGAATAGGGCTTTAGTCACTGACATCTCTAATATTTGCTGCCCTCCAAGCAAGCGTTACCATGGCGCCCATTGCTGGGTTGCAGGTGACATCACAGCATTCAAAGTCCAATTGCCATGGAAACAGCTGTTTTGTTTTCCATCACTGTTCCCTTAAATGCACGATGTGTGTGATGTCATAACTGTCTTAGTGTGGTCAGGCCGCTCAAAGCTCCAGCCATTCGTGGCCGGCTGCGCTCTCAGGCAGACGCAGGACTTTCTCATCTTTTCACCTTTTTTTCTGCAGAGGGACGACCTGAAAACTACCGCGGCACAGAAACGTCCACCGTGCTCAAACAGAAGTGATGCAGATGGAGCCAACACCTGAAACAATGCAGCCTGTCCTCTATGGCGGCGCCCAGGACCAGCCGGAGAGAGGGGCCTCTCACATCATGGTCCCTGCCATATCCAGGAGACGGCTGGAGCCACTCGTCAACACCTTCTGGGAGAAGATGTCGACTGCAGACATGAGCGGGAGCGAGTCCAGAGCAGAACTGGCACAGTTGTTTTTGGAGATTGTGGCCGTCACCTCCCAAGAGATCCTTGAGTCCTTCAGGAAGTACACAGGAGCTCTAAATCCACCCGAGGCGCCGCACGTTTCCAAAAACACTGTGGAGAGGTCACTGCGGTCATGGAGATTTTTCAGATGTTGCCGTGGGCATGAGTCCTCTGAGGAGCTGGTGGACCTGGTGAGCAATAAAGTGTCCTACAGGGTCAACAAGGCCTTGTGTCAGAGTGAGGGGGGTAAAGACCAGGCCCTGTCAGCTGAGGTTACCTGTCGCCAAGTGCCAACAGACGAGAGCTTGCAAGACAGACAAGATCCCAAGAATACAAAGTTCCACACTTTCAATGAGCATCTTTTATGCAGATGCTTTCCAGGTCTACGCACCAGGTCTGAAGAAGAATCTTCAGAAGAAGAATCTTCAGAAGAAGAATCTGCAGACTCAAAAGGATCCCCTGAGCCGCTCACTCCATCCTGCATCAAACCGTACACTCCTGACAGTCTGAGAGAGGCCACACACGCAGTGAGGGACATCCTGGAGCTGAAGGGAGAGGACCAGCTGGAGGTTTCAAAGTGCTGGGACCAAGACAGTGAAGACACTGCATCTGACGTTGTGACCATCATTGTGGAAAATGTGCCCCGTTGTGATGACGCCTCTTTACCTGAGACAACACAAGAGAAGATCAAATCCTTCTTTGTTTGTCGTTACGCCAAAAGCTCATTTAAAAACCTGGTGAGTAAACTGTGTTGTCAGCAAACCAACGTCACGGAGAATGTCCTGGAGGAAGCATCTCCTCTCCTGAAGGAGCTGTCACAGCCTGCCCAGCTGCTGTCTAAAGCAGAGCAGCAGCCTGCCTGGTCTGACGAGGAGTGCCTGTATCGGAGACTGTCCCAAGACATTGATAACGGACAATATGAGGAGCTGAGCGAGAAGCTGTCAGAGATCCTCTCTACGAACATTCCACCACAGGCAACACAGCCACACCTCAAGAACATCCGTGCACATGTCGACTCCTTCATGTGGGACATCAGGGACTGGCTCCACCTCCAGCAGCGTCAGAATCGCAGCTCAGACCCAGTGCAGAGGACTCTGTCAAGGATCAGTCAACTGTCCTTTACAATGGCCTCACGGTCCCCGCGATCCCCCCGACTGTCTCCAACCTGCCTAAGGAAGGGGGCTGAGAACTTTGAATATGCCTCGCCAATGCCTCTGACCCTTGAAGACGCACTTGAGGACCTTGGAGCGCAGGTCTCTCCACAGGACAGAGAGCTGTTTAGTGCCGCTGCAGCTGCTCCGCCAGCTCAGTCTGTCCCGCGTCTGCATAAGTGGGACACAACCCACATCATCGACTTGGTGTATGAAGTGGTGTCCCGGGTCATGCAGTCTAATAGAATTCCTGAGTTGAAGGACGTGTCTGTGGACCTGATGCAGGAGCTGGAGTCACAGATGAGCCAGTGGGAGATCACAGTCTCCCCAGATGTTCACAACATCCAAAGAGTTGCCAGAGCCGTGTACACGGAGCTGTGTCGAGGCAAGAAGAAGAACTATGTGACCCTCCACGTCATGGTGTGTAGAGAATATATCTCCACCATCGTTCAGCACATCCATCAACATGTCACACCTCCAGAAGGAAAGCTCGCAGTGAGCTTCTTCTGCAGGCGTTTCTAAACCCTCACCATCACCCTCAGCATCAGTGAGTGAGGCAGCATTAAAAAACTCAATAAAAATATGAATAACTACTAATTTGATCTCTTTGACCAATTGTTTGTGTTGATGTGACGCCCACATAGTTTTAGTTTTATTATAATACATATTACAGTAAGTTTGGTTATTTGAAGATGAAGGTAGTATCGACGCCTACCGCTAGAGGGCAGCGCTGATTGGGAGACGGTTTTAGAGCGTTTTAACTTGAGGTTTTAACTTGGTTTTAGTGTTTTATCTGCATGTTTTTATGTTTGATTTTATGCATGTTTTTATACAAAGCTCGTTGCCCCGCCCCTGCTAATCACGGCAAGTGGGCACACCTGGAGGAAGGAATAAAGGTAGAAGCGGTCGGAGACAGGAGAGAGAGAGAACAGAGGCTGAAGTGGTGCGCAGAGAGGCGCAGGCCACCATGGGCCGCCGGGCGGCGGAGAAAGGAGGACGGACGGACGGACGCATGCACGCACGCACGCACGCACGCAGGCATGCAGGCACCCGGCAGGAAAAGGAGAGGGCCTAGGGGCAGGTGCGGCCCGGCCCGCGACGCAGTGGCTGGAGACCGAGCGTGCGCTGGCTGACAGGAGGGCGCACACACGAGGAGGCACGGACAATATGGACCGGACACGAAACATTGCAGGTCGGGACGCGAGATGGCGGTAAGGGAGCGGCGTCGAGCCAGGGATGTCCCCCGGACAGGAGCGGCGGGATTGAGCGGCACTCTCCGAGCATACTCTCCCCGAGGTGGACCCCAGAGCCTCCGCTGGATCCCCAGAGCCGGCCGGACCCCCGTCCTGAGAAGCACTACTGCACCTTAATGCACGCTCCTCGTTTTGAACCTGTCTTTGTATTGTCTTTTTAACTTTAATTTTAGCAGGCCTTTTTATGTTGTCCATAAACGCAGATAACACTCATCTACGTGTCACTGACGGCAGGTGAACATGGGCCTGTAGATACTCTCTGTCACTGCATCGAACAGAGCAGTTTGTGGATGCAAAACAACTTTCTCCAACTAAACTCAGACAAAACTGAGATCATTGTTTTTGGCCCACAGACACAAAGACAAAGTGTTATCAGTCACCTTGAGTCTCTCTCTCTAAAACCAAAACATCAGGTTAGAAATCTAGGAGTAATCATGGACTCAGACCTGAACTTAAACAGCCACATCAAAGCAATAACATCATCAGCTTTTTACCATCTGAAAAACATTAAGATCAGAGGAATAGTGTCAAAACCAGACTTGGAGACACTCATCCATGCGTTTGTCTCCAGCAGGTTAGACTACTGTAACGGCTGCTCACTGGCCTTTCTAAACGAGCTGTTAGAGCTGCAGAACATCCAGAACGCTGCTGCTCGAGTCCTGACAAGAACCAGGAAATATGACCATATTAGTCCAGTGCTCCGGTCTCTGCACTGGCTTCCTGTCACTCAGAGAATAGAATTTAAAACAGCTCTGCTTGTGTACAAGTCTTTTCATGGTTTAGCACCAAAGTCCATCTCTGACATGTTAGAGCCGTATGAACCATCTCGGGCCCTGAGAACTTCAGGGAGGGGTCTCCTGGTGGTTCCCAGAGTCAGGACTAAACACGGTGAGGCTAAAGCTAAAATCTGGAACAGTCTTCATGAGGATGTGAGACAGGCCTCAACTCTGACAATGTTCAAATCCAGGCTGAAAACAGCTCTTTTTACCCGAGCAGATGAAAACTGAAATTATTCTATCTGCACTCTTGCCTTTTACTGTCATTGATTAATTTTTATGTTGATGTTTTATTGATTTGATCCATCCATCCATCCCTCTTCTCCCACTTGTCCGTTTCCGGGTCATGGGGGCAGCTGTTGGAGCTGCCCAAGTCACATTGCACCACATTGATTTGATCTGTTTTCTTGTAATTTTATGCAACTGTGAAGCACTTTGAATTGTGTATGAATTGTGCTCTACAAATAAACTTTCCTTGCCTATAACATGAATGGCAGCAGATTCCGTCCCATACACAGGGGGTGACTCTGTGGTTTTTGACACTTATTTAAACTGATTGGTACAACCTACTTTCAATATATTAAGCATTTTCTCCAGCAGCAACGTCAGTACTTTTATTGGAGTCATATTTGAGCAGCGGTATTGTTCTTGCTGGTACTCACATGTGATGATGACCAGGCCGGTCTTCATGAGCAGGCCCACGGGCCTCTCCCAGTGCTCGGCCACTCGCGCCACGACCGGAGGAATGAGGATCTCAGCCGGGACGTAGAACTGAAGGGCGAACGTGATGAAGATCCAGAAGCAGTAGAGCAGCTTCACCAACTGATACGTCCTGGGACAGAGAGCGGAGAAATGGTCAGTCTCCAACCAGCAACTTGTACCACTCTGGTCCTATTCAAGTATAAATCAGAATCAGAATAGGTTTTATTGCCGTTGTCATGAACACGGTCACAACTAGGAATTTTACTCGGTGCGTTGGCCACATGCGCTGAACGCACCAGGGCAGCCTTACATGGCGCCCCTTTTGTTGCTGAAAGTAGAAATCACAATAAAGCAAGCACATACATAGACAATTATACACACATCTACAGAAGCTTCATGAGTCAAGTTTGATCAAAGTGGAATTAAACACTAAACGAGTACCCAATGTACCGAGGCACAGGTTACATCAAAAAGTGTCCATCATTTAAGGATTTTTTTTGTTGCTTTGACTGAAAATGTTGAAGGTTTTGCTTTGTTTTTCACACGGAAACTGAACAGCTTTTAGTGCTGCGACGGATCTCACATCGGAGCGGCGAGTGCATGGATTTGGATAAACTCTGGAAGAAGAAGAGAGGAAGTTGTTATGACTCGTCTCAGGATAGGGCACTCGGGCCTCAACAGTACCCTTAAGAGGGTGCACAAGCACCCAACAGGTGCTTGTCCTCACTGTGAGCAGGAAGAGACGGTGCGTCATGCGCTCAACAGGCGTTTCTCACGAGTGTGAAGCCGTAATGTTTGGCGTCCAACTAGAGGCAGATGGGACGTGGACGCACGTTTGGTCTGGACGCACCTTAAGGACAGGGGACACCCGCGCCGCTCCTCACCGCCTGCTGCCGATACTTATATTTGGACTTTATGTTTGCTGGATACTTGATTCACCTGAACTTTACATTGTCTTATTTACGGCTCTGTTTTATTGCCTTAATGTTCGGTGCAGCCCTATGAGGCAACTCCTGTTGTGATGTTGGGCTATACAAAACCATTGATTGACTTGTTCACAGAAAATATAGGCAATCTTGGCCCTCTCTACTCAGAGCCTACATGCCTGATTTTGAAGTGAAAACATTCTATAAAATGATATATTTTCCTCATATTTATGTCAGTAATCTACTGCTCAAGTTTCAAGTTTGACTTGAACAGTTTTCCCATACATTCTTTCTTATTGCCTAAATGACAGGAGCGAGGCCTCAGAGCTCCATTTTTAATTTTGAAATTCACTGTTGAACTTAAAATCATAAGTCTACTGGTTTTGGGCGTTGTTGTGTTTTCTTTTCTTTTTTCTCGATAACTTTTCTCCTGGCGCTTGAAAACCGCTCAAACCGTTCAAATGAAGAAATCAAATAAAGACTTCCCGGTGCTGGTTGAGGCGTGGAAGAAACAGCTACATCCAAATAAAGTCTGCATACGTTCATTGCCTATAGTTTAAAGGCCAAAGATGATCAGGACGCACATCCGAAAGACAAATGATATGAAAATAGATCAAATTCTTGCTGTAAGTGTTTCCATGTCGAGGTAAAAGCAGATTCCCAAACTTAACAAACTTAATGATCCAGGGAGAGTCGTGAATGCACAATTCCAAGATCCTGCCACTGCTTCTTCATTTCTGTATCAGCGTCTAAAAGTGAAAGTTAACATACAGCACATGGCACAGCTGATTTTGACTTTCACTTCTGTATGGACTGAACCCAACGGCCAATCAGAGACGGGCAGGCTGTAGTAAAGTCTATTTTATGAATGAGTTTATAGGAAAACATTTGCATTAGATTTTTCCAATCGCTGGTCAAAGGACAACTAAGCACCAAATCAACTTTATTGAGCTTATAAACTGCATAGACATGTTTCTTATAGTGCTCTCTACATGTCCTGGTCAATTTTTTGACATTTTAGTGCAAATTAGATAAAATCTCACTTTTGAGCCTAAAACCGTCTGTGTAGCGCCCTCTCTACATTTTCGGCTGCACTACATTTGAATTTCGTGCCTGTCCTCCCCATTCGCTTTGCCAGCTGTGTGACGTCACTTTGTGTGTGTGACGTCCGTCGCTCTGCTGCTCGGGGTATAAAAGCAGCCAAGCCTCGCACACGCCCCCGTAGCGAGTTGGAGTTGGAATAGCGAGCAGGCGTTTTACATCGATTTTCAAGTTAGCAATTTATTAGCATAGTATTTAGTTAGTTCTTTAGCGCAGCGTTTCTAGTGTAGTAACTTTAGTCAGGTAGTTCAGTAGCTGTTTTGTGACGTGAGCCCAACATGCCGGTCACAGAGCGGCCAGGGACCGGCCGCACAGAGCGGCCAGGGAGCGGGAGGATGAGGAGAGAAGACCCGAGACGGGGATTTGATCTACGGGCTCCGCTCCACGGACTCCGCTCTGTGTGTGAACCACAGCACTCACATCCCCGACTTCTCCTCCTTAAAAAAGACAAATGTAACCCCAACATACCCAGATTCACTTATTTAGTGACATGGCTGGATGTTTTCACGTTGAAACTACAGACACATAAAGCTGTATCGGGCAGACAGAGATAATCAGGGCTGTCAGTGCTGATGGGGCTGAGGGCTTTTTACTGTAGTCTCCCCCAGGGAGAGCTCACAGACACCGGGGGCAGCGGTTAGCCATCCCCTGCCTTCGAGGCTCAGAGCGGGGCAGTGGGTAGTGATGTGTCGAGGCTTCGAAGCGTGTGCCGAGTAATCTAGGGGCGTGTCTATTGAAGCGTGTATCGATCATAGACTGTAGTATCGATGCGTGTGTTGACGACGTATGTGGTGACGTTCGAAGCCTCGGGAAGTGGCCGTACCACGTGGCTGATTCAGGAAATGATTCACAGGTGTGGAGCGCGATTCAAAATAAAAGCGTCCGTGAAACGCAATGATTCCCCCTCACATTTTGTGTCTTTGGGTTATTGCGCTTCTTTTCGTATTCTATTTGAGCTTCATTGTTTTGCGATGGAACCAGCTAGAAAGAAGAGATTTCCCCAGTTTGGGAGCATTTTGAGCTGATCTCACCTAATAAGGTTAGGGTTAGCAATAATTATGTAATAGATTGCACAACTATGACAACACAGCATTTTTATTGTTCACACTTTTCTGAATGCTTCTGAATACTTTATTTATGCACTCCTGCATCTTCTGTGCCCTGTGAAAGAGGCGAAATCCTTTGCAAAAAAAGAAACTGCCTGAGTCCAAATACTTTAGAAAAAATATTTCTAAATAAAAATGAATACAATTAATGTTTGTCTTTATTAAACACATTTACTTGTTGCATAAGCACAGACATCAGCAAAGTAACACAAGCACATTTTACATCACAACTCCCTAAAATCTCAAATTTTGTCTTTCAATGTTATAAATTTGTTTGTCCACATGATGGCGTAGTGGAGCAAATAAAGCACCTTGATGCATGTTGGACGCAGTTGGCTGCGAAGCTTCAGCGCTTCATGGGGCTTCATTTTCCCATCACTAGCAGTGTGTCCGCTAAAGCCAGGAGGGGGAACGGGGAGATACGAGCGCCAAATGTCCGCCGCGTGTGCTCGGCCTGTAGCCGGTACGACGGGCTCGAGAGTCCGGGACAGTGACGCCATATGTCCGGAGAAGCTAGCCGGTGCGAGAGGCTGAAGTGTCCGGGAAAGTGGCGCCATATCGTCTAAATGCGGCATAACGGGAGTCACTCGGGCCCTTGGTCTGAGACTGTCAACAGAGCAGAGACCGCTTATACACTCCCCCTCCCCGCGTCCCCCCAAAGCCTCCCGCCACGCCTCTTTCTCTGAGTTTTTTGAATTTTGGGAGTGGGTGGAGTAAACTCTGGAAGGGGTGTTTAGTAGCTCTTGTTCAATATAAAAGACAAAATATAGAATAATTACATAGTAGGCCATTTGTTTAGTCAATGAGCCTTCGGCCCCACCTAGTGGTTAAATGTTGTATATACAAAGGTGTTTTGATGCAGGACTAAAGCCCAGTGATATCAGCCGGTGGTTGTTGGTTTCCTGTCACATGAATATTAATGAGCTTGGCCACGCCCATAACGTCCCAGCCCACTTTACCCCAAAGGCACTTGAAACACAAACCTGCGGGCGCGGCCCCCCCCCCCTAAATGAACCGGTCTCAAGTGAACTGAACTGGTCCGGTCCCATTGAAACCATAACCATAAAGGCAGGACAGTCGTTATCACACCTTAGGGGCATTTCCACAGGAGCAGACCAGTTCAGTTCACTTGAGACCGGTTCATTTAGGGAGGGGCTGTTGTAACGACAGGACCAGAGTGACTCCCAAGACAGACTCCAAAAAAAGGTTTAACAGATTTATTCCAAACGAACAGGCAAGGGTAGAAAACAGGACCGGAGGTGCAAGGTACGGGGCGGTGGAGGTATCTGGAGGTGAGTCTGGAGCCGGACGGAGAACTGCACGGAAGAGAGTGGAATTACAGGTTTGTCACAAAAGTTATTTCAAATCGTAGGTTGCAAAAAATTCAAGAGCCAAAGAAAGTACCACATAAGGTAACGGACGATCTGGCAGAGAGTGAAGGACTGAAGAGGCTTCAAATACTGGAGGTGAGTGGTGATGAGTTGCAGGTGTGCCGAGTGGCTGCAAGCTCCAGGGTGTGGTGACTCCTCCCAGCTCCAAACAGACAGGAACAAGAGGGTGGGGCAAAACACAGATGAGAGGCACTGGACTCCTAACAGTACCCCCCCCTCAAATGGGAGCCCCCCGGCGACCCCCTGGCTTGTCAGGGTTGGCCCTGTGAAACCCCCGCACAAGCGCAGCATCCAGGATCCTAGCGCGAGGAACCCAACACCGCTCCTCGGGACCATAACCCTCCCAATCCACCAAATACTGAAGCCCCCTCCCACGCCGACGCACGTCCAGCAGGCGATTAACAGTATAGGCCGGATAATCATCGATCACCCGGGCGGGCGGCGGGGGACCGGCAGGCGGGCAAAAAGCACTGGAGACTACAGGCTTGAGTTGCGAAACGTGGAACGTGGGGTGGATACGGAGAGCAGATGGGAGTCCCAGGCGTACCGCTGAGGGGCTCAAAACCTTGGATATCTTGAACGGGCCCAGAAATCGAGGAGAAAGTTTGCGCGAGTCCGTCTTAAGGGGTATAGTCTTGGATGACAACCAAACTGACTGACCTTCACTGTACTGCGGAGCCTGAGTGCGATGCTTATCAGCCGATGCTTTAGTTCGGACAGCGGTCTTGAGCAGGGCACCTCTGGTCCTCTCCCAAATATTCCTGCAACGCTGTAGGTGATGTTGTATCGAGGGGACCGCAAGCTTGTGCTCCTGTTCAGGAAACAAAGGTGGCTGATAACCGATGGACGCTTCAAAGGGAGACAAACCAGTGGACGAGGAGACCATGGAATTGTGGGCATATTCTACCCACGGCAGGTAAGTACTCCAGGTGGCACTATTAGAGGCTGTGACACAGCGAAGAGCGGACTCCAGATCCTGGTTTGTCCTTTCGGTCTGCCCATTGGTTTGCGGGTGGAAACCTGAGGAGAGACTGACAGAAGCACCGAGAGATTGGCAGAATGCTTTCCACACATGTGAAGTAAACTGAGGTCCGCGGTCAGATACAATGTCAAGTGGTATTCCATGGAGCCTGACAACATTATTAACCAGCAAATCAGCAGTTTCCTTAGCACTTGTGAGTTTGGCTAGGGCAATGAAATGTGCAGCTTTAGAAAAGCGATCAACTATTGTGAGAATAGTGGTGTTACCTTGAGATGGAGGCAGTCCAGTGACAAAATCGAGCGCAATATGGGACCAGGGTCTAGATGGGATCTTGAGGGGTTGTAGTAACCCAGACGGTTGACTGTGACTGGCCTTGCTGCGGGCACAAACTTGACAGGCAGATACGTACGAGCGAGTATCTTTATCCATCGAAGACCACCAGAAATGGCGTTTAAGAAAGGAGAGGGTACGATTAGCTCCGGGGTGGCATGCAAAACGACTGGCATGCACCCACTGCAGCACTGCAGAGCGGGCCGCATCTGGAACAAATAATTTACCAAGAGGACCGTGGCCTGGATCTGGTTGAGTCTTTTGAGCATCCTTGATAATGTTCTGTATCTCCCAGGAAACAGCAGCAACTACACAAGTAGGGGAAATTATGGGCTCAGGTTCTGACGTGGGTTCCTTAATGTCAAACTGTCTGGAAAGGGCATCGGGCTTGACGTTTCTAGTGCCAGGACGGTAGGTGAGTGAAAAATTAAAGCGACTGAAGAACAACGCCCAGCGAGCTTGCCGTGAGTTTAGTCTCTTGGCAGACTGAATGTATGCCAAATTCTTGTGATCTGTCCAGACTATGAACTGATGCTCAGCCCCCTCCAGCCAATGCCTCCACTCTTCTAAAGCCAGTTTTACAGCAAGTAACTCACGGTTGCCAACATCATAATTCCTCTCGGCGGGACACAATTGCCGGGAAAAGAAGGCGCAAGGATGGACATGTCCATCAGGGTCCAATCTTTGGGATAGCACAGCCCCCACCCCAGTCTCTGATGCATCCACTTCCACGATGAACTGCCGTAAGGCATCAGGATTCCGCAAAACGGGTGCTGTAGTGAAGAGGTCTTTCAGACGGGCGAAGGCAGCGTCAGCCTCTGGAGTCCAGCTGTACTGTACACGGGGAGAGGTAAGCTTGGTTAGAGGTGCCACCACTTTACTGAAATTTCTGATGAACCTTCTGTAGAAGTTAGCAAAACCAATGAATCTCTGCAGTTTCTTTCGGGTGTCTGGAATGGGCCACTCCGCGACTGCTCTGATCTTTTCTGGATCAGCCTTGACCTGCCCCCTCTCAATAATGAAGCCCAAAAAACTGACCTTAGCCGAGTGAAAATCACACTTTTCCGCCTTGACGAAAAGTTTGTTTTCCAACAATCGCTGAAGTACTTGACGAACATGGGACTGGTGCTCTGCAAGGTTCTGTGAAAAGATTAGAATGTCGTCCAAGTACACAAACACAAAACGGTTGAGAAAGTCCCGCAACACATCATTAATAAGGGACTGGAAAACAGCAGGAGCATTAGTGAGGCCAAAGGGCATAACCAAGTACTCAAAATGTCCCATAGGTGTCTTGAAGGCTGTTTTCCATTCATCCCCCTCCCTTATACGCACCAGGTGATACGCATTCCTCAGGTCCAGCTTGGAAAATATAGTGGCACCCTGTAGGGGTGTGAAGGCCGAATCTAGGAGGGGCAGTGGGTATTTGTTCTTCACAGTGATGTCGTTAAGGCCTCGATAATCAATGCAAGGTCTCAAAGTCCGATCTTTCTTGGAGACAAAAAAAAACCCAGCACCCACTGGGGAAGTGGAGGGACGAATTAGCCCCGCGGCAAGGGAATCCCTTATGTATTTCTCCATCGTCTCCCTCTCTGGCTTGGATATATTGTACAATCTGCTGGAAGGAAGTTTAGCGCCCGGAAGCAAGTCTATAGCACAGTCATATGGACGGTGTGGTGGCAGGGACAAGGCTTTAGACTTACTGAAAACCTCCTGAAGATCATGATGAACCTCAGGGACATTAGAAAGGTCTGGTACCTCCGGGTCAGGAAGTGCTGGTGGGATGTCGCCCTCTGTGGGTGTCAGTGCAGATAACAGACAGTTAGCATGGCAATTGTCACTCCAGCCACTCACCCTCCCCTCTTTCCAGTCGATAACAGGATTATGTTTGACCAACCATGGATGGCTGAGGATCAGGGGGTGGTTGGTGCAGAGAGAATGTTGAATTGTATCTTCTCTCTGTGGTTTCCTGAGAGAATGAGCGTAACTGTTTCAGAGCGATGAGTAACCTGGGCAAGAAGCCGGCCATCCAGAGCCAGCGCGGTGACAGGGGAACTAAGAGTCTCCAATCGGATTCCGGCCTGCTCTGCCACCTGTTGGTCCAAAAAGTTCTCCTCGGCACCAGAGTCAATTAAGGCCAGTAGAGGCACTGCAAGAGTGTTGTAACAGACAGTGGCTGCCAACTGGAACCTAACCCTTTCAACTGTGGGGACTGATCGGCTCATCTGTACCCCCACTCTTACTGATGAGCCCGGCCTTTTGGCCGAGTAGGGCAGGAAGCCAGGAAGTGTCCCACCTTGCCACAATAGAGACATTCACCGGACTGTCGACGACGTTGGTTCTCTTCTGAGGTCAAGTGAGCTCTCCCAAGTTGCATTGGTTCAGGAGCATAATTGTCAGAACCCTGGTTAACCGTAGGTGGACTAGGTCTGAGTGGCAGAGGATTTGAGAGACGGGTCACTGGACGAGAAGGGGAAGAAACTCTCTCTCTACGGCGAGCCCGGAGGCGGTTGTCAATCCTATTCGCCAACGAGACAAGAGACTCCAAATTCTCCGGTTCATCCCGTGACAACAATTCATCCTTTAATTGTTCACTTAAACCCCGCCTGTAGGCTGCCCGCAATGCTTGGTCTGTCCAGTCTACTTCTGCAGCAAAGGTCCAAAATTCAATTGTGTAGTCTGAAACAGATCTTGGGCCCTGTGAGATGGTCATTAAGCGTGATGAAGCATCAGACTGGTAATCTGGATGGTCAAAAACCCTCTTTACTTCTCTTACAAAGTTATCATACGTGACTTCTTGCATAGATCTAGCTTCAGCCCATCTCAGAGCCTTTCCCCTCATTAGCCCACACATGTATTGAATCCTATTGAGGTCTGAAGCAAAAGCCAGTGGTCGTTGATTAAAAATTGTCGCACACTGGAATAGAAAACCTCGACACAAGTCGGACTGACCTGAAAATGGCTCCGGATCAATACAGTGGGACTCACGGGCTGGGACAGTCACAGTTGGCTGAGAGTTAGTCTGAGGGCTTGGCTGGGCTGGAGCTCCCCTTGACTGAAGGGAAAGAAGAGCACTGAGCTGGTGTCCGAGTTCAGAAACTTGTGCCGCCAGATACTGGTTGGCCTCAAAAAGGCTGTGAATACTTTGCTCATGGGTCCCCAACAATACTCCCTGATGAGAGAGAGCATTGCGAATTGCGTCTGGTTCGGAATTGGTGTCTGTAGAGTCCATGTTGGCCAGATCGTTCTGTTGTAACGACAGGACCAGAGATACTCCCAAGACAGACTCCAAAAAAAGGTTTAACAGATTTATTCCAAACGAACAGGCAAGGGTAGAAAACAGGACCGGAGGTGCAAGGTACGGGGCGGTGGAGGTATTGTCGTGTTCTTTAATGGATGAAAAAGAATACTAAGGCTCGTTCAATTAAAAATCAATCAAAAGTTTATTCCCTGAGCGATACAATTCTAACACAATTTATCTGATAACTACGCTGACCCTATCACACACACACACGGCTTACATCGGGCAGTCCGAACGCGAGTCATCTCACTATGCTCAGAGAATATATAGGAACAAACAATCAATGAATATGCATATACTGTTGAGCCAATCGAAGTCCCTGGCTCATCCTTCCTCGTCTGTAATCTGACTCCATGGTGCTGCTTCCAAGGTTAACCAGAGATCCAGATCAGCTCCTTGGAGTGTCCTTGCCATCACTCTCAATGTTCGGACCCTGCCCCCGGGACCCAAAACAGTGGAACAAAGGGCCATAAAACCCCCAAAAGAATGTTACACCTAGTTTTAAGAAGACACAGAGATTGAAACCACCAGTATCAACTAAAACAGAACACATGATCGATACACCACACAGATATATAAAATCACTAAAGCCTAATATGACAAATATGTATATAAATAATTCCACATTCGCCGTTTTGATCTCCTCTAAAGAGAGAGATCACAATCAGATGGAATATTTGTCATATGAAATCACAGTGACAGATGAATTCACTTCACTGGTTGTCTTTACTCTGTCAGGTCGTTGTCTCGGTTCATGCTTCCTCGGCGTCCGCTATAAAAACATATACTCACCACTAAGGGTGGTTTTTATTGTTTATTTTTCTACATCATGTTTTGGTCAACTTTGATTATTGTAAGGCGCTTTAAAAATACAACTTCATTGATTTGGGTCAAAAACTCTCATAATGACGACCACTCACAAGCACCCACAGAGACAAGGAACCAACAGAGATCTGTAACAGAAACACAAAAGAACAGACAAAAATTACAAACAATTCTCATCAGGGGGGCTCACCGTGAGAACGACCATGCCAGCTAATCTTGCAAATTATGGCTGGACTCAAAGACCTATTTAACTTAATTTATCTGTTGGAATACTAGGGTCAATTTTATCTGGAAAATTCAGGAATTCAGGTTTCATTAATCTACAGAGAAAAACTCTCTTTTTTAGCTTCATGTTTTCCCACATTTGCCACAGATTCTGTGTGCAATTCAGAATCACAGCAAACGTCAAAAACAGAGTATTATAAATTTATTTACCTATCTGAAACCGAAACCTTAGTTGGCCATAACATTTGTCAATTCGTCACTTTATGTTTTCGTTTGTTTATATTTTAGATATATTTGTATCAGTTCTTTCCCATGCCAAAATAAACCAAATTATAATAATTTTCCCATATAATTAACACCCCCTCTTGGACTGAGGAAAACTCAGTCCAATAAAGAGTCACGTAAACATGCATAAACAAGTGAAACCTCTATCCTTGTACAGGAAACACAACAAACCAACTCAAATTTCACTGGAGATTAATACCTCCGGCACCTACATAAGACAAAGAAAACAATAGCAAAATAACAAATGTCAGGGTCAGTCCAAGGAGGTTGAAGGCGGGTTTAAATGGGTCGACAGGGCGAGTGAGAGGTGGACACCACTCGTCTGGTTTGCGACCTGGACAGCATGTGAGGTCCTGGGAGTGGCCTCAAAAGGGATCAGACCAGCACTGGTTCAGTCCAATCGCGGCAGGGGACCATCAGACAGGCTGGGAAAGGAGCTCTCAGCGGCTCCCAAAGTGAGAACAGCAGTCACCTCCAACCTGAGTGCATAAACTAATGTGTAGATGGTTTCAATAGGGATTATAACATACAATCGTAAGATCAGTGTCCACTGGATTCCTGTGGAATCAAAGAGGGGCCTGATCTCAGGCGCCAAAATGGCCTGTTTCAAGTTCACAAGAGTTTCCTCTCGATCTGCTCACGGATTGACGCCAGGAGCAGAGCAAGAGAAAGGGCCGAAACCCAATTCACTTCAGCTTTTAGACATAATTTCAGACAATTTAGTTTTATATATTCCAATTCATAGCTATAGCATTTCACAGTCCTATCACATGTCAACGCCCTCTAAGGCTTCGTTTAAATTTTGTATTGAGATATTCAGACAAATGCATTTAGTTGTAACTTAAAGATTATCGATTCAATTTAGTAAATAAACCAGCATCATCAGGTCCTAAAGACCATCTTTATCTGGTGCATTAAGATATTTTCAGTCAGTTCATAAACACATAATTCTCTATCATGGTGTCGTGGAATGATGTTCCAAAACGGACATAAGTCTAGCATTAATGTCTATAGAGTAGGCAGACATGGATGGAGAGTACAGGACATTTTAGAAACTTCAATTGCTTACCAATCTTTTGTTTCACACACGCTTCGGTCATGGAACAAATTCTTTAGCCTATTGTCCAGGAGAGAGAGCAAACGAGTTATAAACACATCATATTATTGTTCTATAGGGTGTAAACAGTTCGCAGTCACACCTTGTTTGCCTAATTAATTTTGTTATTTTAAAAGGACCATTCATGTCCACTAAGGTTAGCCTTAAAAGCTTTTCTATATCATATTAAAGTACAGTGATCAATGGGTGGGTGGCTTTGGCAAAGTGAATGTTTGATCCAAGGTCAAACGTCAGTTGTACAGTCCTTCAGCTCTTCCCAGGAGATATCTGCATTCAGCAACCACTGTCCTGTGAATGATTCAAGACAGCAAGGTGTTTGTCCGATCAGGGAAAAGTCACTGTTAGTCCATTCAGAGAGCACAAAACTGTTGCTCTCTATCAGCAAAGCACATCCGAGGAGAGAAACAGGAGTCTGAGTTGGCGTGTCAGATTCAGTCCTGTGAGCTGACTAGGCACTGGCTTGGTGAAAGGTTGTGGGTGGTCTTCCTGTATCCACCCAGTAGATGGTGTCCGTTAATGATCACAGTCTCAAAGTTGACAGATGAGTGTCGTTCACCTTTATCCACCAGCACGTCAAGAGTCTGTCCGTTCACCTTCACAGGTAACAGAGTTCTGGACTCCCATGCCTCTGAACTCATCAGCAGTCTCAGCAGCCAGTAATCAGAGTAGTTTTGTCCACCAGCGTTGTTGTAAACGCCTCGATCCTCGAACGTTGTTGGTCATCTTGTCTGAAACAGTCCTTGGCCACAATTACCAACACCACACCCACAGGTCACTGCACATTCAAGTAAACTCATTATAACTCTCTTTCATTATTACTTTCATTACTCGCTCCTTTAAGCTGCATCTTTAAAAGTTGCACTCATTTCTTTCAGTTCAATTTTGCTCTCGCTTCTGTTCAAGGGCATTCATCTCAAAATGTATTCATTAATTTATTTGGTTTTATTAACAATAATTCAAATTTTGCATAATTGCTCCTTCATAACTTTTGGTAATGCGTCCAAGATGGCGCATAAAGATCAACTTAAACTCTAAATAGTGGTCTGTACTTTCAATCAATGTATTCGAACCTACGACAGGTCTTCCCTGCTTCAGTTTTCATTCCATGGCGCCACCGTGTGGAGAGAGGTTCTAATTATAACTCAATTAAATAAATATATAATAATAATGATTATGGAAATTACACCCAAATTAAAATTATACTGAGAATGGTAATGACAACTGGAAAGTATCAAGATCTCAGATTATAATATCTATTAATGTACCTTCATAACATAAAAGTAACTCTCGGTTATCAAGGGTAAAAATCTGGAAGAAATATATTAAGGATCACATTTTTTTTTTTTTTTTGACTGCTTTGTTCTAGACATCGTACATGAAACGGGATTGTTGTTGTAGCTGTGCGTTGCTTCAATTAATTGTATAAACAGGTCATATATTATTATTTTATTTGGTAAGTTTGTAAGTTGGTCTGTATGAATGTAGCTGCTTGAAATGTTCTTTTTTTATTTATTTTATTGCACTTGGGGGTGGGCAATCATAAGCTTTTGCTTCAGCCCACTCCTTTTGAGCACTATGTGTACTGCTCAAATAAACAAATAAACACATTTTTTTTAGCAACATCTCTCAGAGCCCTAAATGCTCCGTTAATCACAGGCTTAAAAAAAATAGCATTTGTCTCACACTAATTTTGGATACTTGTTCTTCAAATGTATGCTGTGGAGACATAACTCTACCACCAGCAGAAATGTTTCTCTATAAAAACAAAACAAAAATAACTTTTAAAACAATATCTTCGGTCAAAAATGTTCTTTTCTTCTTTTTTTTTTTTTCAATGAGGGGCGGAGCAATTTCTCCACTTCCCCTCCTACACGGATGTCTGGGTACAAATGAGAATGGCCACTCCTCCAATGTACCCATTACTTCCTGTTTGATCATTTCCTACGTCCACACAAATGCAGACACAGCAAATACACGGTTAGTTTTCTAATATAAACAGTGTCCACTCAACATTCACACACCACATCTCTGAGTAAGGAATTATCTTATACCTTTCTTTCAACCGTCGTTCTCACTTTCAATCACGCTGCACATTCAATGTCCTTTCAGCATCCAGTCTGCTCAAAGAACCCTCTACCCACGTTAAATGATCAGATGTGTTCACTTTCACAAGTAACATGGGTTCTGCAGTGCCATGCCTCTGGACTTCCGGGCACCCCTTATGCTTCATAGTAGCCAGTATCCTCCCTGTAATCAGAGTAAAAGTGGCCACCAGCGTATGGGGCACCTTGAGTGTTGTTGTAACCACCTCGTTGTTGGGTCCAGGGTGCACCACCTCGACCTCCTCGTCTCAGAGCATTGTTGGCTTGATTCTGGTTCTGATTCTGGATACCGCCTTGAATGTTCTGCTGTTCTATCGTGATTGGGCAATTGTTAGCCCAGTGTCCAGGTTGCCCACAAATGTAGCAATTCCCAATGACTTGATTTCTGAAACGGCCTCGACCATGATTACCAAAACCACCACGCCCACGAGGCGCTCCACTACTCCACTTTTGAGTAGACTCCTTATTATTTTTTTTATTTTGAATAGTTTTATTGCGTGCATCTTTGAGCTGGATTTTTAAAAGTTGCACTTCCATGTCTTTTGCTTCATTAGCACCGGTTTTTACTTGCTCTTTTATGGGGTTTGGTATTGCGTCCACAATGGTATGCATAAAAATCAACTGACCTTCATGAGTTTTAAATGGATGGTGGCCTGTTCTCTTTTTTGATTTGTAAGGAGGGGGCGGAGCCATTGCTTCAGGCACTCCTTCTGTAGGCAGGGCTGGGCACTGGGAAACAGATTGGACACTCCCCCTCGATCTACTCCGCTGGCATCCCAGATTTTCGCCATTTCTAATTTTCTCCTCAGCCAAAGCAAGGGCAGAGGCCGCAAATACAACCTTCTTAGCTTTTATTCTCCTCCTCTCACTTCCAAGCACCCTCTTTTTCAACTTTCTCTTCGCCACACATCCCACATTGGATTCTATTTCATCATCCAGACTCATCACTTCATCACGCATGCGTGTTTCATCCTCAAGGAACCATCCGTGCACTTTCGAATAGTTTGGTGCGCGTAACTTTCCCAAACCTTCTTTCATACACTTTGACCAATACTTTCTAAATCTCTTTCTTTTTTTCTTCTCTTAACTTTCACACCACTCAAGATCTGCTCCTCCAACTTCGCACAAATATCATTCAATCTCGTTTGGTCTTCTGCCACACCAAACTCCTTCGTTTGCATAAGTTCACCATCCCCCTCATCAAAGACATCACATTCTCGCCCCTCCATTTCCACAATTTCACTTAGCACTCTCACACACAATTTTCTTCAACAACCAAAAATAAAAACAGCAATATTACACGTATACAAAACGCAACAATTTCACAAGAACCCCGTTACCCTGTGCACAACAAATAAACATAATCTGGCCAGTACAGTATTTCTTCACTTTCTCTTATTTTCTTTATTCTCATCTGGGATTTGTCCAGTAGAATATCTTTTATTTTATTCCCTTATTTGGCCAGTACAAGAGCTCTTTGCAATCTGGCCAGTAGAATATTTTCACTCATTTATCTTTATTCTATTCTCTTATTTGGAATTTGTCCAGTCTCTTTCTATTTTTTTTTATTTTTATTATTTCACCGGTTTCTAAGGACCGCAAACTCCCTAACGATTTCCGGATAACGCTACAACGCTCTCTCCCGTCGGAGTCGGCACCAGTCTACGGGGCGGAAATTTAGGTCCGTACCTTACGCGACCAAGGCTTGACGCGTCCACCACAATTTACCGAGATTAAATAGCCAATCAAAATCCCAAAGCCTAAATAGTAGCTCGCCGGCTACTTTTATAGAGTCATAAAGTTCGGGGACATTCCAGAGTTGCCATGTGGATGCGCCATCTCCGCAGTTGACAGCTTACACCTCTCCATGGACAAACATTAGCTAAAAAGCCGTGGAACACTTCCGCCAGCCGCTGAGTCACCGCTGGCAACAATACAATAGGCCGCGCTCCCGTTATAGTGATGTCACGTGAACGCTACCTACTGCTGCCAATCCACAATGCTCCGCGACATAACATCACACTCCCAAACTCCATTAGCGACTCGGTGCGATCACGTCCACCTACCTATTTGTTATTTTTATTATTTTATATTTTTTATAATATTTTTTTTATATTAACCCACAACCAACAACAACGACAAGACAATTCTTTCCCTACAATCTAGTCCCGTAAGCCACCAAGATCAGATATATTGTGTTTCAATCGCTTCACCAGAGTTAGTTAAGTTTCTAAATTTAGGGAGTCACAGATATATCTCAAACACCAAAAAACAGACGTGCAATCGTTATTTTATCGTAGCCAATATGGACAAATTTGGTATTTAATACAACAGGCTGTCCTTACCTTTTCAAAAACCGCGGCAACTGCACATCTATTTTTTGGGGCGGAGAGACAACACGTGGTTTCTTTGTCTCAGCAAAAATGTCTATCAAGGAGCCGTCCCAATTCAGTTCCATCCATCGCGTCGCCGGTCACCAAAGTATCTGGAGGTGAGTCTGGAGCCGGACGGAGAACTGCACGGAAGAGAGTGGAATTACAGGTTTGTCACAACAGTTATTTCAAATCGTAGGTTGCAAAAAATTCAAGAGCCAAAGAAAGTACCACATAAGGTAACGGACGATCTGGCAGAGAGTGAAGGACTGAAGAGGCTTCAAATACTGGAGGTGAGTGGTGATGAGTTGCAGGTGTGCCGAGTGGCTGCAAGCTCCAGGGTGTGGTGACTCCTCCCAGCTCCAAACAGACAGGAACAAGAGGGTGGGGCAAAACACAGATGAGAGGCACTGGACTCCTAACAGGGGCTGCCTTTAGGGTTGTTATGGGAGGGGTCAAGCACATTTATATACTTGTCTCGTGTTTTGTGTTGATTTGAAAGTGATTCCTGCCACAGACCTCCTGAACACAAATGCAGTAGTGTGTTTGCCTCTTATTGGAGAGAGACGTCATATACTGGACCACTCCTTCATTCAGTTCAGTTTAATAAAACACTCTTGAAATAACAATAACATCATATATGCTACACACGTTTTACAAGAGACTTTTAAAGACTAAAGGAAAGTTTAAAAGTGACTTCATTAACCAGATCTTTATTTAAGGAAAGGGCTCCCTGTAATCTTGTGCCACAGTCCCATTGGTCTGACTTCAGTGCAGATGTTTTAGGTTCGAACCCCACATGGACCGGCTGTTTATCAGTATCTTTTTTACACTATTGCAAACGTAACCATTACATGACTACATTGTGTTGATATTTACATTAAAACAGAGGAAGAGAATTTATTTCCAATTTCCCCCCATATTTGAACTTTTTTTTCTTCACTTTTCCCCAATTTATTTTAAATGTTTGTCCCCATCTTTCCCCTATATTCCCCCAAATTGTTCCCTTATATTTCCTACTTGTGTGAAGCCAAAGGCAGATGTGTGCCACCACTCTATGGTAGACAATAAAGTTTCTATCCTCTTGTATTTTTCCTGTTCACCTCATTGTGCTTTGTCCGTGTGTGGAAGAATATGTTTTAATATGACATTATCATTGTTCTCTGTGCAGAGCTCGACTCCTCCTTCCATGCAGATGTAGAGGCGTCTAGACTCTTTTATAGACACAAACTTCTCCAGAAAACACCACGAGCCCAGGAGTGGAACCCACGACCCCCCGCCGAGATACAGCAGGAGGAAAAGCTTCAGTTTGTCCGTCTGAATCAGAAACATTTGAAATGATTTCAGCCTCTTCTTATTCCCACACTTTTGATACGATTAGATCCAAACCATGAGGGACATGAGGCCACAGTTCACAGCTCTTTTCAACACACACTAAAGTTCTATTTGGGCCTCGTTTAGTCCAGATTTAGTCTGTGTTTATTCACAAATGCCACATGTTTGGTATCGACTCAACTTCAAGTCTCCAAGTCAGCTTTTGATTCCACTCTTTAGATTTGGTTTTCAGATGAATTATTAGTAAACTCATTTCTGTCTAATCTTTAGATAAATGGCTTCAAACGTGCTCTGATGAACCTCTTCACCACCGCCACATTTTCTCCAGTCTGGCTTTACCCAAATCTAAAAACCTCTTGAAAACAGTGTCAAAATAGCCACAAAAATGCAACAAAGAATTCCCTAAAAAGTAACGATAACGTGACAAAAAAAAGTGATGGAAACGTGAAAAAAACTAAAACTAAAATAAACAAAAACATGGATAAAAAAGAGACAGAAGTAGATCTAAATCAACTGGACACCGTTACATTTTTTCTGATACCAGTACTTTAACGATCCATAACATTGTTACTGAACATACATGAGTCACACCGGATTGTAGCCGTGGGCTAATTTCCATCCGTCGTCCCCCATGTGCACTCTCAAACACACTCCCATTCACCCTGGCCTATTGTACATGTTTTTAGAGGTAGTAGAAACCTAGTCTGACACGGGGAGAACATGCAAACTCCACACAGAAAGGCCCCGTCCAAGTGGGAATCGAACCCGGGACCTTCTAGTTGTGAAGTACAAGCACTAACCACTGTGCCACCATATGGAAATCACCATGGCAAACATACAGATTCAAAATGATTGTGAACAGAGCAATGTAGATTCTTCCTTATTTGTTCCCAATTTCAATTTTCCTCCAGATTCCCCACCCCCTCTTCCCCATTTTCCCTCTTTTTTTTCTTATTTTCCCCCCACATTCCTCGACACTGGAGATGAATTTGATATTGTAAATTTGCAAATCTTCCTAACAGTAGTTTTAATCTCATCTTGGGCAGAGAGAAACTACTTTAGAACTAAACTTTCCACGTGAGTAAAACCACACATTTGTTGGTAAAGCGACTTCATTTATAAAGACGTGTTCTTAAACGTGTGGCTTTGACATGTTTCTGCGTGTGGGAACATCATGACCTCGGAAAACAATAACATGTGATGTGCACATTCTTACACAACTTCAACTTCAGAAAGATTCTTTCACTTTGCCAGATTTAACATGAAAATATGCTCTTTTTATTGACTTCAAATGACACTCACCTTGACTTCTGAACGGTATATTTCCTCACTCCTTTTGGTTTAAACACTGAGTAAAGTGTAAAATAAGTGTAAAGCTTTACATTCCATCAACACTAAAACATCAGCAAGTCTGAAACATTAGTTTGAAATAGAGTCACAAACATGAAAAAACACATCAGGAAAACAACACGAGGGAATGAAGAGACTATTTAAAGGATCATTTTTAGAGTGCGCAGAACAAAGATTTGTTTGGACAAATTAATATTTTATTTTCAAAATGTGAATTCTGAACTTGTAACATTTCCACTGCACTTTTGAAGGTAAAACTAATATAATTCCATATTTGTGATTTCTTTCATATAAGTAAGATTTAGATTAAGATTTACATTCTATGACCTCCCTAAAAAACAGCATTTGTGAAACATTAGTTTGAAATAGAGTGAACTGGATAAGTCTCTGTGAACGACACAGACATGTTCATGTCATGAAGCACATTTGATCTGAAAATATCTGAAGGTCTGACCACACTCATCACAGCTGTTTCTCTCCAGTGTGGATCCTCATGTGTCTTTTGAGGTTGAATGAATGACTAAAGGTCTTGTCACACTGCTCACATCTGTATGGCCTCTCTCCAGTGTGGATTCTCATGTGATATTCAAGATACCCTGATCGGATGAATGTTTTCCCACACTGCTCACACTCATATGGCTTTAGTCCATCATGGACTCCCTTGTGTTGCCTGAGACCTGAGAGCTGATTAAATGACTTCCCACACTCATCACAGCTGTATTCCTTTTCCCCAGCATGTATCTTCATGTGGTCTTTGAGGCTGGATGACTGAGTAAAGGTCTTGTCACACTGCTCACAGCTGTATGGCCTCTCTCCAGTGTGGATTCGCATGTGACATTTAAGACTTGTAGCCTGAGTAAACACATGTCCACACAGGCCACACTCAAAGGGCTTTTCCCCAGTGTGGATCCTCATGTGGCCTTTTAGGCTGGATGACTGCGTGAAGGTCTTGTCACACTGCTCACAGCTGTATGGCCTCTCTCCGGTGTGGATTCTCATGTGACGTTTAATATTGCGTGAAGTAGTAAATCCTTTCCCACACTGCTCACAACTGTATGTCTTTCCCTGTGTGCGGGGAGTCTTCAGAGGCTGAGCTGGGTCCATTTCTCTGCAGACAGAAACAGGAGTTAGTGTTGTGTTACACACATTGTTCAATAAAACACTAAATGTAGTTTTGCTGCAGACCTGGTGTGACCCTCCCCCTCCCTCTGTTCTCATTCACACATACAGTATCACCCCTCCCCCATCAGCTCACTGTGAATCAGCAACAAATCTGTTTTATATCACTGTCTGAGCCAGTGGGCGAGGAAAGCCCTTCTCTTTGGTCCTCATGGAGCTGACATTGCTGTAATACCACCCCCTGGTGGATGCGACTCCAAAAGACACTTTGGAAACAGGATTCCTATGTAGCTTGGGTCCTCGTTTAAACTGCTTTAAAGCGTGGGTCCAAAGAGTTTTACTTTTTCTAAAAATATAGTTGTAACTAGGTCTGAACGATTAAATTGCATTTGCGATAATATCGCGATATGATAAAACGTGATTTGCTATCCACAAGGGTGCGGTTTGACTCATGTTTAGCTGCGCTACCTGTTGCACAACGGCATCGGGCTCGACAGGAGCTGACCCAGGTGAAAG
Source organism: Proterorhinus semilunaris (assembly GCA_021464625.1). NCBI lineage: Eukaryota > Metazoa > Chordata > Actinopteri > Gobiiformes > Gobiidae > Proterorhinus > Proterorhinus semilunaris. Next base: position 479,315 of record JAJBBP010000035.1, on the reverse strand, counting down.
TTTGGGAATCAAAGAGGAGCAGCACGTCAGTAGTGTGGAATTATATTGGCTTTAAACAGTTACCTCATGACCCCTACCATTGATGGAGAAGATGACCCATTAGCCTGGTGGAAGGTGCACAAGATCAACTTTCCACAACTCTGCAAGTGTCCCTGCCACGAGTGCTCCTTCAGAGCGTCTTTTCAGCACTGGAGGGAATATAGTGACTTGCACTCGCTCGTCTCTAAAACCAGCAAAGGTTGACATGCTGGTTTTCCAAATCTGTAAGCTCCCAGAAGAATCTGTCTGGCTGATAGTGCCGTACTCATTTTGCACTTATGTGGTGTACTGCTGTTACTGAGTGAATACAATACTGCATTTCCTTTTTAGTGTTTTTTCTTCCTTCTAATGATTTAATAAGAACATACACTAGTTTATTTTGTGTTCGTTGGGAGTTTGATTTCTCTAAAAAATGTTGGTTAAAGCAGATTTTTGTTATTACTTTTCCTGCACTTTAGTATGGGTGATGTTACTGACTGGATCAGTGAGTTTATTTGTTTTATATCTATATACCAAAAATATACTTTTCATTTATTTATAGACTGTTAAGTTCAGAAGGTTTTTAAGAAGTGCACATTTTGAATAGGTCAAGTCAAGCCACAGTTTTGTTTGTTTGCAATTTTTACTTTAAATAAATCTAAAATTGTTTATTAAGAAACAGACTGATTTATTGCTTGTGTTGGGTGTAAAATACATGAGAGGACCTTGCAACAATAATCACATATTTAATCACAATATTGAAGAAAAAAAGTCCCAATTAGATTATCTTCCTAAATCGTTCAGCCCTAGTTTTAACCACACTGTTTTTTGTACATCAATAAAAAGTGGAAGCTTAAATCTCTGACTGACAGGCTCTGGAGCTCTGTGGAGGCTCGTAGCCATGTTCATTTCACAGACCACTCGGGATCATTACTATGAATGGGGCTGAATGGGACCCGCCCATCTCTATTATTTAGATCTATGGTCTGAGCGCTGGAGCTGCAAGAAGAAAGTCCAGTCTATTTTTCATTGTAAAACACGTCTTGACTTGAGTCTAGAACGACCTTTGACCTCACCTCGCTGATGTGAGTGTGTCTGTGTGCAGATCCTCCTCACCTGTGTGCAGACAGACTCCTGGAGGGGCAGCAGCAGCACAGACTGTGGAGCCGCTCTGTGAGTCCAGAGGTCCAGAGTCCAGCTGGAAGTCACTGGGGGCTTTTATAGCTCTGTGTGGAAAGCCCCTCCCCAAAGGAGCCCTCCCTCACCTCTGTGGATGAAACCTCTGCTGCCCCCCCTCCTCCTCCTCTTTTCAGCTCATTGTTCCTGCTCCACACCTAAAGCTTTTCACATTCAAATGCTCTGAGCCCACTCTGATTGGTCAGGCCTTTGAGTCAATAGTCTTGCATATTCAAAGTTATCTTTCTCTTCACACATTTAAACCAGGCTCTGTCATGACTATAACATTTACTATTGTTAATCCACGTATTAAACGTAGCTGTAGAGTCCACTCTAGCTGACTGTAGATCTAATTTGGCCCATTATCTCCACAGAGACTATTCTTTCCTCCGCTTGAACCAACACTTCTGCGTGGATTAAATCCCTTCTCTCTCTCTCCTCCGTAGCGCGGTAGCTAGCTGGCTAGCTTAGCCCGCTAGCCTAGCCATGGCTACCCCGTCTACTTGTGCCTCTTTCGCGCTGTCCTGCTCAGTTTGCCGTATGTCGAGTCAGAACCCTGCCTCCTTCACAGATGATAGTAGTTGCGTTAAGTGTAGTGTAGTGGGAGCTTTGGAGGCCAGGGTGTCCGAGTTAGAGGAGCGGCTGTCCGGAGTTTTAGTGAAGGCTAGTGTTAGCTACAGTCAGATAGTGGCAGGGACCGCAGTCCGCTCCAACAGTGCTAGAGAGGTTAGTCAGGGGCTGTTTCCCAAAGCCTAGGTACCTTACCTTGCCTTGGTGTTGAAGGCAGTGCCTCCAAACTCACTTCCTTCCAGTCCAAGGCTTTGGTCCAAACAGAGCTGCTAATGGAACACACTTCAGAGCTAAAGGGGGGGTACCAAGATGGCGGCGGAGTAGGCAGCCGCGTTTTTTAGCGCTCTCTTCATGACCGCAGATTTTGACGATTTACGCCTATTTACTCCACCCAAACTGAGAAGATGAATATACAGAAGATACTTAAACCAGCAGTACTACAGCCGCCGACACTTTTAAATCCTATAATATCAGAAAAACCAATGGAAGGTGAGCATGACTATTGTGCAATGGATGTAACTCTGCAATCAAAGCGGGAACGCGGACCAGACTCGACGCCGACAACTCTGAGTAAGAATCCAAAAGATAAGAAAGTTAAGCCAAACAAAAACAACGAGAGTGAAAATACCCAAGCTTCAAATAATGATATTTTGGAAGCAATATTGGAGCTTGGGAAACGAGTGACTGGAATTGAGTCGCAGTTAGGAGACATCAAAGAACAAAATCGACAGAACACCGCAATGATTGCTAGCTTAACCAAGACCGTGCAGTTCAACTCGGAAGAGTTAAACGGGATTAAAAAGAAAGTGTTGGAATTGGAGAGGGTTAGCAGCCATTTACTGGAGGAAAACAAAGAACTGAAGAAGAAAGTGATTGAACAGAAACGATATAGCATGAGGCCGTGTCTTCGCGTGAGGGGACTAAAGGAGAAGAAAGAAGAAAACCTTAGAGCCATCATCATCCCCATACTGAAGAAAATTGCCCCTGAACATGCGGCAGACATGGAGCGCGCAGTGGATGTTGTACATAGACTTGGTAAACGAGAGGACGGTCGCTCCAGGCAAGTCATTATCCTGTTTGCAATGAGACGTGTGAAGGATGAAGTATGGCTGAAAACCAAAGATTCTCCAATATGCAATATGGAAGGTATCAGTTTTGCGGAGATGTTACCAAAAGAGGATTTGGAGGCACGAGAGCGTTTGTGGCCGTTGGTTGACCAAGCAAGAAAGGCGGGGAAGCGAGCCTTTTTCCGGGGGCCCTACGCGTACATCGATGGACGTCGTGTTGAGGACAACGGACATCAGACTTCTTCAGGATGATTCAACTTCGAGCTGGATGGTGGACCCTTTTTCAGAGGCCTTACGTGTACTTTGATGGACGTCGTGTTGAGGACAATGGACTACAGACTTCTTTAGGGTAAAACTTTAAAGGTGGAGATTTTATGAGCGGGTTGAGAGCTCTAACTTGCTTCATTTTCTTATTTAAAAGCACAGTCAAAGGTGTTTTATAAACGTTTTTGTTTTTGTTTCTCTTTCTTCCTTATTAGTTCATGTTAAATGTTAAAATTTCTCTTGGTTCTTTAAATGTTAGGGGCTTGAAAGAACTTGTTAAACGAAAGGCATTGTTTTTATTTTGTAAAGGGCAAAAATCTCATTGTTTATTTTTACAAGAAACCCATTCCACGGAAGCTGATGCATCGTTCTGGTCGAATCAATGGGGCGGGAAGATCCTTTTCAGCCATGGCTCTTCAAGATCCGGAGGAGTAGCGATATGTTTCAACAACTTTCCTGGAGAAGTTATTACACATCAGACTGACACAGAAGGACATTGGTTGACAGCGGTGGTGAAAATTGAAGGTTTTTTCATGATATTGTTTAACGTATATGGGTATAATAATGATAACCAAAATAAGTCAATGTTAGATGATATAACAAATGTGATCTCTGAACTTAAAGGTCGATATCCTACAGATTATATTTTATGTGGAGGGGATTGGAATATGACACCAAATGAGTGGCTTGATAGATGGCCCGCAAGAGTTGTAAAACCCCAATATAATAACCTAATTAATAACTTTATGGCTGATAATAATTTTAGTGACATTTGGAGAATAATATACCCAGGAAAACAAGGTTTTTCATGGTTTAGACCAAATGGAAGTTGTAAATCTAGGATTGATTATTGGTTGGGTACTGACAATATTATGAGTCACGTTACAAAGACAACTATGTCAAATGCACCTTTATCAGATCACTGTTTCATAGATATAGCTTTAGAACCTACAAACAAATCAACATTTAGGAAAGGCTTTTGGAAATGTAATGCCAATTTATTGCATAATGAAGAATATTGCAGTAAAATCAAAGAAGTAATTACTGAAATAAAAAATGATAATGCAATTATTGGTCATATTAACAAATGGGAATTCATTAAATTCAGAATTAGAGAAGTCAGCATTCAGTTTAGTAAAGTTTTAGCCAAGAAAAATAAAGAAAGTGAAAGCGAATTATTACAAGAAATACATGCATGCTGTAGCAACACCAATTTAACCTCTGAAGAAAAAAGCAGACTAGTTGAATTGCAGAACAAATTAGATCAACATTATCTTGACAAAGCACATGGAGCTTTTGTGAGATCGCGAGCTAGGTGGATCGAATCAGGCGAAAATAATTCCTCTTACTTTTTCAATTTAGAAAAAAGCCGACAACAAAAAAATTGCATCTCTAGTCTTTTAGTAAACGGAGAGGAAAGGAAAGATTATAAAATCATAGAAAATGAAGTCTACATGTTTTACTCTAAATTATATTCTTCTAAATTTTCGAAAGAAGACTGTAATAATCTCTTTCAAAATCTTTGCCCACTAATCCCTCAGATTGATTTCTCTTTTAAAAATATCTGTGACACTGAACTTAAAATTGATGAACTGGATACAGTTCTTAAGAAAATGGCTTCAAATAAATCCCCGGGTTCAGATGGTCTCACAGTGAATTTTTACAAACATTTTTGGGAAGTTTTGAGAACCATACTATTTGAAGCACTAAAAGAATGTATAATTAGAAAATAATTAATGACCAGTATGAAACAGGGTGTAATTACTCTGATTCCAAAGCCAGGGAAAGACAAACGGCAATTAGACAATTTAAGACCAATTACACTATTAAACACAGATTATAAAATATTTTCAGGATCCATTGCAACTAGACTTAAAAAAGGGATAGCAGACATAATAAGTGAGACACAGTCAGGCTTTATAAAAGGAAGAGTCATTCATAATAACATCAGACTTGTCATGGATTTATTAGACTATAGTGATTTAATTGATGATGATGGGTTTATACTCTTCCTTGACTTCTATAAGGCCTTTGACTCTGTTGAACATGAATTTATTTTAAAAACGCTTCATTATTTTGGTTTCGGTGACAAATTCAAGGATATTATACAAATGCTCTATTCTGATATAAATAGTTGTGTGTCTTTGGGTCATGGGACTTGTAAAAGATTTGATATTCGTAGAGGAATAAGGCAAGGTTGTGGAAGTTCCCCCTTGTTGTTTATAATGGTTGCAGAAATTTTGTCTATTTTAATTAAGAACAGTGTGATAGAAGGTCTGAATTTGAGGGGCAAACAAATAATTATAAGTCAGTTGGCTGACGATACAACTCGCTCCAAATTCCCATAGCATTACAAGCTATTAATATTTTCTCAAAAGCCTCCGGACTTCAATTAAATTTAAACAAATGTGAATTATTGCCATTAAAAGAACAATCTATGCAATCATTATATAACATTAAGGTGAAAAAAGAAGTCAAATACTTGGGTATTGTGGTGACTAAAGACAAAACGATTTCCGAAAAACAAAACATAAAAGACAATGTTGACAACTGCAAATCATTCCTAAATAGGTGGCTACAGAGAGATCTCTCAATTTTTGGCAGAATATTGCTAACTAAAATGGACAGTTTATCTAGATTAATATATCCAGCTTATTCACTTCCAATAGCACCCCAAATAGTTAAAAAAATCAATAAACTAAATTTTGATTTCATATGGCGGAATAAATGTCATTATATAGCCAAGCAGGATTTAATTAGAACTTATGAGGATGGAGGTGGTAATGCAATAGATTTTGATTGTATGAATGGTATGTTGAAAATGAGATGGTTGAAAAACTATATTCAAAATCAAAATTCATTGTGGTCTTACATTCCCAATCTGATTTTTGAAAAAGTAGGTGGAATAAAATTTCTTCTAAAATGTGATTTCGATCTTAAAAAGCTTCCCATAAAACTTTCAGATTTCCACCAACAGGTCCTTCTATATTGGAAACTTATATTCAAGCACAATTTCACACCACACAATACACCAGTGTGGAATAATAGGTATATATTGGTGAATAGAAAATCTCTCTTCATCTCAGAATGGTTTTCTAAAGGTGTCTGGGCTATTGCCCACTTCATGGATGAGGAAGGAAATATTTTACAACATGTTGATTTCTGTGACAAATTTCAAATTAGATGTACCCAGAAGCGATTTAAACAGATTGTGAAAGCTTTTCCAATATCACTTGTAGCTATGATCAAGCAGGATATAATATACTCAAAAGTCACTCCTACCTTAAGAAATCTTTACATTAATGGTATTGATTTTCAGAATTACAAATGTAACAACAAACATATAAGAAACTGTTTACTTAACTGTCAAACAAGTTCTCTCAAAAGAGATTATATTCTCAAAGAATTTGGAAAGGAGATTATCAAAAATATTAGATGTAAATACTTAAAATTCCCAGTCCCGCCAAAGATGAAAGAAATGCAGTTTAAAATTATTAATAGGATTTATCCAACTAGTGTTTTCCTAAAACAGAGATTTAAAATGGAAGTAGGAAACTGTAGCTTCTGTGAAAAAGAACCCGAAGATTTAGATCACCTTTTTTGTTTATGTGAAGTTGTACAAAGGTTTTGGTTGGACTTTCAACAATTGTGTGTCTCCAAAGGAATTCAGATGATCAATTTAACAATGAATGATATAAAATATGGTATTTTTTGCAATAATCATAATTTTGAAATTAATAATATAATTTTGTTAAGCAAACATTATATACATAAATGTCGTTTTTTCAAGACAAAACCCAACATTATTCATTGGAGAAGTGAGCTGAAACTTTTTTGTAAATCTTTATTTTTGATCAAAACCCAAAATGCAGAGAAACTGGCTTCCTTTTTAGACAACTTTTTCTTTTCTCTTAAGTTGTATAAAACTGTACCTACTTTGTTTGTACTTACTTTTATAATAATAATAAAAAATAAATAAATAAATAAAAAAAAAAAAACTTCAGAGCTAAAGGAAGTGACATCACGAAATAAAACAGGAAGTTGTGTTTCATCCAGGGGAGAGGGGAGGGTCTGCTGAAGAGGGGGAATTCTGAAGCACTGAGGGGTGAAAGTATAATTATATTTTTACAGACTAAAAGAAGCCCCTTATGAGAGACCAACAGGCCCGGTTAGAACCATGAGGCCGTTCTTCTGTGGACCCATCACCTGCAGGAGTTGCCATAGGGGCTGGTGCAATGTGATTTGGGCAACACCAACTCCAACGGACAAGTGGAAGAAAATCGATGGATGGATGGACAGACTAAAAATAAATACATAATAGTAAGTCCCTTATGTCAAAGCCCATGAAACAAATCTGATTCTTTTGTTGCTCCATGAAACGATGACATTTGCTTTAATGTTATATGTTATACCTATGTTATACATTTCAAGTTAGTTTTTTTTTTTTTTTTACAAGAATGAGCACTGTCTGCAGAGCCATTAAACAAGTCAAAACATGATTTTTTTTTTATGTGTTTTCCTTACAAGTGGGATTTAAGTGCTTTAACAAGTCACACAAGCCAGCACCACCTTTTTCTTTTCTTGAGATCCGTGTTGCATTATGGGTGATTTTGGCTTGAGCAAGGCAGTGGCTGATTCCGAAACCGTTAAATTATAGTCTCTAAGTACCACATTTACTTCAATGCTAAGTACTTACACCATGGATCTACTATGATATCTGGATAAGACACTCCCCCCTTCCCCGCGCGCCGGTCAGTGGACGGCCACTAGATGGCACTACAGCAGGAAATTCCATCGGGCCCAGAAAGGATTTACCCCATAGGGCGAGTAGAGTCTGTCTGCGGCCTGCAAGACAGAGACGTGTCATGACGTAGGCGTGTCGTGAAGTGACGTCACTACACGACACGCCCACTACACAAAGGGAAATCAAGTTCAACCACGCAAGATTAGGCTGTCGAGAACTGGAAGTAAGATGGCCGACCGTATGCAAACAGTACGTGACAATGTGTTTTATTTATTTTTAATCAGTCACACAAGTTACAGTGTATTAATGAATAAATGCACATCACCCTGAACAGATGAATAGGCCACGAAATGTTTAAAGCAGTGAACTAACACATTGCAGAGAAAGACATTTGTATGGGTTTCTCCTGAGAGTCATACCATGTGCCATCAACATGTTTCTTGTCACAGTAACAGAAGTTCCTGACCATAGTTACTGGATGATGTGGTGAGGCAGCGGTTAGAGCTCGTGCTTCACAGCTAGAAGGTCCCGGGTTCAATTCCCACCTGGACGGGGCCTTTCTGTGTGGAGTTTGCATGTTCTCCCAGTGTCTGCGTAGGTTTCCTCCGGGTACTCCGGTTTCCCCTACCACTAAAAACATGTACAATAGGTCAGTTTGAGAGTGCGCATGGGGGACAACGGATGCATATTAGCATTAGCACAGTGCACACATTATGATTTTATTGTTGATATTGATGGTATTGTTGTAGAATAATGAATGCGATAACAATTCTGAGTTGCTGGAGGTTAGTGAGAAGCCACTCAATAATTATTGACATGTTTTTTAGAATTATTTTTGAGAAATTTATTTTTTCAAATTTCAGAAAGCGGTAAAAGAAGCACAGCGGGCGCGGCAACTCCAGTGTGCTGACCTGATCAATTGCATGAAGAGGATCACTTCAATAAGGGAACACCTTGAGGTAAACATATGAGCATGAAGATATACTTAGTAGTTCCATTTCAAAGTGAAAGTCTTTCTCAATATAAAAGGACATTTTAGTCATACTATCAATATGGACCATCACCATCCTCTTATGTAACTATTTGTTTTCAGGCTATTATAACTGGGGACCTGTCTCAGCATGGGAATCCAGGAAGGAGAGGCCAGCCCTTTACTTCGAGGACGAGCAACTCGATGAGGTTGTCTCATTCTTGTTTGCAATCATCAGGGAGACCCCAAGAGCAAGACAGCATGACGACTGGGTTGACGTCGTCATGCATGTGCTCTTACCAGAAGTATTGCATGATTTTTTATATATTTTATACATTACATTAGTAGGCCTGAGCACCACCAGGCTGGCAAAGGGGACTATTGTAATCAGAGTGCGCACAAAACAAACACAAATCCCCCTCAAACATACACTAACACACTCCTCTCATCGTGCATGTTTCCTGGACGTACAAATGTACTGGAAAAACATTGTTAATGTACAGAGACCATGAAGGTCATTGGTGAAGCCCATATGTGCAAGTCACTGATATATCAAACAGGACACAACATCATTGAAGGCTACATTCAGTTCTGTGAATTTTTGTTGTTGAACTTAACAAATGTTAATCTTATCTAGGTGACAGTTCACACCCTGGCCGAGACATTTCACCTGCCATTGCAAGAAGCCCTTCAAATTCAGAAGGGGTCAAAGTGTGAACCATGGTAAGATTATTATCTTAAGAATTGATTTTTTTTCCCTATTTTTTACTTATTTATTTTGTGTAGAATAGGGATGTCAAGATGAACCGGTTTTACGATTACCACGAATATAAAAGGACGCGGTAGGTTATCTGTAAGAATTTCAGAAGCCACGGTTTACCGCAGAAATGTTTCACGCCGACTCACCACGCCATAAACAGTGTAAACTCACCGGTAGTTGAGCGAGGCACAAGGACGCTCTCCTACAGTGTTGTATCCACCCAAAAACGATTGAAGTCAGCAGAGAGGGACCTCTTTAGGATCCAAAACATGACCAAGACGTTATTGTCGATGGACATCCGTCAAGTTAAAAAAGTATTAAAAAGCTTTTTAAAGACAAAAACTAAAAATATCAGTTATTTCCTTTCATTCGGTCGATAATCGTGAATAATCGTAAAATCGCAATAAATAATCGTGACTCAAAAAATTGAAATCATGACACCCCTAGTGTAGAACATGTTCAGTGTCTACACTTCACAGAGCCATTCACATAACATGAATTCATAAAAAAGTATGTACATAAAATACCAGATAACAATTTAATGTTATAAGATCTCCCTCTTCACTACAAACATATTTGACAGACAAAACACATCAGTAATGAATGTCTGCTTGTCACAAAATGCCAAAGGAGGGAGAGGGGCACAAAGGTTTGATGGCGTGTGGTCTTTATGATCAGTAATGTGAGAGCACGGGTGTAGGAGTGTGTATGGTGGTGTAATAATGGCTTTAATTTGTAACGTGCTTTTCAAGCCTGTGTTGACAAGTTTCTCAAAACGTACTTAATACTGTAGTCTTTATTCAATCACTCCACACTGGGTCTAACTACTGTTGTAGCCACGGCTGGGGTAGAGTAATGGAAGCCAGGCTGCCAATCTGTGCCATCGGCCCCTCCGACCACCAACCAGTCACTCACTATGTTCACACAGGCAATGTGTGGGTGGAGAAATGTTAATATGTCTCCAATTTGATTCCTGCACTGCTAAGATTTCTGCTTTTTAGTTCCTGATTTACAAAATTGGATGTAGTCTCACCCTCCTTACTTAGAAAAAACCTGTGCCCTGTTCAGCCCCGCTCCCAGGGGCAGTTCCACCGGTTGAACCTGCACCACCAAGTTTCTACTCAATGAAATCAAAGAAGAGTCTTACTCACCAAAAGTTGTCTTTATTGATAGATTTGTGAAAGGAAAAGATCCCCCTGTTCAGCCTTTATTGCCTGGGTATTGAGTTCACCCAAAGGTCACGGTCGTGCAGCTCTCGATCTACAGATCTTGGTCTTAGAGACGAGTGTTAGGTCTCACGATCAGATACTGTATGGTCTAGAGAGAGGCCACAGCTGCTAAGTGTGACTGGCAATTGGTTCTGGATCGGCTCAAGACTTAGGAGTGGCCGCTACATGGAGAATTCGTGACCGATAGAAAGAAAGAGGTTTTCAATGTACGACAGGTCGCTCTGAGCTGAACTCAGGCAGTCGCACGCTGGCAGAAAAAGACACACCCGTCTTTATATAGAACACAGAAGCCATTATAGTTTCCAAACGTCACACCCGTGAATCCCCCGAGGGGCCATCTGCGGATGTTTAGATAAGGAACTAGCGTTTGTTTAGGAATTAAGGAGAGGAACTTTAAGTCATTATGAAACTAATGTCCATGTGCTGGAGGTAAAAGGTGTCTGGCGGGCAAGTCCGTTGCCATGGAAACATCATTACGCGCCCACGGCCGCTTCTCCAGCCATGTATAGCTCCATATATGGAATGTGAACTTATACACACACGCGGCCTGTTGTGCCTCGGTGCAGATCAGCCCCAGATAAGGCACGAGCCAGACGCTAAGAAGCCTTTAATAATCAAACACAGGTTAATACAGCTCACATGGTTACAATACATTTTAATATGCAATACATTCAACGTGGTAGTTTAGTAGGTACACACGAATGGATGATTACATAACAGGATATAAGCAAATCGGCACATAGTAATATCCCTTTTGGGTCTTACCACTTGCCCTTCAGGCTACAGTAAAATGCAAAGCTCGTAAAAGAAAATGGGGATAAGGAAATGTGATTTTGTCACAAACAAAGAGAGGCTGGCGGTTATAACAGTCAAGAACATACCAGACTGCACTTGTGGCAGCCAGGATTTGAACCACCAACCATAGGCTCCCTTTTTAAAAGAATCTACACATTACACACACGCGTTGACATTATTAGTGAACTCCTGAGTGTTTTTTTCTCGTGGCAGTCAAAGAACATTTTCTACTTCAAATCCCTATTGATTAATTGTTCTTTTTTTCCAAGTCTGAAGTAATGCCAGCTTTTGTAGGCCTATTTGCTACTTTAATATTCATAAAATTCGCCCTTAAAACGTATTTTCCCACTAAAATAATGATAACAACAACGACATGCCCCATAACATTGATTATTGGGCAAAGAATGTGCAGCAAACCGATGAATCAAACTATCAATTGTATTAGTAGCTACTCGGGCTCATACCCCTTTAGAAACGTGTAGTGGGCGTGTCGTGTAGTGGGCGTGTCGTGTAGTGACGTGACTTCACGACACGCCCACTACACGACACGCCTCCGTCTTGCAGGCCGCAGACAGATACACTCGGATTTAGTGTCGATTATCATCTATTTTAAAGCAGTACTAAGTAACTCTTGCCCCTAGAGGCCATAAGCGCAACTGCTAGTGGACAGTAGTCCGATTTGTTTGGACAAATTTATATTTTCTTTTCAAACTGTGAATTCTGGGCTTGTAACATTTCCACTGCACTTCTGAAGGTGACACAAATAAGTGAGATTTAGATTTACATTCTATGACCTCCCTAAAAAACATCAACATTTGTGAAACATTAGTTTGAAATAGAGTGAACTGGATAAGTCTCTGTGAACGACACAGACATGTTCATGTCATGAAGTACATTTGATCTGAAAATATCTGAAGGTCTGACCAAACTCATCACAGCTGTTTCTCTCCAGTGTGGATCCTCATGTGTCTTTTGAGGCTGGATGACTGAGTAAAGGTCTTGTCACACTGCTCACATCTGTATGGCCTCTCTCCAGTGTGGATCCTCATGTGACATTCAAGATACTCTGACTGACTGAATGTTTTCCCACACTGCTCACACTTGTACGGCTTTAGTCCATCGTGGACTCTCTTGTGTTTCCGGAGACCTGAAAGCTGATTAAATGACTTCCCACACTCATCACAGCTGTATTCCTTTCCCCCAGCATGTATCTTCATGTGGCATTTGAGGTTGGATGACAGAGTAAATGTCTTGTCACACTGCTCACAGCTGTATGGCCTCTCTCCAGTGTGGATTCTCATGTGATTTTTAAGATTTACAGACACAGTAAACACATGTCCACACAGGCCACACTCAAAGGGCTTTTCCCCAGTGTGGATCCTCATGTGGCCTTTGAGGCTGGATGACTGCGTAAAGGTCTTGTCACACTGCTCACAGCTGTATGGCCTCTCTCCAGTGTGGATCCTCATGTGGTCTTTGAGGCTGGATGACTGAGTAAACACATGTCCACACAGGCCACACTCAAAGGGCTTTTCCCCAGTGTGGATCCTCATGTGGCCTTTGAGGTTGGATGACTGCGTAAAGGTCTTGTCACACTGCTCACATCTGTATGGCCTCTCTCCAGTGTGGATCATCATGTGACGTTTAAGATCGCGTGAAGTAGTAAATCCTCTCCCACACTGCTCACAGCTGTATGCCTTTCTCTGTGGGGGAGTCTTCAGAGGTTGAGCTGGGTCCATTTCTCTGCAGACAGAAACAGGAGTTAGTGTTGTGTTACACACATTATGCAGTAAAACACTAAATGTAGTTTGCTGCAGACCTGGTGTGACCCTCCCCCTCCCTCTGTTCTCATTCACACATACAGTATCACCCCTCCCCCATCAGCTCACTGTGAATCAGCAACAAATCTGTTTTTAAATCACTGTCTGAGCCAGTGGGCGAGGAAAGCCCTTCTCTTTGGTCCTCATGGAGCTGACATTGCTGTAATACCACCCCCTGGTGGCTGGCGACTCCAAAAGACACTTTGGAAACAGGATTCCTATGTAGCTTTGGTCCTCGTTTAAACTGCTTTAAAGCCTGGCTCCAAAGAGTTTTTCTTTTTCTAAAAATGTCAATGATCCATGAGACGACGCTGGGTCATAGTTTAACCACACTGTTTTTTGTACATCAGCAATAAAAAGTAGAGCTTATATCTCTGACTGACAGGCTCTGGAGCTCTGTGGAGGCTCGTAGCCATGTTCATTTCACAGACCACTCGGGATCATTACTATGAATGGGGCTGAATGGGACCCGCCCATCTCTATTATTTAGATCTATGGTCTGAGCGCTGGAGCTGCAAGAAGAAAGTTGAAGGGATTCATTCATTTATGTTATGATTATTTTATAATTAGATATGTTTAAAATGATTGGGCTTATGTTACAGTTGACGTGGCAGACATGAGAGCGTTTTTAAACCTGCACGTACACTGACATTCTTGCTCTAGGCCCATTTCCTGATAACGGTTGCAAAAACATCTAAGCATCAAGGACGTTGGACAAGCTGGCAGTTTGTGAGACACGGAGTCAGAGAGTAATACGTTTAATAATATGTTTGAATATGTGTAACATGTTTGTGCTCTTATTTACAGTGAATAATAATAAGGGGAAGGTTCAGGAGTTACACGCTCACGCTGTTCAAAACCTCACTCTTGCTCTATTGCTCTTCTATAAATGTTAACCCAAATCACAGGCATGTATGAGTCTCAAGGACGGGGCATAGTCACACAGTGGAGCTGGACCTTATCAATGAGGAGGCGCCACCCGCCAAAACATCATACGTGGAGAAGAAGACCACATGTCTCATTGAATATTAATGATTGTGTTTTTATGTGCTGGGTGCAGGGACATGGGCAGTGCAGAGCGCCTGCCGTAAGCCCCGCTTAGATGTCGGCTGCAGGGAGAATTAGATAAGCACCCAGAGCTCTGTATTAGAATTGTAAACAACAGGGAATAAATCTTTCTTGAATTTAACTCATTGAATCTTGGTTTTCCTTCCAACAGACGAACACAACAACTTGGTGCACCCCGACGTGGACGTGATTGGAAGGTGGGCCAAAGGACCGAGTCCAGAGGACCGTGATCCATTTCCAGAGTCCGCGGACCATTCTTGAGGACCCCATTCGTTGAGCGTCAACCAGCAGCTGCAAACAAATAGAGGTAAGCAGAAAACCTGTTGTTTATAAACCGAATTTCTGCTATTGGACATTTCAAAATATGGTTGACGTAATACGTGTGTGATTCCCAAGACGGTAAAGTAGAAATATGTTAATGATAACAGACGGTAGTAATCAAAAGTAAAGTGTGACGATTAATATTGTTATGCACTCAGTGTTCTTACTGTTCCGGATTGCGGGACACTGATAACACTGGGTGATTTGTGAAACAAGGAAAAAAGAGTAGGAATAAAGGAATGATTGTCTGGGACAAGTCAAAAATATATCGAATTACCGGTAAGACTCACCGTAGACTGGTGTCGAGCCTGACGAGGCAAGACGTTGTGAGGTTCCAGTATACCTCGGGGTGCTTTGGGTCCCTCGGAAACTGGTATTGTCAGGGACAATATAGCGACATAGGCTACCGGTAAGTATTGTCAGGGACAATATATAAAGATATATAGAGATACTAGTACTATTGTCAGGGACAATAAAAGATTGCCGGTAAGTATTGTCAGGGACAATATCGAATATTGTCAGGGACAATGAAAGATTACTAGTAAGTATTGTCAGGGACAATATCGGAAAATACAGATTTTATTTTTAATTTTTTCTTGATTAATTTTTTTATTTAAAAATTTTTTTTGGGGGAGGTAAGTATGTACGGGGAATTGTATCGAGAATGTGAAGAATTTGGATGCAAGTCTGTCGATGATTTGTACATGGAAATAGAGCAACAGTTGGTAAGTGGACTTGAGGAACAGAAAAGGAACAAAGAGAAAAGTAAACACGGAAGACGATGGTTGATGTGACGTAAAGGAGAATTAAAGGCAAAAGAAGAATGGACAATGAAGGGCATGGCACGTTGGTTGCTGAAGAAAGAGGTAAGTGTGAGAAGGGAACAGGATAAGAACAAAGAAGAAGCGAGATAAGGAAAAGAAGATAATGGAGAAAGCAGTGGCAGAAATGGAGACAAAATGAGTTGGAGAATCAAAGAAAGTGGACAATGAAGTGAATTTGAACGTGGATGAGGGACGAGGAAGTGAAGGCCAAGGAAGAAATGAATCGAAAAATGGAAGGAGGACAAAATGCAGGATGGTGCACTAAACGAGCTCTCAAACAAGAGGTAAGTGAATTAGAATTAAGGCGTCTCGTTGCACATAACTCTGCGGCTGCAGTGCTGTGTAATGTGCGAGGTGGTGATCAGAAACTGAGGAAAAACAGGAAATGGCAACAGTCGACCCCAGGAGGGAGGAGCTTGGGACTCCACACCCACTGCTCCACCCCCACCCTACGGGACTGATCCAGTAGTGAACACCTAGTGTTCAAGCACCGGTACGGCGCCTCTAAGGGAAATGTTGGATGTTGGGTGTTGAAGATGGAAAGAAGCGGAAGAATCAGTACAACGACAAACTTTGGAAGAACAACAACTACTGATAGCACAGAACCAACAGGAACTAGAAGAGATAAACAAACAGAAGCAATTAAAAATGCCCGAAATAAGAACAACAGTGACAGATGATGAAGAAGATGACACAGAAATCGATCCAGACAGTGCCTCTGACTCTTCGGAAGAGGAACAAATAATACAGGATCCTTTTACTATTTCCAATGAAAATTAGAAAGCGTATGACCGTGGACGCAAAAGACAAACCAAAATCTCTCCTGTAATTACGAGGAGGAAGGGAGTTGTTCTAAAAGCCAAAGCCAAATTAAGACCCCATAAGAGACGGAATTATGAATTACAAGAGACAAAAAAAACACAGTCCCATCAGTTCCCTCTGATGGTGAGACAACGACGCTTGAGAAATTATTATGAGCCTTTTTGCTCTCAGAGACGTACAAATGCTAACAGACAATTTACCCAAGTTATGCAAAGGTGGACAAAAATGGATTCAAAGTTTCATGCAACAGGTGATGGGACATCAGCCAGCATTGGGAGACCTGAGGCAGGGCATAGTTGCCAATTCCTCAGGATGGGAATGGAAGCGTCTTGAAGAAAAAGCTGGAACTGGCAATTATGGAGACTAGACTCCACTCGGACAGGTGTGCAAAGACCTGTTCGAGGCCATTAGACACATGTTCCTGGAACCAGAAGTGGCAACTCCCTCTGTGACCCTGTGGAACCCCTCAATTGACCCATACAAATATTATCATGGCAGCATCCCAAAATGATTTGACTCCACTGGGAGACATCCGTACAGAATGAATTAAAGTAAAAACATTTTCCAGAAATCAATGCTAGACAGCCTGCCTGAATCAGTACAAAAAGAGCTCACCGAAGACCCTGACTTACTGGTGGGAGATGAAAGCAGATTTATGAGACACTTGACATATTAGTTTAGTTTATTTGTTTATTTGAGCAGCAAACACTCTGCTCAAAAGGAGTGGGCCAAAGCCAGAGCTTATAAGCGCCCACCCCAAAATCAATACAATTAAAATCATTATTTCACAAAAACATAGTGGAACAACAAGGAACACGCCTTGAAAAAATTACCAAGCCACACAGGAGAAAACAACCACAGAGGACATGGAGGTGCAGCTTCTAAAGCTCAAATTGAAAGAAGCCAGAGATAAAGTAAAGATAAGAAACCTGACAAAACCAATAATGTGGGTGGGACCATCAAATCAGTGGCGTGGTCATGGACGTGGTGGTGCATCCAGGGGACATGGAAAAGGTGGAAGTAGAGGCTGGGTTGGAGGAAACCCTGAAAACAATGGTGGATGCTTTAACTGTGGTGCGACGGACCACTGGGCCCGAGAATGCCCTCAACAACAACCACCATGGCAACGAGGAAATGCTGGTCAGTTCTGGGAAGGAGAAAGACTAGAACTGGAGTACGAGGCATAGCGGTGCCCAGGCCCCCCCCTTGACGGAGGTACTGCAGAACCCCTCTTCCCGATGATCGTGAACGACCGCAAAATGACAGCTGTAGTGGACACTGGGGCCACGCACTCCTCTCTGAATCAACCGCTGGGGAAGACAATGCTCTCTGATAACACGATCTCCCTTCAGGGAAACCTCAAATTCTGCTCTTTACCAAACTTTTGAAAACTGTGTTGACTGGACAAACGTTGTATCAATCATTTGTATCGTCACTACAGACTGGTGGACAATGCATTGCAGTCTACAAGACCAGAAAAGAGCACTGTCCGACCAACTGTCGAACTAGAGAAACATGCTACTGCCTGATGAAAGATCGACAGAGGATGGAAAACTGGGGGAAACTTTGGACCAGCAGTGAAACCAGGATACGAGCAAATCTGTTTCACCTTTGGGAAGAGACTTACTGATTGCCGCACGAGCCACAAATTTGTGTGGTCCAGATGGAATACAAGTAACTTTCCCTGATGGACAATTGCTGAACTGTTCTACTGCAACACACAGTACTGGACAATGGCTGATGATACCCACAGAGACTCCTCCATATGCCGACATTGACTGGGCTGTTTTGATACCTGAGGACTCTAAAAAAAAAAAAACAACAACAACAAAAAAGAAAGAGTTGTGATAAAAAAAAAAAAAGGAAAAAAAAAGGGGGGAGTACTTCACCTTTCTTCTGTAGAAATCTTGGATATGTTTACTGGCACCGTACCACCCGCCTATTGACCCCCTCCACTGCACTCTATTCTATGACCAAGATAGTGATGAGGTTTATAGAGAAATATTTAAAGAACTGAAAGGACAAACATGGGGAATTACTTCCGATTTAATTTATGTTGGGACTCAAGGGATGAAGCTGCGAGCTGCTAGCTGCGACTTGACCGCCGAATTCAAACAGTGGTATAAAATGGATCCTGAAACTGCTCCTCACATCTCCTTGGCGCTCTCACCACGTCATGAGGCCCGTAAATTTGAACCCATGGTAAGAGAACTCTCAATGGTACATGATTGGATGAACACAGAAGTGAATAATGTACAGTACTCTCCCTTCAGTAAGTCATACATCATTTGTGCATAAATTACAGATATGTCTGTCCTTGCTCATGAAGTCATTTCCAGACACCATGGTCGTGAAGCCACAGACCATGATAAGCTGCTCCAATGCTCGTTGATCTCCCCATATCTGTTTGGTCCAAAGGATCTGCTGCTGTTGATGTTTCTCCCTTGACCCTATAAAAATTGTAATTGATGAATCACAAGTTGTAAATAGACCTTAATATCGCTTGAATCTGAAGCTACTGACAGGATTGAAGAAACAATGAGGAAGGGTTTTTCTTGGAACCAGGAGTCCTAGAAACCTCTGACTTGGCGTGGAACACCCCCATCCTCCCAGTAAAAAAAAAGTGACACACGATTTATTGAATGGCACACGATTTGCGCTGCGACAGACCCGTGTTTTGAATATCCCGATTCAACCCAACATCCAATACAGAACAGAAGGTACCAACATGGCTGAAGGTGTTGGAACGACTGGTGAGACCCACAACTGTGAATTGGAAGTGTCAAAATTAGCTAAGCCCATGGACAAATTGTTGGAGAGACCACTCTGGAACTTTACATGCTGAATATGCTGTAATGAAACGTACACCACAGGGTGAGTATGTTGAATTGGCCTCTGGGACACTCGATGATCACCCCTCCACACAAGCAGCTGAACTGCTAGCCCTAGCCGTAAGGACTTGAACTGGCCAAGAAAGACTCAGTGACGGTGTATAGTGATTCAGCGTATGCGGTAGGGGTTACTACAGTGGACTTGAAATGGAAGAGAAATGACTTGAGAACTGCTCGAGGTGGGACAGTTGTCCATCTCTCTGGTGCAGCGTTTGGATGCTGCTCTGCAGAGGCCACGGGGGAAGTGGCCATTGTTTAGTGGCTCAGGGAGCCTATGTTCAGAAGCCTGACCCCCCATGTGGTGAGTTCTTGCCTGAATTGACTGTCCAAGATGTGGCCAGTCCTCAGGAGAAACTCATGTGGGTGCAGTCAGGCGCCGTACGAAACGGCAGGGGATTGTGGAGGGGCCTTCAGGGTCCCCTCTCCCATGCAGCCTTGTCTGAGGCGTATGGCCCCGACCATGTGAGTGCCCAAGCTATGGCATCTAGGCTGGCCAAGTGGTGGCATCCTCACATGGGAGATATGATCTCATTGTAAAAAGTGCCAAATATGTCAGCACTTCAACGCAAAGCCGACCCTAAAACCTTCTCCTGGCACTTTTCAACCTGCTCTCTGGCCAGGAACGGTAAGCCTTTTCTTCTTGTGAGCACCGACTCTTCCACTGGTTGGCCTGAGGCCTATCCAGTGGCACACGAAGACTCTAAATTGGTTGTGAAGGCCTTCCTGAATTATTACATTCTAAGCCATGGGTTCCCTGCTCTGATTAGATCAGACAACGGAACACACTTAAAAAATGCAGATCTGCACAAGGTTGAGAAAATGATAGGCCTAAAACACAAATTTGAACCTTGAAAGACAAACTGGGCAAAATGTATTACACGACCGGTCTCAATTGGCAGCAAGCCCTACCAATCACACTTCTGTCAGTCTGCCAAACTCTTAATAGGGTCACTGGCTACTCTCCTTATGAACGCCTGACTGGCAGATTGATGCCTGGACCAAATTCTACTCTAGTACCTCATGAGGAAGTTCCATTACCTCCATTTAATCGACAGTATTGGGAACAATAACATACTCTGGTATCTAGTCTCTTTAAACAGGCGCAGGATAAAGCTGTGATTCCACCTGATGAGGACCCCTTCGCTTCCACTGCTGTGTATCTGAAGATGCAGTTGGAAGGGAAAGAACAAAAGTGGTATCATCTGTCTCAAGTTCGCTCTGCGGACTTGTAATTTTCTGTATATTAACTCTGTCTGCTTTGCACTACACTAGTCTGAAGTCTCCTGCAGGTGTGGTTGGTTTTAAACCCCTGGACTCATCTTAGCTTCGGCTGGTGGTCTGGGACAGTGTTGGTTCCCAGGATACAGGTTGTATTTACATGCACGCTTACATGGCTCTCTTAGATGGACTGGATTTCCCTCAGTCCAAAACGGGGGGATAATGGGTTTAGGTTTTTCTTGCAGTTTTCTAGTTTTTTAAGAACTGGATCGTGGCGGCAGATACTTCTAAACTCTTTACTCCTGTATTGATTATTTTAATATTATTTAGTGTTTTTGCAATGTGTATTTTTCCATGTTTGAAGGTGATGATGCGGAGGACGAGCAGCAGTGTCCTCACAGGAGGTCCTGGCCAGTACCTGTTTGTGCCGTTGGTGGACGCAGAGCCTGACCAGGCTCCTGGCAACGACACGGTAGTGTTGTGAGCTCCTAATGGAGCTCAAGAGAGGGATTGAAGGGATTCATTCATTTATGTTATGATTATTTTATAATTAGATATGTTTAAAATGATTGGGCTTATGTTACAGTTGACGTGGCAGACATGAGAGCGTTTTTAAACCTGCACGTACACTGACATTCTTGCTCTAGGCCCATTTCCTGATAACGGTTGCAAAAACATCTAAGCATCAAGGACGTTGGACAAGCTGGCAGTTTGTGAGACACGGAGTCAGAGAGTAATACGTTTAATAATATGTTTGAATATGTGTAACATGTTTGTGCTCTTATTTACAGTGAATAATAATAAGGGGAAGGTTCGGGAGTTACACGCTCACGCTGTTCAAAACCTCACTCTTGCTCTATTGCTCTTCTATAAATGTTAACCCAAATCACAGGCATGTATGAGTCTCAAGGACGGGGCATAGTCACACAGTGGAGCTGGACCTTATCAATGAGGAGGCGCCACCCGCCAAAACATCATACGTGGAGAAGAAGACCACATGTCTCATTGAATATTAATGATTGTGTTTTTATGTGCTGGGTGCAGGGACATGGGCAGTGCAGAGCGCCTGCCGTAAGCCCCGCTTAGATGTCGGCTGCAGGGAGAATTAGATAAGCACCCAGAGCTCTGTATTAGAATTGTAAACAACAGGGAATAAATCTTTCTTGAATTTAACTCATTGAATCTTGGTTTTCCTTCCAACAGACGAACACAACAAAGTCCAGTCTATTTTTCATTGTAAAACACGTCTTGACTTGAGTCTAGAACGACCTTTGACCTCACCTCGCTGATGTGAGTGTGTCTGTGTGCAGATCCTCCTCACCTGTGTGCAGACAGACTCCTGGAGGGGCAGCAGCAGCACAGACTGTGGAGCCGCTCTGTGAGTCCTGGATATTTCCTCCAAACCAGCAGAGTCCTCCGAGGTTTTCTCGTCGTCTTTGTGGCTCTTCCTCCCAGCTCACACAGACAGGGTCACACACAGGTCCAGAGTCCAGCTGGAAGTCACTGGGGACTTTTATAGCTCTGTGGGGAAAGCCCCTCCCCAAAGGAGCCCTCCCTCACCTCTGTGGATGAAACCTCTGCTGCCCCCCCTCCTCCTCCTCTTTTCAGCTCATTGTTCCTGCTCCACACCTAAAGCTTTTCACATTCAAATGCTCTGAGCCCACTCTGATTGGTCAGGCCTTTGAGTCAATAGTCTTGCATATTCAAAGTTATCTTTCTCTTCACACATTTAAACCAGGCTCTGTCATGACTATAACATTTACTATTGTTAATCCACATATTAAACGTAGCTGTAGAGTCCACTCTAGCTGACTGTAGATCTAATTTGGCCCATTAGATTGATTGATTGACTTGTTCACAGAAAATATAGCAATCTTGGCCCTCTCTACTCAGAGCCGACATGCCTGATTTTGAAGTGAAAACATTCTATAAAATGATATATTTTCCTCATATTTATGTCAGTAATCTACTGCTCAAGTTTCAAGTTTGACTTGAACAGTTTTCCCATACATTCTTTCTTATTGCCTAAATGACAGGAGCGAGGCCTCAGAGCTCCATTTTTAAATTTGAAATTCACTGTTGAACTTAAAATCATAAGTCTACTGGTTTTGGGCGTTGTTGTGTTTTCTTTTCTTTTTTCTCGATAACTTTTCTCCTGGCGCTTGAAAACCGCTCAAACTGTTCAAATGAAGAAATCAAATAAAGACTTCCCGGTGCTGGTTGAGGCGTGGAAGAAACAGCTACATCCAAATAAAGTCTGCATACGTTCATTGCCTATAGTTTAAAGGCCAAAGATGATCAGGACGCACATCCGAAAGACAAATGATATGAAAATAGATCCAATTCTTGCTGTAAGTGTTTCCATGTCGAGGTAAAAGCAGATTCCCAAACTTAACAAACTTAATGATCCAGGGAGAGTCGTGAATGCACAATTCCAAGATCCTGCCACTGCTTCTTCATTTCTGTATCAGCGTCTAAAAGTGAAAGTTAACATACAGCACATGGCACAGCTGATTTTGACTTTCACTTCTGTATGGACTGAACCCAACGGCCAATCAGAGACGGGCAGGCTGTAGTAAAGTCTATTTTATGAATGAGTTTATAGGAAAACATTTGCATTAGATTTTTCTTAACGCTGTTCAATATATATAATATTTGTTTTATTTTTTATTGATGATAACACGTTGTCCAGGCCCTGAGGAAACAAAACATCCCACACCATGATGCTCCTGCGCTAGACTTCAAAATGAGGACAGGGTTCTGATGTTGATGTTCCATTTGTCCTCCACACATGACGTTGTGTTCCTCCTAAACTAATTCACTTTGGTTTGTGAAAGAGCTCTTGGACGCTCCACTGCACTACTGGATAAATATGCTGTGGACTGATGGAACCAAAGTTGAACAGAAAAAATCATTTCTACCATGCACGGAATAAATAAGTGAACCCTGTATTAAATATCTGCTGACTCTTCTTTTGTAGCAATAACTGCTTTCCTGTAGTTGCAGATTAGACGCTCAAACCATCAGGAATTCTTGGACCATTCCTCTTGAAGGGATTCATTCATTTATGTTATGATTATTTTATAATTAGATATGTTTAAAATGTTTGGGCTTATGTTCCAGTTACGTGGCAGACATGGGAGTGTTTTTAATCCTGCACGTACGCTGATAAACCACATTCTTGCTCTAGGCCCATTTCCTGATAACGGTTGCAAAAACATCTCAGCATCAAGGACGTTGGACAAGCTGGCAGTTTGTGACCCGGCCCACGAGACTATTGCAAACGTAACCATTACATGACTACATTGTGTTGATATTTACATTAAAACAGAGGAGGAGGAGAGAGGACAGGATGTTTGTTGAGCTGCAGGTAAATGCATAAACACTGAGCATTGCCTAAAAATGAGTTGAAACCCAGGAAACGGAAACAAGCCACTGTATTGTATCTTTAACCCAGATAATGAGCTGCATTACCTGCTTACATGTGAGCCGACATTATTACATGAAGGATTTGTGTAAAACATAAAGTACTTTGTTATTCCTCCTCTGTCAATATGATGACGTCATCAGACGACTAATCGACTGACATGTTTGGTATCCACGTGTAGCACAAAAGGCTGTGAGCGAGATGACGCTGTAAACCAAATATGGTCATTTCCTGTGTGGGAGACGGTTTAGAACAGTTTCAAAGTCGTGGAAGTCGTGGTTTTGGAATAATGCCTTCAGGGAGGAGAGTGTGGAATCTACGGACCAGGTCGAGTCGACTTAAAAACAGTTTCATACACAAGGCCATCGGGAAGCTGAACTCCCTGCCCTCCCTCCCACCCCTCTTCCCCCACCCCCCGCTCCACAATCAAGGATGAGAGAAATCTCATTTCAAATCATTCACATGGTTTGACAAATAAAAATCTTGAATCTTGAAATAATTAATAATTCATTGTTTATTTGACGAAGCTAAAGTTTTAAAAAGATAGCTAGCTAAACTCGCTCTCTCTGGTCTTAGGCTCAGGTCTTAGCTTTCAAATGAGGCGTTACTTTGGCCTATAGGCTGTAACCTTCTGTAACTGTTCCAAACCTTTTCCGAAACTTTTAAAAAATTTCAAAGAAGTCCAAGATTGTTGGACGTTTTCCAAAAATGTTCTAAATTCCAAAACTTTACAAACTTTACCAAAACTTACCACAATTTATTAATTTCTTAATTTTTTTATCAGAACTTTTTTGTACAAACGTCGTGGCCGAAGGCATTGATCCTAATGGCTCGGCGTTGGAGTTTTTCCAAGCGGTTAGTTTGTGTGACATTTAGAGACAGGTGACGCATACTCACAGTGAGGTAGAATATAACATTTGTACAGTCTTGTTCATAGATTCTTGTCTTTAACAGAGAGGGAGAGTCTACGAAGGAGGAACATTTGACATGCCACCTTTCGGCAGGCGTGGTCCACTTGTTTGTCACATTTTAGGTCGTTTGTAATCCAGATCCTAAATGGAGATGTTCTTTAACCATTTCCACTGGACAGCCCATGAATGCGGGCGTTCTGCTCTCCCAAAATGTCTTCCACTGGGCGGCGCTGTGATCAAAAAATGACACGGTGTGTTGCCCAGTTCACTTCCGGTTGATTTCATACAATGGCGAATATGGCTTACGAAAACAACAAGCGATTGACAGTGCCTGAATTGCGTGGAAGGTTGAAGAGAAAGGGTATTCGCAGTGTGGGAAAACGAAAGGAGGAATTGTTGTTGCTAGTTCAACGAGCGGATGGTGTTTATGAAGATTTAGAAGAAGATGACAGCGAGCAGAGCGAACGAAAACGTCTGTGTGTGCGAGTGACCGATGGTAACATTGTGAATGAAGTTCAGCTGAGAGGGAAGAATGTGAACTGGACGGATGATGTGCGCGATATGCCACTAGTTAAAGACGGGAATGCATTTGCATATCTGATGCATCAGTGTAAATGGGGATGGGAGAGAGTGAACAATTTCGAAAAAGATGATGGATTCATGATGTTCATAGATGTGCATGTGGAGAAGATGAGGCTTGGGACCATAACTGGACACACACACCATGTAAAAGTTGAAGGGAGTGTGCGACCGGAGCAGCGACAGACTGACAGTAGATATACTACATGGGTTTTGTTGTCAACAAAGCCAAAGTCATTTCTGGAGGATGCCAGTGTGTGGCTGCGTAAGTTTTCATATCGCCCGATTTATAGAGTATGCATGTGATGTCATAACATAGCAACAGCATGGTAGATGGCATTCCATTATGGCAACGGCATAGCAACAGAGAGAAACCAGTGAAAAGTCTGCGATGGAAAATTATGGATTCCATTTAGAATGAAAGTCACATGTCTGCCTCCCCTGTAGCTCAGTAGCATACGCATATGGTATACACAGATCATAATTATACTATAACATTTATCTTAAAATTATTGTTTTTCTTTTCAGAGATGATGGGTCGTGTAAACATGTGGTCTGTCTCTTATTCACCATCAGTGACTTTTGCCAGCAAAAACGAGACAGGAATCCTGAAGTGTGTACTGACATACCTATGACATGGAACAAGCCAAGGAAGGAATCCAACCCTGTCAGAGTAATTGACCTCGACTTGAGACAAGATAAGTCACTAGACAGAAAATCAAGACCACTCCCACAACAGTTTCAGCCAGCGAAGAACATCACAGATGAAGATATTACCAGAATCAGTACTGAACTGTTTGATCTTTGCCGAGTCAAAAGGAAAGGTATAAATTAACTATAATTATGAGACACAAAATGTAAACGTGCACTTTTTTATTTTATTTTACATTCACGCACAGCACTAAAACTATGCATTAATCATACAGTTCCTACAAGTAACTTTACATTTTCACTGTAATATAGAACTAATATTGGAAGTTGTATTCCAAACAGATGCCCTGGTACTGACACTGGTGGATGACCCTCCAACAAACATGAAAATACCTACCATTCCTGAAATCATGAAAATGTACAAAGAGCAGCCAACCAGAACAGACTTTATTGAATACTTGAGGGAGGTCATTACACCAACACATCGAAAACATTTAACGGTATGGTGTTCATATTTTGAATAATTTAGTATTGATTAAATGGGGGGAGGGAGGGGAATACAAATTCAGTTTAAATTTCAAAGTTATATTATTTTTAAATTACAGAATTTATCTCAAGGACACTCTGAATGGAATGAAGCCATGATAGGCCGCATTACAGCTAGTATTGCTGGTGAGGTCAGGTCTTTCAAAAGTAGCATCACACTCATTCAGAAAATCTTAGGAAGGGTGGCACCATTTACAAGTCCTGCTGTAGGTGAGAAGCATACCAGGTTGTCAGACAAATACATTTACCTAAATAATATAAACTTATTGTATATAGTATTATTATTAATAATATATTTTCCTTTTATAGAACATGGCAAGGCATATGAAAATGTGGCCCGCGGACAGTACTTAAAGCAAGAAAAACAACATCATAAAAACGTAGTTGTCGAAGACAGTGGTTTATTTGTATCACCTGAAGTACCGTTCCTTGGAGCTTCCCCAGATGGAGTGACATGCAGCTGCCATCCCCCCGGGACTGCTTGAGATTAAGAGCACGTACAAGTTCCAAAATATGACTGCACATGACATTCCAAAGGAAGACCGAAACCATCACTTAGAACTTATTGATGGTAGCCTTAAGTTAAAGAGAGCATCTAGCTGGTTCCTGCAAATTCAGTTTCAGATGTTGCAGGTTACAAAGCATGTGATTTTGTCTTCCACACACTTAAAGGTATTTCCGTGCTTCCTGTTGAATTTGATGTGGACTGTTGGGAGATGTTGAAAAGTAGAAGTACTTCCATTTTTTAAAATTACATTGTACCCCAACTTTTAGATAACTGAAGTGGTCATTCTAGACTAGGGAAAGTACTGTATATTGGAGTATTTGTTGAATGTGTTGATATAAAAAGGCACTTTTTTTCATGAAAGCATTAAGATCAATTGCAAATCAACTTTTACATGTTTAAAATTTAATTTTGTTGCAGTCTGTTACGGACAAAAATGTAAATATTGACAACACATATTGTGATTTCCTAATGCACATGAAGCTTGTTTAACATTTTATTTGTTCTTCAAAAAAATACTATGTATAAACATACCTGTCCAATAGTTTATCTTCTCATTTTCTTACTTCCTAGATATAGAGCATATAACCATCAACAAATTTCATTTTACAGAAATGTATAATAACAAACTTAACTGTTTTTTTTTTTTTTAGATTGAGAAAGTATTCGGGGAATCACATTTTTGATAAAGAACATTACAAATTCACAGACTACAATGCCAATAAATCTTTACAACTAAGCACCCAAGATATTTATACAGTCATTAGGAGGGAGCTTCATGTGAGCAACTACTTCTTTTTCATTGCCTTTCAAATTGCATAGTGCTGCAATGACCTTAACTATCATTGTAGACGTATTCTGAAGTGATGAGGGCATCTGATGCTTCAGCATTCGCCAGGTCTTCATTCTCTAAAAATAGCAAAACAATATACATCGATGATAACATCTTTACATATGTACTTTTTATTTTATTGTATAGAGGGTATGCAGACATGTGACTTTAGTTATAAATTGAACCCTTAATTTTCCAGTTTCCGTGTCAAATCAAAATCAAATTGTTGACTTCTCACTGTTGCTATGCCGTTGCCATGACAGAAAATTATTTGCCATGCTGTTACTATTCTTTGCTTTGACATCGTGCATGCATAACCTCTATGCTCTATACCATTATTGTTATTACTCAAATTTAAAATTGACTGTACATGTCAAATCTGCACTCGACTGTCATTTACCTGTATGGCCCTTTCCACATGAATACGAAGCCTTGCCATCATCCTGGTCTTGTGAATCTCCTTAACATTTAGCCTTTTCTTCTTGCCTTTGCCTGCAGGCCACTGTCTAGTAAAGGGTGGAGCAAAAGTAACTCCTCAATCTTGAATCCTCTGTCAGCCATAATATGGTCACCTTTCACTTTTTTCTGTAATGAATTTGTCAGACACATTGCCACTCCATAAGTCACTTACAAAAGTAAAAGCTCCATTGGGATTTACTGCCACCAAGCATTTGTAAGTATTGTGACATTTATAGCTTGAATATGTTTGATATTGTTCAGTCTAATTAGCAGGTTTGTCAACATCAAATTCTGTACAGTCAATTACAGCTCTAGTTTAGGGGAAATATTTACGGAACTCCTTAGGCAATCTGGCTCTAACTTGGGCTTGAGATGGCCAAGTCAGAAGAGCAGGTACCAGAGTTTGATGTAAGTAGCAAATCCATGTTGTGGTGATTTCTTTCACCACAACATGGATTTAGAAGTGCTAACATGAAACAAGTCAGCCAGTAACAGAAGAGATGTCTGTGTAAGTTCTCAGTCGTACAGGGGTTGTCCATCCTCAATGAAGGTACTTGATTCATCATCTGTACTCAGTTTCAACTACTGAGTACAGATGATGAATCAAGTACCTTCATTGAGGGAGTAACAGAAGAGGTAAGTTCAACCTGAGCCTAACAAGAGTCAGAATCAACTCAAAGAATGTTGATATCTTGCTTTTTCTGCCAGGCCTTGTTCCTCCTTCCCATTTCCTTTCTGCACTAATAATAATAATAATACATTTTATTTGTAATGCACTTTACATTTGACGCCAAATCTCAAAGTGCTACAGTGGACATGATTAAAAACAAAAACAAAAACAAAACACTATACAATATAATACAACAGGTTAAAAGACGGGACTATAAAAAAGACAAGCATTTAGCTGTTAAAATAAGCTTGTGTAAAAAGGTGGGTTTTAAGTCCTTTTTTAAATGTGTCCACCATTTGCGGGGCCCTGAGGTGGTCTGGGAGGGCGTTCCACAGGCGGGGAGCAGCGACTTCAAAGGCCCTGTCGCCCATTGTTTTGAGCCGTGTCCTGGGCATGACCAGACGGTGCTGTTGGCCTGACCGGGTCCTGGTTGATGTGTTAGGTGTGAGCAATTCGGTGAGGTAAGTGGGGGCCGCACCGTGCAGACAGTGATGGGTGTGAAGGAGGACCTTGTATTGTATGCGGGACTGAATGGGGAGCCAGTGCAGTGTGCGGAGGATGGGGGTGATGTGCTCGTGTTTTCGCACCCTCATCAGGACCCTGGCAGCGCTGTTCTGAACGTACTGGAGCCTTTGGAGGCTCCTGCCAGGGACCCCGATGAGGAGTGCACTACTGCTGGTATTTCTCCAGTACTTCATATTCTTGGCACCTTCACTGACTGATTTGAAAACCCCTGTTTGGAAAAAAGTACACTTTATGAAATAATGTGCTTTGACATATAAAACACAAGAACAAATGATTGTCAGATTTTAAGCCATTTTATTATTCTCCTTTTCTTGTGGGGAGCAGATTAGAACATGATTGAAAGATATTTGGACCAATGTTCAGTGTATTACATACACTGTGTACACTAATTTTTTTATACAATATTTACAGATACATGATTTTCTTTCTTTCATTATTATACTTACCATTCAACAAGTCAGATGATTCAAGACCAGTGTAAAAATTTACTCTTTCATCAGTTGGTTCTGCCTTCTGAATCGATGCCTTAGCCAGTAGATCTTCAATGTCGTCTGATGTCGGCTCGTCTGTGTGGAACTATTTACAAGTGTTGGAGCAGATGTCTGAAGGTAATCATGATCAGCAGGTTGACAGATTTCATGGGTATTCTTGAGCTCATTCAACTCTGAAATAAAATATTTAAAAATATATATTAGATCAAGATATTTTGCATGTACAAAAAAGAACATTACAATATTTCTCATGATGATCAAATAAATTAACCTGTCCTTGAATGGTAATGTGAAAACAACAGGTAAATGTTTAACATGTCAAAGTGATTTAAGTATTAGTACATGTATTTTCTTTACTGCAAGTTGTAAACAACTAATATCACTATGTGTCTGAATGGAAAATGTTGTATAAAGCATACATATCAAGGATGAACATCTTGACATAATTTATTCTAAAGTCTGTATAGCGTTTATATTTTTTTATGCTCTAGATTAGTTTTCGTTTTTTTTAACCAATTTGATTGTGTAGGCTTGCTGGCTATGAGGGGGGTCGCCCTGTCGTCACGTCCGAGGCACTGGTGGGCAACGCAAATGTATTAATAGATATTAATAGTTCTATGGTGGGTCAAAACATCGTTCACAAACAGAGAATTGCATCTGTGAAAAGATCAGTGCTGTAAAGGATCTGGGATTTAAATTAACAGCTCTTCAAGCTCGGAAAAATCAGCTGTTTGCCCAGCAGTCACCAAAACATCCGGTGAAAATCGCGGAAATAAACAATAACAGAGATCCTCC
The DNA here is from genome assembly GCA_021464625.1 of Proterorhinus semilunaris. Lineage (NCBI taxonomy): Eukaryota > Metazoa > Chordata > Actinopteri > Gobiiformes > Gobiidae > Proterorhinus > Proterorhinus semilunaris. The sequence goes on along the minus strand of JAJBBP010000035.1, from coordinate 448,367 downwards.
ATGAGGTTAGCATCTGATAACTTGAATGCATCTCCTACACTATAACAGCATAATACATCAAATAATGAATATTTAGATAGTAATAGTTAGACTTTAGACACTCACTTCCTACATAATCTTCCCTTTGACTTGGTTCAGGATTAACAATTTCAGCCCCAACTTCAGGTAGATCATCACTGCTTTCCACAGTCTCCGGCTGGTTAGATGTCCATGGAAAATCATAGTCTGGCTCATCACGGTCATTCTCATCCATCATTGCATATGTCCTTCTGCTGCTTCTTGGATTTAAGGGCTGACCCCAATTATTCCAAGCTAAATATTTTGGATCAGAGGTTGACGTTTTATCAGCTCTAATGGACTCCTGATCAAAATGTCTTGAACACAAGCGGGTTAATCTGTTAACATTAAAAACATCTACGTAGCCAGTAGAGTCCCTTCCACCCCTCCTCACGAGGCGCTGCCACCTGCTGATGTCTCTGGGGTTTTTCGGCCACTTGACCCACCGCACGCATGACATCCACGGATATCGACTCCTTTTATTACTGTTAGATCTACAATGAGCGGCGGAACACTTGAAGCCCATGATAAAAACCAGATTCTACGGAAAATAACGAAAACACTCAACCGTGTTCAGAAAAATGCGCCGGGCAGAGAGAACCGGAAGTTGCGATGGCAAGAGTTACCCATAATGCAACGTGAAATACAGTTGCTCCCCCGCCCCTCGGATGAAATTTTGGGAGAGCAGAACCAAGGGGGGGATACGCCCCTTTTCACCCAATTTCAGTTCGTGCTAGTGGCAGGCCGTGGTATTGCAGCCTGCGGCTCAAAAGCCCTTTTTGTCATAGACACTCATGTAAAAGGAGGAGCCTGTAAAATGGTCCACAGGGCATCTGGAGTTTCAGACTAAGGCTAATATATTTCTTAAAAATTACTATTTTTAGGACATATACTTTTTTTTTTCCAAAATATTTTTTTTTAAAGTTTTCCAATGGTGTGACGTCACCAGGCCTGTGGACGTGCTCGTGACTCATGAACGAGCACAGGTCTTCTCCGTGTGGTCTCTGCGGTCTGAGAGCCAAACCATTGACTCAAACAAATAATGAACGGGAATCTACGGGACTGTACTAAGATAAACGCTAAGAACCTCAAGTAAGTGTTTTTCTTTACTCAGTACTAAAATGTATTGCGAACCTACACATGGCGAGCGTGTGTTTTAATGTTAAACATTAGGCTTATAGCTAAAATTAGGCTTATAGCTAACATGAACAACAACAACAATAAACTAATGAAGACGTGATAGTTTCCTGATTAGGCTGCACGCTTTTGAAAATAGCTTAAATGTTTGACGGAAAGCAGCGTAATGAAAAGGACAAAATAAATGGGTTTTAAGCGTAAGGTCAGGTGACCTCTTTATGATGGACAGTTCGTGAATCATAACCTTTAGTAAAGTTTGATCAGAAACAGAAACGGCAAAATATACATGGCTGACAACAGAATCATTGTTCATGTTGACAAACGCACTTGTGACTCAATTTTTATTTATGCCTTTGTAAGTTTTGAAATACCGTAATTTTGTTCAACGCAGCATTTGATCCATTTAACTTTTTGCCGTGACATGAAAACAAACGTGAAATGAACGAGACCCATTTTTAGACGTGTGTAAATGAAATCCTACAATACAATTACCACAGTTTTACCTTTGGTGATTCTGTTTTATTTAAATGTCATATTTATAGTTGTTTGGGCATATTGACTTGTCTTTTATATACTATCCTCAAAGAAGGTACTTGATTCATCTTCTGTACTCAGTAGTTGAAGTCTTCGAACGTTTCGCCTCTCATCCAAAAGGCTTCGTCAGCAACAAGGGTCCTACTCAGCCCACAGCTGAAGATATAGACCAACGGGGAGGAGTTAGGGTCGGCCCGGCTCCGTGGAGCTAAAGGCTCCTCCTCCTACAGTGATTTTGGACTCGAGGAATCACTGGTCCCTGAACTGACACACAAACGCAACAAAGTCGTTCTCACACCTTAGGGGCATTTCCACAGGTTCACTTGAGACCGGTTCATTTAGGGAGGGGCTGCCTTTAGGGTCGTTATGGGAGTGGTCGGCGTGATCTTTTGTTGAAGTAAAGAGGACACGACTCAATCAATTAATCAATAAAAGTGTATTCCCTATACAATTACAATTCTAATACAAATGACCTGAGCACGAGTCTTTCCTGTCAACAATGGTATAACGGGTCTGACACCAGGAGTTCAGCGACGCCCGCCTGTCCCTTGTGCTCGTACATAATATACATTGATAATATTGAATATGCATGAAGTACTTTTGGTACTTTTCCATCACATACATCTGACTCCTTGACCCCATACAAGAGGTGTTTCTGCTCCTTCACAGACTTTCTGTAGAATGACAGGAAGTCTGCATTAGTTCCTGTTTTTCCACATGGTTATTGTAGAAAGGCATATAGAGCAAGAGTAGAATATGTTCAGCGGATGTGCACGCGGTCCTAAACCACCCACGCAAATCTGTAACTGAAAACAGAATCATTAATACATTTAAAACATCCATTAAGCACAATTTATGATTAGAATTATCAACAGAGTGGTCGAGGACATTTATATACTTGTTGATTTTAAATTGATTACTGCCACAGACCTCCTGAACACAATGGACCGGCTGTTTATCAGTATCTTTTTTACACTATTGCAAACGTAACCATTAAATCACTACATTGTGTTGATATTTACATTAAAACAGAGGCGGAGAGAGGACAGGACGCGGCTCTATGTGATGTTTCGATACTGAACTGATGCCTGTTTTGACTCTCACATCTTAAAAACACAACTTTCACCAACTTGAGAGGTATTTTTGATCATGAAACAACTAATCAAAGCCGGGACAGAAACTATGACTGGGTAAGACCTGAAGTAAAAAGAAAAGGCTCTTTCACTGTTCAATGTTTATGAAATAACAAATGATCCTTTAAATAGTCTCTTCATTCCCTCGTGTTGTTTTCCTCGTGTGTTTTTTCATGTTTGTGTCGTTCACAGAGACTTATTGAGTCGACTCTATTTCAAACTAATGTTTCAGACTTGCTGATGTTTTAGTGTTGATGGAATGTAAAGCTTTACAATTTTTAACCTCTTAACGCCCACCTGAACCAAGAAAAAACAAAATTCACTTCGGCTTTAGCCAAATCTAGAAGCTTCTCTTGAAAAACACAATGAAAAGCAACAAAGTTACAAAGACGTAACAAAATGGATAAAAATAGTGATGACAAAGGAACAAAAAGCGTCAGAAACGCAACTAAAAAATTACACAAATGTGACAAAAAGCAACAAAAAAAAGCTCCAAAATTCAGCAAAAAGGTGACGAACAACATGGCAACAAAAAAATCTTGGATCAGTTTGGTAGGTCTTAGCTTTCAAATGAGGGGTTACACTGGTGTGACTCTTGTCCTGCACTTCTGAAGGTGACACAAATATAATTCCATATTTGTGAAAAAAAAGTAAGATTTAGATTAAGATTTACATTCTATGACCTCCCTAAAAAACATCAGCATTTGTGAAACATTAATTTGAAATAGAGTGAACTGGATAAGTCTCTGTGAACGACACAGACATGTTCATGTCATGAAGCACATTTGATCTGAAAATATCTGAAGGTCTGACCAAACTCATCACAGCTGTTTCTCTCCAGTGTGGATCCTCTTCATGTGTCTTTTGAGGTTGGATGACAGAGTAAAGGTCTTGTCACACTGCTCACAGCTGTATGGCTTCTCTCCAGTGTGTATTCTTATGTGATGTTTTAGAGCTTGTAGTGTAGCTAATCATTTCCCACACTGCTCACACCTGTATGGCACCTCTCCAGTGTGGATTCTCATATGATTTTTAAGACTTGTAGACTGAGTAAACACATGTCCACACAGGCCACACTCAAAGGGCTTTTCCCCAGTGTGGATCCTCATGTGGACTTTGAGGCTGGATGACAGAGTAAAGGTCTTGTCACACTGCTCACAGCTGTATGGCTTCTCTCCAGTGTGGATCCTCATGTGGTCTTTGAGGACGGATGACTGAGTGAAGGTCTTGTCACACTGCTCACAGCTGTATGGCCTCTCTCCAGTGTGGATCCTCATGTGATTTTTAAGACCTTTAGACTGAGTAAACACATGTCCACACAAGCCACACTCAAAGGGCTTTTCCCCAGTGTGGATCCTCATGTGTTGTTTGAGGTTGGATGACAGAGTGAAGGTCTTGTCACACTGCTCACAGCTGTATGGCCTCTCTCCAGTGTGGATCCTCATGTGTTGTTTGAGGTTGGATGACAGAGTGAAGGTCTTGTCACACTGCCCACAGCTGTATGGCTTCTCTCCAGTGTGGATCCTCATGTGGTCTTTGAGTTTGGATGACTGAGTGAAGGTCTTGTCACACTGCTCACAGCTGTATGGCTTCTCTCCAGTGTGGACTCTTATGTGATGTTTTAGAGCTTGTGATGTAGTTAATCCTTTCCCACATTGGTCACAGCTGTATGGCCTCTCTCCAGTGTGGATTCTCATGTGATTTTTAAGATGTGCAGACACAGTAAACACATGTCCACACAGGCCACAGTCAAAGGGCTTTTCCCCAGTGTGGATCCTCATGTGGACTTTGAGGTTGGATGACCGAGTGAAGGTCTTGTCACACTGCTCACAGCTGTATGGCCTCTCTCCAGTGTGGATCCTCATGTGGTCTTTGAGGACGGATGACCGAGTAAACACATGTCCACACAGGCCACACTCAAAGGGCTTTTCCCCAGTGTGGATCTTCATGTGTCTTTTGAGGCTGGATGACTGAGTAAAGGTCTTATCACACTGCTCACATCTGTATGGCCTCTCTCCAGTGTGGATCCTCATGTGACGTTTAAGATCCTGTGTAGTAGTAAATCCTTTCCCACACTGCTCACATCTGTATGTCTTTCCCTGTGTGCGGGGAGTCTGCAGAGGTTGAGCTGGGTCCATTTCTCTGCAGACAGAAACAGGAGTTAGTGTTGTGTCACACACATTATTCAGTAAAGCACTAAATGTAGTTTGCTGCAGACCTGGTGTGACGTAATAACGATTTACCGGCCAATAATGTAATTATTATGTTTTTGGTCGGTTTGTAGATTATTGGCCTGACAACATGAAAATCGTTCACAAATGTAATAAATTCAGCCAATAATGTAATAATACATCAGTTATTTTCTACATCAACACATTTTGTTGCTTTTCACTTCCGGTAACATGTGGCATCTCACATGTCTTTTCCTACGACAGTAGCCCAGAGTCTTATGACAGAACGGTTGCCGGTTCAAGTCCCTCCTCCAACAAGTGCATGACGTCGCTGTGTCCTTGGACAAGGCGCTTTCCTCACATTGCATATGTATGAATGTGGGACATGTGTGAGTGAGTGCTTGGAAGTGGTCGGAGAGGCTAATGGCACAGTTTGGCAGCCCCCAGGGCAGCTGAGGCTACAATAGTCATCTGTAGCAGAAAGGGAAAGATTTTGTTAAGAGAACTAGCATCATAATATAGGATTTTTTTCCCCCATCATTCTCCTATTATCATTGTACCAAGCTGCGTTTTAGTCAGCGGTGGAAGAAGTCCCCACAGGACACAGATTCAGATAAAGGAGCAGAGAACTAATTGGTCTGATCAGCCACTTGGGTCACATTCATACACAGGTAAGGGGGATGAAGTGCCTTGCGCAAGGACACAGCGACCCCATGCACTTGTGGGAGCATGGATTGGAACCTTTCGGTCATAAAATGTATAGCCTACAGTAGTGCTGGGCGATATGACGATACATATCGTGGGGACGATAGAAAAGTGTCTATCGTGCCATTTCTCTTCTATCGTTTATATCGTTTCTAACCTAATTTCATCAATTATTAAAGCAAATATTACATTAAATAGGCCACAAAGAATGTATTAGTGTTGTCTTGTCACTATGCATCCTCTAAGTTTATATTAAATGATTATAAACAAGAATAAAAAATAACTTTTTTGCAAAGAAACTCCATCTTGTGGTTTTGCGACACCTGCTTTACGGTATTGCTGTCCGCCGCCCGCCACACCTGCTGGATGGACCCCTGCAAACTGCTCGCCCACTGTTTCTTAAACATTACGTTAAAATTGAGATATAAGCTCCAATTGACATTTGTATTAGTGTAATATGAGCCTTGATATTGAGGAGCAGATGATGCTCTGAATAAGTCGTTCTCTACGCACGAGTTTACACATTTCTGTTGTTAAATTCGTGTCACGACTCAGATGTTCAGATCGTGTTTAGCCCATTTATCCTGCTGTCTCACATTTGTCCTGCTGTCTCACATTTGTCCTGCTGTCTCACATTTGTCCTGCTGTCTCACATTTTTCCTGCTGTCTCACATTTATCCTGCTGTCTCACATTTTTCCTGACATCAACAATACAGGCTATAGAAATTATCCATAGCGAAACCACTGCTTCAAAATAAAGTTGAAAAAAAGTAAGTAAGATATTTTTGTTAAACTTTTGAAAGAATAACTGAAAACGGACTATATTATGGTCTATCGTTATATATATCGTTATCGTGATATAAAATAATCCATATCGTGATATACGTTTTTTCCATATCGCCCAGCACTAGCCTACAGTCGTGGTCAGCTGTGTCAAGTTACTTCAAGTGAAAAAAGATTGAGATAAAAAACAAGCAAAATCTGATGAAAAAGCCACAAAACAACAGGTCATCTCACAATTTAGAGAAAACGGCACAAAAAATATGTATAATGTGTATAGATAAATAAATCAAAATGTATGCATTATTACTGGTGCTGTCAATCGATTAAAATATGTATTAATTATTCAAATTAATCGCAATATTTCTCCTTCTGTAAACTCACTCCCGTTTGAGAGACAACCAGCAGCAGAGCAGCTCATCTTTTTAATCTGAGTCAGCGAATTGAGAATCATTGATCACGCGATGAAACAATTACATAATTCAAATAGGGACAACATTTGTGAGAAATTTAGAGAAAAACATGTAATAATGAGATTTGGGTAAATAAGAGAAAAAAATTTAATAAAATAATAACAACTTTGGAAAAATAGGGACAACATTTGGGAAATACTTTTGGAGGATAAAAGGAGTTAGTGCATATGACAGGTTTTAATGCTTTTAAAATATGACTTATTTAGACGGATAACGCCCGTTTAAGTAAATAATTATCATTTTATTTCAGTGAAGAAGCGATTTTAATGAAGAAATGTTGGGTTAAGAAGTCATTTTGGGGAACATGGAACATTCAGTTTTAACAAAATCAATGCCTTTTAGGTTATCAACCCAGGGTTTTAAAATATCTTGTTTTTTACAGCTCATCAAGAATTGAGGATTTAGTAGAAACTAATTTAAACACAGCTGTGAAAAAAAATTACAAAGGATTTACAAAGATGGAGCCCTTTGCCATTATCATTGATTGGAAGAGTGACTGTTATTAAAATGAATATGTTACCTCATTTATTATATCCAATGCAGTTGTTACCAAATCACGTTCCAGATATTTTTTTAAAGTCAATACACCATTTGATAAAAAAAATTATTTGGAAAGGTCGACGCCCACGAATGAAATTAGAAAAATTGCCGTTACCAATCGATAAAGGGGGATTAGCATTACCAAACTTTAAATACTATTTCTGGGCGGCCCTAATGAAATATGTTTTAGAATGGATTAGAAATGACAGTGAATCTTCCTATCTGGATCTTGAATCTGTGGCAATAGGTACAGTACTCTCAGCCCTCCCATTTGTGAAGAAGTTTTCTTCCATAAATGGGCTTAATGATAATGTTATTGCTAAAAATACCCTTAAAACATGGCAACAAGTCCGAAAACATTTTGGAATCACTGAACAAGATTCATTTCTGGCACTATGGAAATCCTGACTTCATAACTTCATGTACTGACATAGGCTTTACAGTGTGGCATGAAATTGGCATAACAAAGATTCGTGATCTTTTTTTAGGTGGGAATCTAAAATCCTTCTCACAACTTCAAACTCAATATGGGCTTCCACAGACACATTGTTTCCTTATTTACAAATTAGAAGTTATATTCAGTCTATTCCAACATACAAAAATGCTCCTAGGTTTAATTTATTGGAAACCATATTCAACCATATTCAACTGAAGAAGTGCTTGAGTTTCTTATATAAAAACATGTTTGTTAAACCTATTCTTATGAAAAATAAGACAATTTGGAATGAAGATTTTGGGACCCACCTGGATGAAACAAAATGGAAAAGTATACATTTAAACGCAAAGAAAATTACTTGTTCAAATAGATCATATGAAACTCAATACAAAATAATCCACAGATTTCAGGTGACACCAGTGATACACAGTAAATACGACTCAGAGAGCGCCCCCATGTGCCCAAAATGCAAAGACAGTTTGGGAACATATAGTCATTTAATATGTTTTTTTTGGCAATCGGTTCGAACAGAGATCCATCATGTATTGGATACTGACATTCCTTTTGATCCCTGTCACTTAGTTTTAGGATTGGAAACAAATATTATACATAAACATAAATACATTCTGAGAATCCTACTCTTTGCCGCCCGCTCTTCTATTTTACAAAGATGGTTAAAAGAAGATGTGGCGGGAAAAGATAATGTCAGTAATACCTCTAGAAAGGCTGTCATCTGTTCTTAAAGGGTCTTTAAATTCTTTTTTTTTTTTAATTGGTCGCCTTTAGCCCTGTACTTTAAAGAAGAATGGGAAAAAGTGATTTGTATTGGGTTATCAGATGAAAATTATTAAAATACTTCAGGAATTTATCATGAGAATGTATTGTTAAATTGAATTAAAATTAAATGCATAGCAGTCATTATGGTAAATGTGTAAAAATTGAAAATAGGCATGTATAGCATACGCATGGGTGTATATGTGTGTATACGTGTATATGTATTTATGTATATGTGTAGACATGTATATGTATATATGTTTGTATGTGTGTACGTATATATATATATATATATATATATATATATATATATATATATGTAATGTGTGTATATATATGGTGGCCCCGTTAAGGGCCACAGCCCTGGCTACATGAGAGTACTCGCGAACTCAGGCGCTCTTGCAGGCGTGCTGAGTGACAGTGGAATAAAGACCTTCATGTCTCATTGCAAATACTAAGAGACAGGCTTGTACAGTATCAGAGAGAAGTTAAAGCTGCAAACCTTGTGTGCATAAATGCTCACAAACCCCAGGTGCTTTTTAACACTTTGAAATCTCTTGTGAATCCATGTGACAGTAACTTTGCTGAGCCCTCAGTCAGACGCTGCGAAGATTTTCTGTCTTTTTTCAGAGACAAAATCTCTGCTCTGAGACTGTCCCCTCTGCTTGCTGTGGACCCCAGGACTCCATCGGTCTGCCACGCTGCCTTTGAATGTTTTAAACCTGAATCTCTGGGTGACCTGAATCAAATTGTGAAAAAACTAAAGCCCTCTTCATGTCCACTTGACATCATCCCGAGTCGATTATTTAAAGAATGTCTTGATTGTATTGGTCCCTGTATTATGGAAATTGTGAATGAGTCTCTAATGTCCGGCTGTTTTCCTTCTGCCCTGAAACATGCTGTTGTTCAGCCGCTCATTAAAAAGAGCAACCTTGATCCTAATGTGATGGTTAACTTTAGACCTATCTCTAAGCTGCCTTTTGTGTCTAAGGTCTTAGAGAAGGCTGCCTACGACCAATTACAGGCTTACCTTGAGCTACATGAAATTGGAGAAAAGTTCCAATCTGGTTTTAAATTACGGCACAGCACAGAAACTGCCCTTTTAAAAGTTTTTAACGACCTCCTTTTAACTATTGATGCTGGAAAATCTGCTGTCCTTCTACTGTTAGACTTGTCCGCAGCCTTTGACACTGTGGATCACAGCATCCTTTTAACCCGCCTGGAGACACATGCAGGCATCAAGGGTACAGCTCTCAATTGGTTTCGGTCCTATCTCTCCAATAGGAGCTTCTCTGTAAACCTAGGACAGTATTCTTCTGCTGTGTCACCTTTAAATTATGGTGTGCCCCAGGGGTCAATACTAGCGCCTATTCTCTTTGCCTTGTATATGCTCCCCCTGGGCTCTATTTTTAAAAAGTACAAAGTCTGTTTTCACTGTTTTGCAGATGATATTCAGATTTATTTACCTGTTACAGCCAGTGATACGCTGTCCGCTGTTAAAACTCTACAGGACTGTCTTGGTGATGTACAGGCATGGATAAGTGCAAACTTTCTGAACCTTAACAAAAACAAAAGTGAGATTTTGGTGTTCGGACAAAGCAACCCATTGTGTGCACATGACAGTGTGATTGGTCCGTTGTCCTCCTACTGCCGTCCTTATTTGAGAAACCTCGGGGTGATGGTTGACCCATTGTTTAAATTTGACAAACATATCAACTCTGTCATCAAGTCCAGCTTCTTTCAGCTGAGGACTCTGGCCAAAATTAAGTCCTACCTTCCTCGATGTGATTTTGAAAAAGCTATCCATGCATTTGTAACATCGCGCCTGGATTATTGTAATGCCTTGTATATTGGACTGGACCAGCGCCCCCTGCAGCACCTGCAGAGTGTACAAAATGCTGCAGCCCGCCTCCTGACCAATACAAAGAGGCGTGAGGACGTCACTCCTGTTTTGTGCTCCTTACACTGGCTCCCTGTCAGCTTTCGTGTTCAATTTAAAGTGTTGTTGATTGTTTTTAAATGTCTCCACTCCTTGGGCTCGCTCTATTTGAGTGATCTCTTGCGACTCTATACTCCATCCAGAGCTTTGAGGTCGGCTGACCAGCTCCTATTGGATGTTCCTAAAACTAGGAAAAAAACGAGAGGTGATAGAGCCTTCTCTGTGGCAGCGCCCCGACTATGGAATAGACTTCCTTTGTCTATCAGGTCCTCTCAGTCTAAGGAACAGTTCAAATCCAGGCTGAAAACACCTCTTCTCCCTGGCCTTCAATCCCAGCTAGTTGAGTGTATCTTGGTATCATGTTTTCTTTTACTTGTATTTTATTTCTATGAGACCTGCTATTACTGTGAAGCACTTTGATCAACCGCAGTTGTTTTAAATGTGCTATACAAATAAACTTGAATTGAATTGAATATATATATATATATATATATATATATATATATATACACACACACACACACACACACACACACAGCTGGTGCAGCTTTTCATATTTTATCAGTATTGCTGCTGTTTTTGCTTTATATTGTTTTTGTTTTGTTTTTGTTTGCCATTATGTCTTGTTTTGTTTGTCCACTTGGGGTGTTCTAAGAAATAATAATAATTAAAAAAACAATGAGATAAAAAAAGTAATTTTTATTTGAATTTTTAAGCTACTGACAGGAAGTGACATAGATAGAGGTTAAGTTCCAGAGCAGTTTGACTAATTGGCATAACATGGTCGGCAAGGCAACAGTTCAAAATTGCTTGCCTCTATCAATGTCACTTCCTGTCAGTGTCCAATAAGGAAGTGAAACTATGAACATCACAAAAATTGTCAAAAATTAAATTAAACTCACACAATCCTCCATCACTGTGTTGAAAAGTGAATCCCATATGGAAACGAACCAGCAACTTTGAGACACGTTTAGACCCGATGATGAGAAGATAATTTCTAGTTTAATAATGTTGATATACTAAATAATTACAGCCCTTACGATGTGCGACCATTCACGCTTCAATTTCTATGCTGAAGTTCTGGGGATTTGGAGACGTGATTGGAGTTGGGTACTGTAGGCAGTGAAACCTTGTTCATCAGTTTGACCACATCATATTTTTGTCTGCACAGCTGGTGAAACAATTGAGTAAATGATAGCACTGAACAGTGGTGGTCCAAGTACTTTATTCATTATGTGACATGATGCCTGTTGTGCTCCCTCCCGCCTGTTGGCGGCGCCCTGTGTATAAATGGCCCATCAATTAGCTTCCTGTTCCCTGACCTCAAGCACTTCCTGCTCTGGTGCACCGCCACTCCCGTCTCAGGTATAGCCTCCATTATATCAAAATAACTAGAGACCCGTTTTCTAACTATCTACTCTTTTAGTGCCCCTGTAGAGCGCATTAGATGCTGGCTCCTCTGTTACCTTCATGCCCTCAAAGCTATGTCTGAAGGTAGGCTATTGTATTTGACTCCTATTGTTAGCATAGCTAATGCTAACCTGGTGTTCGTGTTTAGCTGTAGTGTTGCGTGGGCTGTCTAGTGATGCTGTGGAACTTGAGTGCCTCAGCTGGACCCGCCCTTCAAGGCCTCCGGTCACTCAAAAGCGTTAAGCTCTGGACCACCGAGGCAGGTGGTATGTAGCCTTCATTTCAGGTGCAGCTAGCTGGATAGCCACCAGGTTATATAGCTAACTAACCTTTTCCATTCTAGTCCCCGGCTACTTGGAGCCCAGAGACACTGCGAACCAACTGTTGCTCTGATGGTTGGACTCTGTAACCCTGAGCAATGCTCTGCTCTAGCTCGGGTTTATTATGTTTACACATGTTTCATTTGGACCGGTTTGGTTACTGGATGATCCCGGACTGCTTAACTGTTTCTGAACTAAAAGGAAGCTGGTGGGTTAACAAAAATAACTGTGCTTGACTTGGACTCAACTGGTGAAACCTGGACCCTACAACGAAATGAATTGGTAACTAAAACTGTTTACCAAACAAATGTAAATAAATTAACTTATTATATTTTCAAAATGGAACAAGTGTCTGTCCATAAAGCTAATGTGGATTCAAAACACAGGCTAGTGAGGAACAGAAGATCTAGATCTGACTACAGGAGCTGGCAGTAAATAATTCAACTAAAGGGCTTCTTTAACCGTAGCTTTACATATTCATAAGTTCCATGTGTACACAATCTTAAACAATTACATTAATGCATAAGTTCACAAAAATAACCAAGTGTTGTACAAACCAGTCAAAAGTGCTGTTACAGTTGCACGAGTTCAATAAACAATAGAGTTCGGGAATGTGACGTTAGGCCTGCCGCGATAATTACTATATAGAGTTATCGCTCGATAAGTAAAATGAAGGACGATAACATTTCTAGTCTCGATAAATGCACGTGCTGCGTGTGCTTAAAATAAATACAGAAACATGAACGCTATCACAACGCTGAGTGGGCGGAGCTTCATCCAACCCGTCTCCCTGTGCTTAAAGACGGCACTGAGCACATCAGCCGTGTCCCGCATGTATCCAGATCATTTATAGATCAGCGCTGCTTTTGGAGAGAGGCGGGGTGTAAACAAAGTGCCGCTTCTACGGAGCTGCTGATTCTGACACTTTATCGCGGAGCAAGAGGGACTCGTGTGAAAACATTTGGAATTCCAGCCAAAAGAACTCATCAGGGAGAGAATAACAACATTAATGCGACTGCAGGTTTGTCCAACATGAGAACGAAACAAAACCCCCGCCAAGTCGGTGCATCAAAGCTAATCAGCGCTACTGTTAGCGAGAGGAACCCGAGCGCTTTAGCCACTGTCCAAATACAAGCGCGATAGTCCTGAGAACATTACTCAGGGCTTAGGACTATGTTACTGTCCAAATACAAGCGCGATAGTCCTGAGAACATTACTCAGGGCTTAGGACTATGTTACTGTTCAAATACAAGCGGGATAGTCCTGAGAACATTACTCAGGGCTTAGGACTATGTTACTGTCCAAATACAAGCGCGATGGTCCTGAGAACATTACTCAGGGCTTAGGACTATGTTACTGTCCAAATACAAGCGCGATGGTCCTGAGAACATTACTCAGGGCTTAGGACTATGTTACTGTTCAAATACAAGCGCGATAGTCCTGAGAACATTACTCAGGGCTTAGGACTATGTTACTGTCCAAATACAAGCGCGATGGTCCTTAGAACATTACTCAGAGCTTAGGACTATGTTACTGTCCAAATACAAGCGTGATAGTCCTGAGAACATTACTCAGGGCTTAGGACTATGTTACTGTCCAAATACAAGCGCGATAGTCCTGAGAACATTACTCAGGGCTTAGGACTGTTACTGTCCAAATACAAGCACGATGGTCCTGAGAACATTACTCAGGGCTTAGGACTATGTTACTGTCCAAATACAAGCGCGATAGTCCTGAGAACATTACTCAGGGCTTAGGACTATGTTACTGTCCAAATACAAACGCGATAGTCCTGAGAACATTACTCAGGGCTTAGGACTATGTTACTGTCCAAATACAAGCGCGATAGTCCTGAGAACATTACTCAGTGCTTAGGACTATGTTACTGTCCAAATACAAGCGCGATAGTCCTGAGAACATTACTCAGGGCTTAGGACTATGTTACTGTCCAAATACAAACGCGATAGTCCTGAGAACATTACTCAGGGCTTAGGACTATGTTACTGTCCAAATACAAGCGCGATGGTCCTGAGAACATTACTCAGGGCTTAGGACTATGTTACTGTCCAAATACAAGCGCGATGGTCCTGAGAACATTACTCAGGGCTTAGGACTATGTTACTGTCCAAATACAAGCGCGATGGTCCTGAGAACATTACTCAGGGCTTAGGACTATGTTACTGTCCAAATACAAGCGCGATAGTCCTGAGAACATTACTCAGGGCTTAGGACTATGTTACTGTCCAAATACAAGCGGGATGGTCCTGAGAACATTACTCAGGGCTTAGGACTATGTTACTGTCCAAATACAAGCGTGATAGTCCTGAGAACATTACTCAGGGCTTAGGACTATGTTACTGTCCAAATACAAGCGCGATAGTCCTGAGAACATTACTCAGGGCTTAGGACTATGTTACTGTCCAAATACAAGCGCGATGGTCCTGAGAACATTACTCAGGGCTTAGGACTATGTTACTGTCCAAATACAAGCGCGACAGTCCTGAGAACATTACTCAGGGCTTAGGACTATGTTACTGTCCAAATACAAGCGCGGTGGTCCTGAGAACATTACTCAGGGCTTAGGACTATGTTACTGTCCAAATACAAGCGCGATAGTCCTGAGAACATTACTCAGGGCTTAGGACTATGTTACTGTCCAAATACAAGCGCGACAGTCCTGAGAACATTACTCAGGGCTTAGGACTATGTTACTGTCCAAATACAAGCGCGATAGTCCTGAGAACATTACTCAGGGCTTAGGACTATGTTACTGTCCAAATACAAACGCGATAGTCCTGAGAACATTACTCAGGGCTTAGGACTATGTTACTGTCCAAATACAAGCGCGATGGTCCTGAGAACATTACTCAGGGCTTAGGACTATGTTACTGTCCAAATACAAGCGCGATGGTCCTGAGAACATTACTCAGGGCTTAGGACTATGTTACTGTCCAAATACAAGCGCGATGGTCCTGAGAACATTACTCAGGGCTTAGGACTATGTTACTGTCCAAATACAAGCGCGATAGTCCTGAGAACATTACTCAGGGCTTAGGACTATGTTACTGTCCAAATACAAGCGGGATGGTCCTGAGAACATTACTCAGGGCTTAGGACTATGTTACTGTCCAAATACAAGCGTGATAGTCCTGAGAACATTACTCAGGGCTTAGGACTATGTTACTGTCCAAATACAAGCGCGATAGTCCTGAGAACATTACTCAGGGCTTAGGACTATGTTACTGTCCAAATACAAGCGCGATGGTCCTGAGAACATTACTCAGGGCTTAGGACTATGTTACTGTCCAAATACAAGCGCGACAGTCCTGAGAACATTACTCAGGGCTTAGGACTATGTTACTGTCCAAATACAAGCGCGGTGGTCCTGAGAACATTACTCAGGGCTTAGGACTATGTTACTGTCCAAATACAAGCGGGGTAGTCCTGAGAACATTACTCAGAGCTTAGGACTATGTTACTGTCCAAATACAAGCGCGGTAGTCCTGAGAACATTACTCAGGGCTTAGGACTA
The DNA here is from genome assembly GCA_021464625.1 of Proterorhinus semilunaris. Classification (NCBI taxonomy): domain Eukaryota; kingdom Metazoa; phylum Chordata; class Actinopteri; order Gobiiformes; family Gobiidae; genus Proterorhinus; species Proterorhinus semilunaris. The sequence goes on along the minus strand of JAJBBP010000035.1, from coordinate 432,426 downwards.
TGTTACTGTCCAAATACAAGCGCGGTAGTCCTGAGAACATTACTCAGGGCTTAGGACTATGTTACTGTCCAAATACAAGCGCGGTAGTCCTGAGAACATTACTCAGAGCTTAGGACTATGTTACTGTCCAAATACAAGCGCGGTAGTCCTGAGAACATTACTCAGGGCTTAGGACTATGTTACTGTCCAAATACAAGCGCGGTAGTCCTGAGAACATTACTCAGGGCTTAGGACTATGTTACTGTCCAAATACAAGCACGATGGTCCTGAGAACATTACTCAGGGCTTAGGACTATGTTACTGTCCAAATACAAGCGCGGTAGTCCTGAGAACATTACTCAGGGCTTAGGACTATGTTACTGTCCAAATACAAGCGCGGTAGTCCTGAGAACATTACTCAGGGCTTAGGACTATGTTACTGTCCAAATACAAGCGCGATAGTCCTGAGAACATTACTCAGGGCTTAGGACTATGTTACAGAGAAATGCTGCAGCGGTTTGACAAACAGTCAACAAGTTTCCCAAAAAAGCTGCTTCACCCCGACGGCCGTGTGTACAGGAGGTTATATTTGAAAAGAAAAGGAAAAAGAACACAACATATGGCTACTCTACTTTTGCAGTAATACAGTATTATCGGAATCCATACATTTAATATAGAAGAAGTCACAGAAGTGAGTTTTTGTGAGGAAATATTTAACCAGAATAATGCAGATGAAATATCAATATTATTGTTATTGGGATACTTTTAAAGCTGATACTGTATATTGACTATTTGTTGTAAATGTTGTGACAGGCCTAGTTCAAACAGAACCTGGTGAGAGTGTAAGTTATGTTAAAAGGTTGAGAAGCTCAAATGGAAACAGTCCTAGAATATGTCGACCCTTCTAGTTTGCACTTTGGTATAAGGTGTTAATATTGAATGTCAATACCGTTTTCTTTTTATTGCCTACAGTATTTGCATTATACTCAATATTATCGTTTATCGCGATATTTTCTGAGACGATATATCGTCCTAAAAAAAACGTATCGTTGCAGGCCTATGACGTCATATCGTTATGCATTATGGGATTAGCAGCAATAGGCTCTATGCAAATGACGCGTGCTTCAAAGTGGATCCTAAGTCGGTGCTTCCATATCCGGTTATTTCCCTGTGAGGTCATGTCTAAAACAATGTATAGTTCACTGACAGTGAGATACTGATCTGAAGTGACTCGCTACGTGTTAAAAACATTACGCTGGATGTAAATTCTTGACTGCAGGAAACGTCTGTGTTTTTTGAGGTAGGACTTTTTATCTCAGCGCTAACGGCTAGTATCAAAAAACACCACCACAAAAATTAAACCTCTAAAAAGTATTTGTACTAAAGACGGGCAGATTATATTTTGAGGAGGCTTCTTTAAAATCGTGTAGCCATTTTCATTTTTAATTCGTGTTAGCTACGAGACAAAAACACTTGCTGTGATGAGCACGGAAGTTTCCTCTAGTGAATTTGTTGCCCCTGACGTGATGTTTTTAACCTGATGCTGTGACTCCACCAGAAACTCACTGTCTACCATGTGATCTTCAGCCATTTATTTTTTTAGACAAGACCTCAGGGAAATAACGGAGACTGGATACGCTAACGACTACTTACGCCCGGCCCACACTGAATCCGGTCCGGGTCCGGTCCGGTTTCGGTCCTGATCCGGTCCAGGTTTGCCCCAAACTACCACTCACATTGAGTCCGGCTGACACTGTGGCTCCGCCAGCTCCGGCGCCAGATGCTGCGTCAGGCACAGAAACGGCCCTCGCGAGAACAGAAGCGCACGTGAGTTTCCCTCTTGGTGCGAGGTCACGTCATAAATAGCCCCATATATCGGTAGTTTTTGTAACAAAAGCCGTATTTGCCAGAACAACGACTCTCCCCAGTGAAGTGGATGCTTTAAACACACTAATGCCCCCGTGTCACTGGTAATGGAGACATGTTTACATTTACGACGTTACACGCGTTTACAGGCGGAAAACGAGACCAAATAAGTAGTGAGCGGACAGATTTTATTTTGAAATACACCGGATCTTCTACTCCCACGAGACCTGACTTCCTGTTTGGCGCGTGTTTTTCGTCAGCTTGATCCGTTGGGGCTCCGGTATCCGGCAAAGAGACTTCTTGCGGATTCTTTCCGTTGCCGCCGGAAGGCCGCCGGATGGCCTCGGTAGCCGGAGCCGGACTTCGCGGAGCGGTGTGAGTGTGCTACATTGGTTTTAATGACTTTCTAAGTTGGCGGACGCCGTACCTGGCGTTAACCGGATTCAGTGTGAGCCAGGGGTTAGAATCCACTCGGACGTCACGTGACGCTTGCGTGCATATAGCCCATTGTAAACTAATGTAGATTTGAAAAGTTAAATTACTGGAGTTATTGTTCACATTAAAACACTTGGACACCACAGTGTGTTAGATGTTTTTACCAGCAGTAACTCAGTAGCTAACGGAATTGTTCCACTGCTTTTTCTTGCTCTTTTTATACTGTTTTTAGCTAATGTTAGTCAATGGAAATGTATGCTAGCAGCTGCAAAGATGGCGCATCTCCATGGCAACTGTGGAATGTCCCGAACTCTATTCAACAGTACCGTGTAATCTAATTATCATTGTGCATGTAAACACACTTAAGCTCATAGAACAAGTTCATAAATTGTAGCATTTCATTCGTTACGTTCACTACTCACCTCTGTTTAACGAGTCACGACGGCGGCCACAGACTCCTGCAGCCCAGTAGGAAGCACTAAAAGTTACAATAATCACAACCGTGTCAATGAAGCGCAAGAGCGGATGTTTGTTAAAGTTTGAGACACGAACCTGTGCACAGTTGTCGGCTGGCTTCCCCACACCTCTGAATGAGGAAGACGCGATATGATAATAGATCCGTGAGGGCAGTAGCTACTTGGAGATCTGGGTCTGCTGCTCCGCTCACGGCAGCCCTGGCTGATTCTCTGCTCGCTCTCGTCGCGCTGAGAATCAGGGTTGCCAGATTCTCAAAACCAATATATCGTACTAAGCTTCCAAAACGATCGTATTTCAGCACAAACTATCGTACACTATAAATATGTCAATAGCGCTGCAGCACCTGCGCGAAATGTGGCTCCTATCATCACCACCCCAAACTACACAGGCTCACGCACTGTCCCGTTTATTACATTACGCAGGCGGGAGGCGGACACGGGAGAGACAGGGAGAGAAATACGGCTCTCGGTCCTGTGAAAGCATTAAAGGTTGTGACGGAAACTTGTGAGGCTGAAACGCGATGAGCTTTTGGAAAAATGAGCGCGAGCTGAGGGGAAAGGTAGAGCGCAGACAGAAAGACGTCGGAGCTGCGCGTAAACACATTCAGCTGCGCGAGGCTGCGCTGATTCTGTCTGTAATAAAACCAGATGAACTCGAATCCAAAGGGTTTGTAGGGAGACTTTCTATCAGGAGTTTCGTATATACGAGCTAATTGGCGCGTGGACAGAACAAAGAGACAGAGGAGGAAATGCTTCGTCTTGGTGCTAAAGGCCAGAATGTCTCCATGGGAAAAGGTTTACGAAGCTGACCTGGGAAGTGTCTGTTTAAGCCATAAAGCTGTGTTGTGTTCGAAGGAAAACCAAGATTCAATGAGTTCTTCACGTGTGAGGTTGTTTTGTTAGGATGACCTCGAGCAGGCGGCGCCTCCTGATGGATGAGGCCCCGCTCCACTGAACGTTGATAAGACACCACCGGTCACTCTGTCCCGGCCTCGAGGCACATGCATGCCTGTGGTTTGGGTTAACACTTAGAAGAGCAATAGAGCAAGAGTGAGGTTTGGAACAGCGTGAGCGTGTAACTCCTGAACCTTCCCCTGATCATTAAACGCTGAAATAAGAGCATAAACATGTTAAAACCTTCAAACATATTAGTAACTTTATTATTAAACTTAAAACTCGCTACCAACTCCCACGAAAGGAGCTTTGTGTGCTGTGGACTCAGGAAAGGGGGGGTTCAGGTAAGTGAGTGCAGGGGAAGACCTGGTTGGTTATCTCAGTGGGTTATAAAGCTGTTTCAAAGAGTTTATGACTGTCTTCCACCAGCGGACGGAACAAGCCGAGTTACTTCACATCCCCCGCCCTGACTGAGGGTCCAGGGGGAGGCTGCTTTGAATCAATCATTTAGTTTAGTTTATATGTTTATTTGAGCAGTCAGTCTGCTCAAAAGGAGTGGGCCGAAGCAAAAGGCTTATAAAACGCCCACCCCCAAAATAAAAACGATAACATTTTAATTTAACGATCAAAGCAAGGAAACAAATCATAAACAATGGAACATAGGGCAAGGAAACAACATATAAATAATAAAGAAACATCAGCAAAAGAATGTTCTACAACACTCACAATATCTATATCCAGTCACAAAACATCAAACCACATCGGCCATTTTGACACAAACCAAACTTGCAAAGCACCATTTTAACTCGTGCAGTAATAAACAGAAACGAGTAGATACTGAAGGGATTCATTCATTTATGTTATGATTATTTTATAATTAGATATGTTTAAAATGTTTGGGCTTATGTTCCAGTTACGTGGCAGACATGGGAGTGTTTTTAATCCTGCACGTACGCTGATAAACCACATTCTTGCTCTAGGCCCATTTCCTGATAACGGTTGCAAAAACATCTCAGCATCAAGGACGTTGGACAAGCTGGCAGTTTGTGACCCGGCCCACGAGACCCGGAGTCAGAGAGTAATACGTTTAATAATATGTTTGAATGTGTTTAACATGTTTGTGCTCTTATTTACAGTGAATAATGATAAGGGGAGGTTCAGGACACGCACACACTGCCCAAAACCTCACTCTTGCTCTATTGCTCTTCTATAAATGTTAACCCAGATCACAGGCATGTATGAGTGTCGAGGACGGGGCAGTGACACAGTGGAGCTGGACCTCATCAATGAGGAGGCTCCACCCGCTCTAGGTCATCCTAACAAAACATCATACGTGGAGAAGAAGACCACATGGCTCATTGAATATTAATGATTGTGTTTTTATGTGCTGGGTGCAGGGACATGGGCCGTGCAGAGCGCCTGCCGTAAGCCCCGCTTAGACGTCGGCTGCAGGAGAATTAGATAAGCACCCAGAGCTCTGTATTAGAATTGTAATAATAATAATAATACATCAAACTTGTATAGCGCTTTTTTGGACACTCAAAGACGCTTCACATGGGGAATAACAAAAAAAAAAAAAAAAGGGGTTTAAAGAAAAGCTAGTTTGAACAGATGGGTTTTGAGTACTGATTTGATGGTTGGTAGTGAGTCAGAGTTTCTAATGGGCAGTGGGAATGAGTTCCAGAGGGTGGGGGCGGCGATGGCAAAGGCTCGGCCCCCCAAGGTCCGGCGGTTAGTGCGGATGATGGGGGTGAGGCGGTTGGTGCCGGCTGAGCGGAGGTGGCGGGTGGGTTGGTGGTGTTGCAGGAGCTCGGTGAGGTAGGGCGGGGCCAGGTTATGGAGGGACTTGTAGGTGAGAAGGAGAAGCTTGTATTGAATGCGATATTGAACAGGGAGCCAGTGGAGCTGTTGGAGGACGGGGGTGATGTGTTCTCTGGACCGGGTGTGGGTGAGGAGGCGGGCAGCAGAGTTCTGGATGTATTGCAGTTTTTGGAGATGAGTGGTGGGAAGTCCGTAGAGGAGGCTATTGCAGTAGTCGAGTCTGGAAGTGATGAAAGCATGGATGAGGATTTCAGCTGTTGACTGGGTAAGGGAGGGGCGGAGGCGGGCAATGTTGCGGAGGTGGAAGAAGGATGTTTTTGTGATGTTGTTGATGTGTGTTTTGTATGAGAGGGTGGAGTCCATTATGATGTTGCGTATGGAGGGGGAGGGGGTGACAATGTGACCGTCAATGAGGAGGGTAAAGTTCTGGACAGAAGGGAGGAGAGATTTGGGGCCAGTGATGAGGAGTTCTGTTTTATTGCTGTTGAGTTTGAGAAAGTTATTGTCCATCCAGGTTTTGATGTCGGAGATACAGGCAGTGATGGTGGAGAGGATAACCAGGGTGATGGATTTGGTGTAGATGTAGAGTTGGGTATCGTCGGCGTAGCAGTGAAAGTTGAGTCCATGGTGACGGATGATCTGACCGAGGGGAAGCATGTAGATAGTAAAGAGGAGGGGGCCAAGCACGGAACCTTGGGGGACACCATGGGTGACGGGGGAAGTGTGGGAGTTGCAGTTGTTGACAGAGACAAAGTGGTGACGGTCGGAGAGGTAGGAGGTGAACCAGAGGAGTGCTGTGCCGAAGATGCCGGTTGATTGTAGACGGTGGAGGAGGATGATATGGTTTATTGTGTCAAAAGCTGCGGAGAGGTCGAGGAGGAGGAGGATGGATATGGAACCAGAGTCAGCGGCGAGGAGGAGATCGTTTGTAACTTTTAGAAGTGCTGTTTCTGTGCTGTGGTGTGAACGGAATCTGGAAATGTTTCGAAGAGATGGGAGGAGTGGAGATGTTGGTGGAGTTGGGTTATGACGGCGCGTTCCAGAATTTTTGAAAGCAGCGGGAGATTGGAGATGGGTCTGAAGTTGTCCAGGTTGTCAGGGTTGAGGCCGAGTTTCTTCAGGAGGGGTGAGATGGAGGCAAGAATTGTAAACAACAGGGAATAAATCTTTCTTGAATTTAACTCATTGAATCTTGGTTTTCCTTCCAACAGACGAACACAACACTCTTTACAAAACTGCTGCAGTGTGGCAGACAGGTTTTTGTCAGATAAGTTGACTACATTCTGTACCTGTTCCTCCGTGTGTGGTGTGGTTCCCTTGTGGGTTGGCTTCTTCCCCCTCCTGCATTTCTTCTTTGTCGCGTGATTGGACGTGTTCTGGTTGTGTCCCATCCTCCGTCAAAAAAAGAAGAAGAACTGCTAGGTTGAGAGCTCGTTTCAGAATCAAAGTCAGTGGTTTAATAAGTAATGGGACATGTTTGAGGGGGGGTACCAAGGGGACCAGACGGCTCGTCCACAGTGTTGGTGAGGACTAGAGCTGGGCACCGTTAAACCATATCAGTCTGGTATCGGAAAAATCAAAGTATCGAAAGCAGGAACGGAAAAAAACAACTCTTCTATCTTTAGAGAGAAGAGTTTTTACTAATTTTGTTCAAACTTTTGCCCCATTTTTTTATTTTCCCTCATTCCCTCTTTATCTGGTAGCGGGACACCACCGGATCGTCGCCATGGAGATGTGTTGTTATTTGCTTTGGCTGCAGGTAAACTAAGACGAGGGGGGGTTCTCTCCGCTCTCGTCCCGATCTTGTGACGCGCTGCTAAAAATAAAAGCGTCTAAAAGGACGACACTGGGCCTTTATCTGTCCCGCCGCAAATTCAATTGTCCAAAGGTTGTGTTCCTGAAGTGGAAGAAGTGTCGGCCGAGGCGTCAGTGACAGAAGAAGAGTTTGGAAGGATTTGTGCTTTACTCATGAAACCACGTATTCAGACTGGAGGAGCAGACTGAAGGCTGAGATCCACAACTACCATCGCAGTCATTTAGAAATGTGTTTGAGCAATTTACATTATTATCTCTTTTTTACTTATTTTTTCTCAATTGTTTCCCAATTTATTTCAATTTTATTTTTCCCCCTAAATTTTACTTTTTTTTCTTCTAAATTTTTTCTCTATTTTTCCCCAAATTTCAACTAATTGTTTTCCTCTTTTTTCTATATTTTCACATTTCCAGACACTGGAGATGAGTTCGATTTTATACATTTGCAAAACTTCCTAACAGTAGTTTTAATCTCATCTTGGGCAGAGAAACTACTTTTGAACTAAACGTTTCACATGAGTAAAACAACAATACAAAAAAGCCCCCCCTCCACATACACACACTGACGTTTGCTTTACACATCACATTGACTTTTAAGAAAAAAACAAACAACATGTACAATAGGCCAGGATGAATGAGTGTGTTTGAGAGTGTGCATGGGGGCAACGGATGCAAATTAGCCCAAAGCTACAATCCGGTTTGGCTTGTTTACATGCATGAGACCCATGTATGTTCATTAACATGCACTGTCCCGACCAAATAAATTTAATATTCGAGTTTTTTTTTAATCATTTTTATTTTACGTATCAGTAATATATATTGAAACATACTTTTTTTTTTGCAAATGTAAATAAATACTGATTAGGGGAGCTCCTACTCTTATTATTTTATCGTATCATTATTTTTTTGCGTGAGGGGCCCCTGCAGAAACACAAACTCTAACCTCATAACCCTCGCCTTAACTGCGCGCATTTTCTCCAGTTCGGCTTTACCCAAATCTAAAAGCTTTTCAACTGGAGAGCAACAGTGTAACGCCTCATTTGCATACACAAGTGGGTCTGACCTTTTGTCACATTTGTTGTTGTGTTTTCGTTGCTTTTTTTGTCACTTCTTTGTTGCATTTTCATCCTTGTTATTTTGACACTTTTTCCAAGAAGCTTTTAGATTTGAGTAAAGCCAAACTGGAGAACATGTCCTCGGTCCAGGCGGGGGTTAAGAGGTTAACTACTGTTTGTCTCCTTCACTTCCCCCTCTTCTCTGGGCTGTGGCTGAAACAGGAGCTCAAGAAGAAAAGGACTGTTAAGAAGGTCTGGGCACAAGTTGTTATAGGAGAATATGAGCTGAGATTGAATTAGAGTCAAAAATGCTTCAAAAATAACTGAACAAGTGGCTCAGACGTCCTGTCCATGATTTATTCTTCACACCGCGAGACTTTGATGAGAAACATTTATTTATCTTTTGGTGTGTGCACGTATTCACTGGCCTTTCTAAACGAGCTGTTAGAGCTGCAGAACATCCAGAACGCTGCTGCTCGAGTCCTGACAAGAACCAGGAAATACCACCATATTAGTCCAGTGCTCCGGTCTCTGCACTGGCTTCCTGTTACTCAGAGAATAGAATTTAAAACAGCTCTGCTTGTGTACAAGTCTTTTCATGGTTTAGCACCAAAGTCCATCTCTGACATGTTAGAGCCGTATGAACCATCTCGGGCCCTGAGAACTTCAGGGAGGGGTCTCCTGGTGGTTCCCAGAGTCAGGACTAAACACGGTGAGGCTGCGTTTCAGTTTCATGCAGCTAAAATCTGGAACAGTCTTCATGAGGATGTGAGACAGGCCTCAACTCTGACAATGTTCAAATCCAGGCTGAAAACAGCTCTTTTTACCCGAGCAGATGAAAACTGAAAGTATTTTATCTGCACTCTTGCCTTTTACTGTAATTGATTAATTTTATGTTGATGTTTTATTGAATTGATCTGTTTTCTTGTAATTTTATGCAACTGTGAAGCACTTTGAATTGCCTTGTGTGTGAATTGTGCTCTACAAATAAACTAGACTAAAAATATAACCAATTGTTTGGGTAAATCTGGAGTAAAACTAAACACATTTTCATTCAAAGACTAGAATTAAAACTAAACTAAAATGCTTTCAAAATGAAGAGTCCACTGACGGGATTTCACAATATAGCGGCAAGAACAAAATGGTACAAAACTCATTGAAAAACAATATTTTATTCTAATAAAAACAGTTTTAAAATGAAGAACAAATGAAGGCGCTGAAAAATGTAATGAAAGATGTAATGAAAAAGCAACAAAAACTTGAAAAAAAAGGTGACGACAACGTGGCAACAAAGTCTTTGATCAGTTTTGTTGGAGCAAGAAGCTTCTAGATTTGGGTAAAGCCGAAGTGAAAAAAGAGTTCTTGGTTCAGGTGGGGGTTAAGAGGTTAATAAGTGTAAAGCTTTACATTCCATCAACACTAAAACATCAGCAAGTCTGAAACATTAGTTTGAAATAGAGTCGACTCAATAAGTCTCTGTGAACGACACAAACATGAAAAAACACATGAGGAAAACAACACAAGGGAATGAAGAGACTATTTAAAGGATGTCTGTGTAAGTTCTCAGTCGTACAGGAGTTGTCCATCTTAAATGAAGGTACTTGATTCATCTTCTGTACTCAAGGATCATTAATGATTTAAAGGATCATTTTTAGAGTTTGCAGAACAAACATTTGTTTGGACAAATCAATATTTTCTTGGCGTGTAACATTTCCACTGCCGCACGCAACACTCTTGTCCTGCACTTCTGAAGGGGACACAAATATAATTCCTAAAAATCATCAGCATTTGTGAAACATTCGTTTGAAATAGAGTGAACTGGATAAGTCTCTGTGAACGACACAGACATGTTCATGTCATGAAGCACATTTGATCTGAAAATATCTGAAGGTCTGACCACACTCATCACAGCTGTTTCTCTCCAGTGTGGATCCTCTTCATGTGTCTTTTGAGGTGGGATGACTGAGTAAAGGTCTTGTCACACTGCTCACAGCTGTATGGCCTCTCTCCAGTGTGGATCCTCATGTGGTCTTTGAGGACGGATGACTGAGTAAAGGTCTTGTCACACTGCTCACAGCTGTATGGCCTCTCTCCAGTGTGGATTCTCATGTGACGTTCAAGATTGCACAATGCAGTAAATCCTTTCCCACACTGCTCACAGCTGTATGGCCTCTCTCCAGTGTGGATTCTCATGTGATATTTAAGACTTGCAGACAGAGTAAACACATGTCCACACTGGCCACACTCAAAGGGCTTTTCCCCAGTGTGGATCTTCATGTGTTCTTTGAGGCTGAATGACTGAGTAAAGGTCTTGTCACACTGCTCACATCTGTATGGCCTCTCCCCAGTGTGGATTCTCAGGTGACGTTTAAGATCACATGATGCAGTAAATCCTTTCCCACACTCCTCACAGCTGTATGTCATTCCCTGTGTGTGGGGAGTCTTCAGAGGCTGAGCTGGGTCCATTTCTCTGCAGAAAGAAACAGGAGTGAGTGTTGTGTTACACACATTGTTCAGTGAGACAACGCTGGGCTATGCGTCATAGTTTTAACTAGGGCTGAAGGATTAAATTGCATTTGCGATAATATCGCGATATGATAAAACGTGATTTGCTATCCACAAGGGCTGCGGTTTGACTCATGTTTAGCTGCGCTACCTGTTGCACAACGGCATCGGGCTCGAAAGGAGCTGACCCAGGTGAAAGTTTGGGAATCAAAGAGGAGCAGCACGTCCGTAGTGTGGAATTATATTGGCTTTAAACAGTTACCTCATGACCCCTACCATTGATGGAGAAGATGACCCATTAGCCTGGTGGAAGGTGCACAAGATCAACTTTCCACAACTCTGCAAGTGTCCCTGCCACGAGTGCTCCTTCAGAGCGTCTTTTCAGCACTGGAGGGAATATAGTGACTTGCACTCGCTCGTCTCTAAAACCAGCAAAGGTTGACATGCTGGTTTTCCAAATCTGTAAGCTCCCAGAAAAATCTGTCTGGCTGATAGTGCCGTACTCATTTTGCACTTATGTGGTGTACTGCTGTTACTGAGTGAATACAATACTGCATTTCCTTTTTAGTGTTTTTTAACAATTTAATAAGAACATACACTAGTTTATTTTGTGTTCGTTGGGAGTTTGATTTCTCTAAAAAATGTTGGTTAAAGCAGATTTTTGTTATTACTTCATTTCACAGACCACTCGGGATCATTACTATGAATGGGGCTGAATGGGACCCGCCCATCTCTATTATTTAGATCTATGGTCTGAGCGCTGGAGCTGCAAGAAGAAAGTCCAGTCTATTTTTCATTGTAAAACACGTCTTATCAATGAGGAGGCGCCACCCGCCAAAACATCATACGTGGAGAAGAAGACCACATGTCTCATTGAATATTAATGATTGTGTTTTTATGTGCTGGGTGCAGGGACATGGGCAGTGCAGAGCGCCTGCCGTAAGCCCCGCTTAGATGTCGGCTGCAGGGAGAATTAGATAAGCACCCAGAGCTCTGTATTAGAATTGTAAACAACAGGGAATAAATCTTTCTTGAATTTAACTCATTGAATCTTGGTTTTCCTTCCAACAGACGAACACAACAAAGTCCAGTCTATTTTTCATTGTAAAACACGTCTTGACTTGAGTCTAGAACGACCTTTGACCTCACCTCGCTGATGTGAGTGTGTCTGTGTGCAGATCCTCCTCACCTGTGTGCAGACAGACTCCTGGAGGGGCAGCAGCAGCACAGACTGTGGAGCCGCTCTGTGAGTCCAGAGGTCCAGAGTCCAGCTGGAAGTCACTGGGGGCTTTTATAGCTCTGTGTGGAAAGCCCCTCCCCAAAGGAGCCCCCCCTCACCTCTGTGGATGAAACCTCTGCTGCCCCCCCTCCTCCTCCTCTTTTCAGCTCATTGTTCCTGCTCCACACCTAAAGCTTTTCACATTCAAATGCTCTGAGCCCACTCTGATTGGTCAGGCCTTTGAGTCAATAGTCTTGCATATTCAAAGTTATCTTTCTCTTCACACATTTAAACCAGGCTCTGTCATGACTATAACATTTACTATTGTTAATCCACGTATTAAACGTAGCTGTAGAGTCCACTCTAGCTGACTGTAGATCTAATTTGGCCCATTATCTCCACGGAGACTATTCTTTCCTCCGCTTGAACCAACACTTTAGTAATTAGTAAAGCTTATTTAGCTTATTCGTTATCTAGCTTTGAAACTAAGGGCAAAAAATAGAAGTCCTGAAAATAGTTTTAAAAACCTTTAGTACAATTGTAACTGATTGTTTATTTTTGCATATATTACCTTATAAGTGTTCTAGCCTATAGGCGTTACACTTTTAACAGTTTATTTAATTTTATTTTTTTTTACAAAAATGAGCCTTGTCTGCAGAGCCATTAAACAAGTCAAAGCATGATTTTAAATGATTTCTTAAAAAGTGGAATTTAAGTGCTTTAACAAGTCACACAAGCCAGCACCACCTTTTGTCTTTTCTTGAGAGCCGTGTTGCATTATGGATGGTTTTGGCTTGAGCAGGCAGTGAAGGCTACACTGGTGTATTCTGGGTATTGCTGGGTTGCAGGTGACATCACAGCATTCTAAAGACCAATACTATTATATGGAGGAAACATTATTTTGTTTCTGACTAAATTGTTGGTCTTGTACAGAGAGACCATGGACCCAGTGACTGATATTAATGATCTTTTTTGTAATTCATACATTTTTTTTGGAGCTATGACTTGTGAACGTGTAATACTGTTAATAGGAAAAACTGGCTCCTGCCCCCACTGGGTCCGGTGACATCACCACATTCTAGAACCTGCAACCCAGCAATATTAGCCACATGCTAACCAAAGGGAGGACACAGGCCTCCAGACTGAATCCTCCAGATTTAGTCCCTACTGGATGGGGTTGGCTTCACACGAAATGTGAATAAACCTTCTCACTGTCATAAACACAGCCTTGATCTGGTTTTAACACATGGGATTGAAATTAGCGTAAACGTTCTCCCTCAGAATCCCGCGCTTTCTGACCATTTTCTAATTACATTCAAGTTCCTAATCGAAGATTATACTAATCCACAGGATAAAATTCAATAAAAACGGACACTATCTGAAAAAGCTGTGTTAAAGTTTAAAGAAATGATCCAGCCAGTCTTTAATACTATGTCTACAGAGAATAGCTCGCTTATTGATTTAAATGAAAGTGATCAGTTTGTCGACAGCGTTATGCTCACACTAAAAACAGCCCTTGATGTTGCGGCTCCACTGAAACAGGAAGTTGTTCGGCCTCGGTGCGTCGCTCCCTGGTTCAACGCGGAAACACGAGCGCTTAAACGAAAGACTCCCAAATTAGAACGGTTATGGCGCAATTCTAGCACTGAGCAATCTCTTAGATCTGGGAAAAAATGCAACTACTCGCCTAAAAGCAAGCCATGAGGAAAGCAAAAACAGATTACTACTCTTCATTCATTGAAGTAAATAAAAATAACCCTAGGTTTCTTTTTAATACGATGGCCCGGCTAACAAACAGTCACAGCGCAGTAGAGCCTTCCATTCCTGAGACCCTTAGCTGCGATGACTTCCTTAAATTCTTTAATGACAAAATCACAACCATTAGAGATAAAATAAATGATAAGCTTCCCTTGTCTTTGTTAGGTTTTGCAGATGTAGACCCCAAAGCGGAGACGGAGGCACTTGAAATTAAAGTATTTATTTTACAAAACTGAGGTAGCTGAGAAGACGGGGGAGGCTGGCAGCAGGCGGAGACAGGATCAGCGGACAACTTCGATTGCAGTCGAGGCAACCTAGAGCACAGGATGAAACTGGTGAAAAAATAAATCCAAAATACACCAGGATGAAAAACAGGTCAGGCTTCTACCACAGGAGACGGAATTATCTGGCAGTGAAGGGAGGACTGAGCAGAGTACTTGAAGACCAGTTCCTCATCAAGTCCAGGTGTGCCTCGTTGCTGCGGTCCCAGCCACGCCCCCGTCTTCTGCCAGCTCTACACAGTGGTGAGAGAGAGAAAAAACACAACACAACAGAGGGGAACAAAACACCAACCCTGACAGTCTTGTTCTGATCTAAATCCAGCTGTAGAATCATTGTCTCCTTTCGAAGTCTTAGACAGGTTCATAACTGTAGATGAGGCTGAGGTATTATCAATCATTATGTCTTCAAAACCATCAACTTGTCTTCTAGATCCAATTCCAATTAAACTCCTCAAAGAAATTACTCCTGAAATCTCAGATACCATATTGAAAATAATTAACTCGACTTTAGAAAATGGGTATGTACTGTTGAAAATAGCGTATTCTTTAGTGCTGGATGAAAGGATGGAGACTCGGTATATTATAATCCAAAATCATTACTTTATTTCCTATTACAAACTAAAGGTACATCTGTTGAGCTGACTCCATGTTGACCGAGCAGACCCCAGGGGGAGAAGCGAGGAGAAGGGCGGAACGCTTCTCAAGCAGGACCATATATAGTAGGTGTGTCTTCCCCCCCAACCAATCAGCTCTCTTGGATCGTCACTTCTTCTTCTGCGCAATCTGACTCCTCATTTGAACACACTGCCCCCCAGTGGATCAACCATACATACAAGCAGAAACTAAAATGTCCGCCAGATTCAAATGTATCTCAAAGCACAGTTTACAGATCAACACAGTTATATATATAATCACTAAAACCTAATATGACAAATATGTATATAAATAATTCCACAGTACCAAAGTCCTTTAAATATGCTGTTATCAAACCACTTTTGAAAAAACCCAATCTCGATCCTGATATTTTAGCAAACTATAGGCCCATATCTAATCTGCCTTTCATTTCAAAAGTCCTTGAAAAAGTAGTGGCTAAGCAGCTTTGCCGCCACCTACAGGACAATAGTTTATTTGAAACATTTCAGTCAGGGTACAGAACAAAGGGAAGAAGACAGTCTGGACTCGTACTATGACACTATCAAAACAGTATTTCTGAAGATAACACTTCCTTTATCTCATTTACTTGTTTCCACATTCAACATGTAACAGACGAGGACATTTACAGTCAAGGCTCATGTCCAACAATGACGAGTTTTCTTCGGGTGAGTCTCGGAGTTGGTTTGGTTTGTGGAAGTGTGGGGCATGACAGAACACAGAGGATTTGATCACAACGTTCCACAGAAGAGCCTTTCCAAACTGCAGAGGCACATCCTCAATACAATGTGCAAACCTTTAGTTCAAGACAATAAAGTTCACAGGGGAAACTTCAGTCATTTCCTTTGATTATGTAAAAATATCATTCCACACGTGACCTCGTGTGCTGTGTATTTCCCAGGTCTTGATGTTTCTATAATGTGCTTTGCCTTAACTTAACCTGATTGTAATTCCGCATTATCTTCTTTTGTAAGGCGCATTGAGCCTTGTGTACGAAAGGACTGCAGATGGAAATGAACATTGTGCTAAATCTGGGGCAGCCATCTTTTTAATGTACCTGTCCGTTGTCCTTTTAAATAAATAAATAAATAAATGCACACTATGAATAAAGTTTTACAGGTTTAAACACATTCTCTCACACCCACCTCCTCCCACAAATACAAACACATTGTCGCATTCACACTCTCCCCACCCACCTCCCCAGAGACACACCACACACACTCAAGGTAAAACCATGGACACAATGGACATAAGGCTGAGATATGGCTGGGTACAGATAAACCAGGTAAGGAAACACCATCCAAGGAGCCGTCTGCATCAGAAGCAGCTCCTCGGCCGTAGCCACAGGGCACCAACACAGGGCGCCCGGAGGAGGTAGAAACACCACACCTCCATCCAGACACCCACAGGACAGCACCCCAGCCACAGCCAATCCCCGCTCCCGAGGCAGAGGGCTCCTCCAGAGGAAACTGGAGAGCATAAACATGGTTAAAATAAGTAAAAAGTAAAAGTAAGAATAATAGGACCAATAAAATAAGACCGAGAGGTAAAATACATAAAAAAATAAAAAATAAAATAAAAATAAATATACAAATTATATATATATATATATATTACGGCCAGGACTTGATTAAAAACAATTATCTAATTAATTAGAGGCTTTGTAATTAATTAATCAAAATGAATCACATATAAATATTTGACCTGAGAACAGTGAGAAGTAAGTTTTTTCATAAGGATTTTAGTATACCATTGAATAATGACTGAATACATGAGCTTAAGCAACAAAATATTGTTTATTTTTGTTCAACCAAGTCCAACAGACCAGTGCAATATTGCCATTAATTGTGCATCTGCAGGAAAAAAGGAAACTGAAGTGTGGAAAGCAAAGTGTGATTACTTTTGATTAATATTTTTAATCGCACTAAACCTCATGTAATTAATTAATCACAATTAATCGAAAAAAGTCCCGGCCCTAATATATATACATACAGTACATACATATTAATAACAATGAAATAAATAGGCCTAGCAAGAATAAATATCAGTTTAAAGCTAAACTAAAAAGGTGGGTCTTGAGCCTGCTCTTAAATACATGAACGTTCTCTGTGGTCCTGAGCTCCTCCTCAGGTCGTCCCAGAGGCGAGGGCCATAATATTGGAAAGACGCCTCGCCGTGAGTCTTTCTGTTGACTTTAGGAATAACTAGGAGACCCCTGCCAGAGGAGCGAAGGGGCCGTGAAGGTTCATAAGGTAAAAGCAGTTCTGAAAGATAAGAAGGACCAAGACCATTAAGACATTTAAAAACCATTAAAATAACTTTAAAATGGATCCTGAAACACACGGGGAGCCAATGCAGCGACTCTAAAACCGGTGTAATGTGGTCCCGCCTCCTGGTCTTCGTCAGGACACGAGCTGCTGAATTTTGGAAAAGTTGTAAACCTAAGATCCTCTTTTTGGAAAGACCAGAAAGCAGGGAATTACAGTAGTCGATACGACTGGTGATAAAAGCATGCATTAGCGTCTCCGTGTTGGCCCGAGAGAGAATGGGGCGGGGCTATGTTCTTTAGATGGTAAAAACCTATATTTGTGATATTCCTAATGTGTGGAATTAAAGTCAGCTCAGAGTCAAAAATCACACCCAGGTTCTTCACCTGTGAGGAAGGATTAAAAGACAATGACTGTAGTTTGGGTAAAAGTTTCTCTCTCTGGGCCTCAGGACCGATGACTAAAACTTAAGTTTTGTCCTGGTTAAGCTGGAGAAAGTTTTCTGCCATCCAGGATTTGATCTAAAATGCAGTTAAAAAGTGCATCCATTGGCCTGGTGTCCTCAGGAGACATGGAGATGTACAACTGTGTATCATCAGCGTAACTATGAAAGTTGACTCCATGTCTCCTGATGACATCACCAAGAGGGAGCATATACCGGTTAAAAAGCACTGGGCCTAAAATCAAACCCTGGGGCACACCACATGTAATGATGAACTGATCAATCAGTAAAGTATAAAGTTGCAGGAGAACATTTAAGTTGTATGAAGCTTTTGACAACTGTTTTGTCAAAATAAACAAGAAGATAAGGTAAGAAAAGCCTTTCTTGATCTCAAAGTGAAGAAATTCACAGAATTTTAGGAAAGGAACTCACATTTCCTGCGAAGTAGACAGAAATGTGCCAAGAATGACAAAGTAAATGGAGGGGGAAGTGGGAGTGCTCAGATAAAGAATGCTCTTTCCATTTCATTCTCAGTGCTTCTTTCTGCACCAGGTTTCACCGTGGAGATGTCTTCAACCAGGTATGTGTCTCCCACAAAGGAAATGACCATATTTGGTTTACAGCGTCATCTCAGTCACAGCCTTTTGTGCTACACGTGGATTATTAATTTTTTAATTTTTTTAATCACAACTTTTATATACAAACGTCGTGGAGGGAGAGTCTACGAAGGAGGAACATTGTCAATTTGCACTCTTCTTGGAGATGTAAGCAAAGCAATTATGAAAGAGCTGTTGCTGTATCTGATAGACACAGAGTTATTTTCTCGAATATAAAAAAAAAATAATAATAAGTAGTGATTGAACCTTTTGAGATCAGTTTTCTAACTGAGCGCGAGTTTTCCCTCTGACCATTCGCAATGACTTACATTCCAGTCCAGTAAGTGGCGGTAATGCCCCGACGCAGGTGGCCAACTGCCAATAAACCAAACAGAAGAAGAAGAAGAAGAAGAAGGAGGAACATTTGACATGCCACCTTTCGGCAGGCGTGGTCCACTTGTTTGTCACATTTTAGGTCGTTTGTAATCCAGATCCTAAATGGAGATGTTCTTTAACCATTTCCACTGGACAGCCCATGAATTCAATGTCAATGTTTGTATTTTGCATTTTGGAAAGAAACATTGCTTTGGTTTTGCTTGGGTTAAATTGCATACCCCGAGTTTCAGCCCACTGAGCGATGTCCAGGAGATCTTGATTTTCTTTCTCTACCATTAGAGGAGCTGTTGGGATGCAACAAACAGTGTAGTGTCATCAGCAGAAAGCGTTTACAGCGCCTGGCTTGCTTGATGACTGAATTTCACCAGGAATCAGATGTGAAAGATCATTCATGAACAATACAAACCGATTTATTATTATTTCAAATGTTTTTTGTCACCTTTTCCAGTGTCATTTTGTATTTTCAGAAAGGTTTCATCATCTCTGAACGCTTATTATTTATTTATTTAAAAATATAATTATACTTTCACCCCCCAGCGCTTCAGAATCTCCCCTCTTCAGCAGACCCTCCCCTGAATGAAACACAACTTCCTGTTTTATTTTGTGACGTCACTTCCTTTAGCTCTGAAGTGTGTTCCATTAGCAGCTCTTTTTGGACCAAAGCCTTGGACTGGAAGGAAGTGAGTTTGGAGGCACTGCCTTCAACACCAAGGCAAGGTAAGGTACCTAGGCTTTGGGAAACAGCCCCTGACTAACCTCTCTAGCACTGTTGGAGCGGACTGCGGTCCCTGCCACTATCTGACTGTAGCTAACACTAGCCTTCACTAAAACTCCGGACAGCCGCTCCTCTAACTCGGACACCCTGGCCTCCAAAGCTCCCACTACACTACACTTAACGCAACTACTATCATCTGTGAAGGAGGCAGGGTTCTGACTCGACATACGGCAAACTGAGCAGGACAGCGCGAAAGAGGCACAAGTAGACGGGGTAGCCATGGCTAGGCTAGCGGGCTAAGCTAGTAGTGATGGGTCGGTCGTGAACGAGTCGGTACCAAGAGCCGGCTCTTTTAAGTGACCGATGAGAGCCGAGTCTCACAAGTGAGCCGTTTTTTTTAAGGTTGCATGTTTATCAAGCTCTACATACACCGCTCTCTGCTACAGTAGAGACGAAGAGAGAAGGACAAAGACTGAAAGAGGAAAGAGTAAGAGAATGGGTTCAGAGACAGAGGGAGAAAGGAGGTAAAACATCTGGGGACTTCCAGCTGGACTCTGGACCTGTGTGTGACCCTGTCTGTGTGTATGGAGGACCGTGGCTCCCAAAACTCTATCTATCTATATAAAAATAAAGTGCAAATTTGTAAAGATGCATTTATTATAATAAATGCATGTATTTATATATTTTTTCATGTAATTATTTGTATATTTTTGCATTTTTTCTCTGTATTTATTTATTTCTGTATATTAATGTATGCAAATCATGGGGCGGGTCTGGATGCCGCTGCTGTAAGGTCATTGGTTAATCTTTCTCCATGTAAACAGATTGACGCCTTGTCCAACATAGACACTGCTTAACACGAGCTCTGCTTCAGTCTATTGACAGTGGCACAGATAAAAGAGCGGGTCATCTTGTGACTGGAGGATCGGCAGTTCGAATCCTGCAGGGGCACAGTCGTTGTGTCCTTGGGCAAGACACTTCACCTGCCTTGCTCCCAGTGTCTGCGTACATTGGTGTATGAATGAGAGTGAATTGGTGAGTGGATCCTTGCTGGAAAGCACTTTGAGTGCCTAATGTCGGTGGAAAAACGCTAGACTAAAACAGAGTTCATGTTCATGTTTATGCTGGAGGCAGGATTCAAACCCCTGACCTTCCCATCATGAGACGACCCGCTCTACCCACTGCACCACTGACGCCTTTGTACACTCAAAGCGCTTTCCAGCAAGGATCAACTGACCCATTCACACTCTCATTCATACACCAATGTACGCACACTGAGGGCAAGGCAGGTGTAGTGTCTTGCCCAAGGACACAACGACTGTGCCCCTGCAGGATTCGAACTGCCGACCCTCCAGTCACAAGATGACCCGCTCTTTTATCTGTGCCACTGTCAATAGACTGAAGCAGAGCTCGTGTTAAGCAGTGTCTATGTTGGACAAGGCGCCAATCTGTTTACATGGAGAAAGATTAACCAATGACCTTACAGCAGCGGCATCCAGACCCGCCCCATGGTTTGCATACATTAAGACATATACAAAAATAAATACATAAATAAATACAGCAATAAATAAATACAGAAAAACATAAATACAAAATAAAGAAATACAAAAATAAATACATACATTAATAAATGCACCTATTATAACAAATGGGATATTTATTTATATATATATATATTTATTGTTTTGGCAGCCACGGTCCTCCATATGTGTGAGCTGGGAGGAAGAGCCACAAAGACGACGAGAAGGCCTCGGAGGACTCTCACACAGGTGAGGAGGATCTGCACACAGACACACTCACATCAGCGAGGTGAGGTCAAAGGTCGTTCTAGACTCAAGTCAAGACGTGTTTTACAATGAAAAATAGACTGGACTTTCTTCTTGCAGCTCCAGCGCTCAGACCATAGATCTAAATAATAGAGATGGGTGGGTCCCATTCAGCCCCATTCATAGTAATGATCCCGAGTGGTCTGTGAAATGAACATGGCTACGAGCCTCCACAGAGCTCCAGAGCCTGTCAGTCAGAGATTTAAGCTTCCACTTTTTATTGATGTACAAAAACCAGTGTGGTTAAAACTATTATTTTATTTAAGGAAAAAGGATGAGCCGAGGCAAAACGGTGTTTATTTAAAAAGCGTGTACCGACGCGTTTCAACTCGACTGAGTCTTCATCAGGGTAAAGTAACATCACAGGTGTGTGAGCCCCATTTAAACCAGGGGGGTCACATGATCAAACACGTGACGTATAGAATACCAGACATTTTTCAAAGCTGCAACATGGGCAATGAAAAAATCATAAATATTTACAAATTTTTACAAAACTCCAATGCGTAAACTGCAATATACGTTACACAAAAAAATAAAAAAAACTTGAGATGGCAGAGAAGTGTACAATGAGCACAGACCAAACAGACAAGAAACTGGAGGAGCACAGTTACCTATACAGTGTGGAGTGTGACCAAAAACAGTCTTTAAGGATCACAGAAAAGTCTAAGTAACCAACCATAGTTACAAAGGAAAAAACAGTCCATGTAGAGAGCATCAGTATAGAAAACACCGCGGCCCCGGCAAAATGAGAGGAAAGGGGAACATTCTCTTTCCTCATTGAGACCTGGGTAAGACATGGCTTTGAGGTGGTCGATCCAGAACGTCTCCCTGTGGAGGAGGTGTTGTAGTTTGTCACCGCCCATGTTCTGTGAAATAACTTCCATAACCAGAGCTCTTGGTGAATTGGGGCGGCCGTGGCCTGCTTGCATGTAATGTTTGGCCATGGGGTACAGTACATTTTGAGTTCGTATAGCGTACTTATGTTCAGCCAGTCTTTCTTTGAATTTCCGTTTCGTTCGACTGATGTAAAAACATTCACATTGGAGTCTGTACACAACAAAAGTGGTGTTATTGGCAAATCCTTGACATTTGTGCACTTTGCCACTGAGAACATCCATGAACGAGTCTGTCCGAACTACATCGCTGCAATGGCTGCAGCTGCCGCATTTAAAAGTGCCCTGTTTTTGTTTTTGTGAAGGCATAGCGCTCCTTACAAGGTGGTTTTTGAGTGTGGGCGCTCTTCCAAAAGTGCACAGGGGGCAGTCCTGAAAAACTGGTTGGAGTACTGGGTCACTCAGGAGTAGATTCCAATTTTTTAGGATGATACGTTTGTCATATGAGAGGTGGCCATATTAGGGATGGGACGATACACTTAAACTCACGATACGATGCACCTCGATATGTCAGTGTCACGATACGATACGTCACGACGTCAAAAAAGAAAAAAATATTACTGTATAATAACAACTTGTTTGTTTTTGTTTCAGTTGAACACAGGGAAACACAACAAGAGCACTCCCTTAGTGCTGCTCTAACTCTAGGTTAATGTATCTCAGGACTGGTTCTTCTTCAAAAAAACTAACATATCATTCCTGTGACTTGACATGACGACGCACTGCACCATTCCCCGGATATATATATATTTTTTTCATTTAATAATAATAATAATAATACATCGAACTTGTATAGCGCTTTTTGGACACTCAAAGACGCTTTACATCAGGGGTGGCCAACTAGTCGGAGACCAAGAGCTGAAATGTTCAACCTTGATCCTGTGAAGAGCCACAAAGGCACCGATCATTCGCGAGATCCAGGGGCGGTAGTTTATTGTGATTAAATATAATGTGACCGTTATATTTAATCACAATAAAGTATAACTTTATGCCTGGCCTTTTTCTTTTGTTTTAATAATTGTATTAGATGTAATAGTTTTACTCCTCACCAAGATTGAAATAAATGTATATTAAATAAACTGACATTTTGTGCTGTTCTGCTCTGACTGGGAAAGAATTATATTTTTTTATGTTTAATGCTGGAGTGTGTTAGTGTGAGGGGCCCTGCCCACTGAGCCCCCTCCTCTGGTTCGCCCCTGGCCTGTGCGCGCAGTGCCCGCAGCCTGGTCCTGACTGGACTGTGCAGAGAACGAACTTTAGGCTGCACAAAGTTCATAAGCTTTAATCAGGAGCCTCTGGAGGACGTCTGAGATTCTGTTTATGTTGCATTTGGTACAGTTACAACATGTGACAGAAAAGTCAATGACTTTGCGTATTTCCGCGTTACGATGTCGCGCTTCGCATCATATGCTTCATTAGAGCTCCGCTTTTTTCTATTTCCTAATTTTGATCTTTTTCTGTGAATATGAGGCCAACTTTCATCAAATAAAGAGTAGGCTCATCAGAAACTTGAAATGCACAGAAGCTGATCCCAGTGCCACGATCTGCCTGACTGTTGTTTAACTACATCCCGCTTTGAGTGAGGCTGCTGCACGGGCACCTTTTACACGCCGCCTCGAAAAGGAGGGAGATACGGACATTCATGCGTGTAGAGATGGAAACACATGAACTATGGTTGGATTTTTGGTCAAGATTCTTAAAGACTGTTACAGTTTATGGGGAATATGTAGGCTACCATACGACTCGAGAGCCGCATGTTGGCCACCCCTGCTTTACATGAAAAAAAAAAAAAAAAAAAAATTTATTTCGCGATCCATTTTTTTTAACTCGATGCATTTCGTCACGTTTTGTATCGCGATATTTCGCCAAACGATATTTCGTCCCATCCCTAGACCATATTGCGTCGAGAAAAAAGTTGTGTTTGTGGTCTGTGATCTATCAGGTGGTTTTTTAGTGAGGAGGTCCTTTCTGTCAGTGGTTTTGACTCTGTTTTGACTTTTTCTCGACGCAATATGGTCACCTCTCATATGACAAACGTATCATCCTAAAAAATTGGGATATACTCCTGAGTGACCCAGTACTCCAACCAGTTTTTCAGGACCGCCCCCTGTGCACTTTTCGAAGAGCGCCCAGTTTCTTGTCTGTTTGGTCTGTGCTCATTGTACACTTCTCTGCCATCTCAAGTTTTTTTTTTTGTGTAACGTATATTGCAGTTTACGCATTGGAGTTTTGTAAAAATGTGTAAATATTTATTATTTTTTCATTGCCCATGTTGCAGCTTTGAAAAATGTCTGGTATTCTATACGTCACATGTTTGATCATGTGACCCCCCCTGGTTTAAAGAGCTACTAAACACCCCTTCCAGAGTTTATTCCACCCACTCCCAAAATTCAAAAAACTCAGAGAAAGAGGCGTGGCGCGAGGCTTTGGGGGGACGCGGGGAGGGGGAGTGTGTGGGCGGTCTCTGCTCTGTTGACAGTCTCAGACCATGTGTGACCGGGACTGACTGACTCCCGTTATGCCGCATTTAGACAATGTTTGCGCCACTGCAGCCACCCGGACACTGCAGCCTCTCGTACCGGCTAGCTTCTCCGGACATGTGGCGCCACTGTCCCGGACTCTCGAGCCCGTCGTCCCGGCTACAGGCCGAGCACACGCGGCGGACATCTGACGCTCGTATCTCCCCGTTCCCCCTCCTGGCTTTAGCGGACACTCAGTCACACACTGCCCCGCTCTGAGCCTCCAAGGCAGGGGATGGCCAACCGCTGCCCCGGTGTCTGTGAGCTCTCCCTGGGGGAGACTACAGTAAAAAGCCCTCAGCCCCGTCTCATAAACACTGACAGCCCTGATTATCTCTGTCTGCCCGATACAGCTTTATCGTGTCTGTAGTTTCAACGTGAAAACATCCAGCCATGTCACTAAAGAAGTGACTCTGGGTATTTTGGGGAAACATTTGTCTTTATTTAGTAGGAGAGGTCGGGGGTGTGAGTGCTGTGGTTCACAGAGTGGAGCGGAGCCTGTAGGTCAAATCCCGTCTCGGGTCTTCTCTCCTCATCCTCCCGCTCCGTGGCCGCTCTGTGACAAGCATGTTGTGCACACGTCACAAAAGGGGAGGGGTCAGCTTTTATACCACAGCGGCAGATTTGGTGACGTATGATGGCTCTGAGACGTATGATGGTACGTCATCAGCCAACCCCTAAATTCAAATGTGTAAGTGCTGTTCAAACATGAGAGGCGCTGAACAGACGGTTTTGTACAAAAATTGGATTTTGAACAAGTTTGCACTAAAATGTCAAAATAATGATAAGGACATGTAAAGAACTGTTAGTAACCCGTATAGATAGTTTATCAGCAAAAAAAAGTTGATTAGGTGTTTAGTTGCTCTTTAAATGGGGCTCACACACCTGTGATGTTACTTTACCCTGATGAAGACTCAGTCAAGTTGAAACGTGTCGGTACACACTTTTTAAATAAACACCGGGAGGGGTGATACTGTATGTGTGAAGGAGAACAGAGGGAGGGGGGGGGTCACACCAGGTCTGCATTTAGTGTTTTACTGAATAATGTGTGTAACACAACACTAACTCCTGTTTCTGTCTGCAGAGAAATGGACCCAGCTCAGCCTCTGAAGACTCCCCGCACACAGGGAAAGACATACAGCTGTGAGCAGTGTGGCAAGACCTTTACTCAGTCATTCAACCTCAAAGCACACATGAGGATCCACACTGGGGAAAAGCCCTTTGAGTGTGGCCTGTGTGGACATGTGTTTGCTCAGTCTACAAGTCTTAAATATCACATGAGAATCCACACTGGAGAGAGGCCATACAGATGTGAGCAGTGTGACAAGACCTTTAGTCGGTCATCCAGCCTCAAAGACCACATTAAGATGCATGCTGGGGAAAAGGAATACAGCTGTGATGAGTGTGGGAAGTCGTTTAATCATCTCTCAGGTCTCAGGCAACACAAGGGAGTCCATGATGGACTAAAGCCGTACAGATGTGAGCAGTGTGGGAACACATTCAGTCATCCACGTACTCTTGAACAACACATGAGGATCCACACTGGAGAGAGGCCATACAGATGTGAGCAGTGTGAGAAGACCTTTAGTCACTCATCCAGCCTCAAAAGACACATGAAGAGGATCCACACTGGAGAGAAACAGCTGTGATGAGTTTGGTCAGACCTTCAGATATTTTCAGATCAAATGTGCTTCATGACATGAACATGTCTGTGTCGTTCACAGAGACTTATCCAGTTCACTCTATTTCAAACTAATGTTTCAGACTTGCTGATGTTTTAGTGTTGATGGAATGTAAAGCTTTACACTTATTTTACACTTTAACCTCTTAACCCCCACCTGAACCAAGACATTTTTTTTCACTTTGGCTTTACCCAAATCTAGAAGCTTCTTGACTGGAGCTTACAGCCTTTATATAGACCAGTGTAACCCCTCATTTGAAAGCTAAGACCTACAAAACTGATCTAAAACTTTGTTGCCACGTTGTCGTCATCTTTCATTACATTTTTCAGCGCCTTCATTTGTTCTTCATTATAAAACTGTTTTTATTAGAATAAAATATTGTTTTTCAAAGAATTTCAATCCGAGTTTTGTACCATTTTGTTCTTGCCGCTATATTGTGAAATCCCGTCAGTGGACTCTTCATTTTGAAAGCATTTTAGTTTAGTTTTAATTCTAGTCTTTGAATGAAAATGTGTTTAGTTTTACTCCAGATTTACCCAAACAATTGGTTATATTTTTAGGCGAGTTTTAGTGGAACAAATAACAAACCTTTAAAGAAGTGAATCAGTATAAAGATGAAACTCCTGAAAAATAAAGTAATGTGACAGTTTTTAAACTAAGCAAATAGTTCCATCACAATCCCATTTATTAAAGAAATAATAAAATAAAATATTAGATCAAATGAACTTTCTTTCCCCAGAGTCAGTTTTCTTTCTTTAAAATGATTTATAAATGTAGATGTTTGACCTTTAGAGTCGCTTCAGTTCTTGGACAGGCTGTTGTTGTGCTCTTGGGCAGGACACAGGAGGACGATGCTGCAGGTTTAACCGCAGGGATCCATCTTGTGGCCAATATAAGCAATGCATTTTACACCATCGTCAAAGAAAAAGAAAATATGGTTTAAAAAAATGTACAATAAAAGGAGCTACAACATGTTTCATTTCCCGCCATGTCAATAATAATATATCAGCCACGTAATACACGCTGTGTTTGAGGACGTTATTTTAAGCCGCCACAAGGGGGCAGTGTTGCTCTTTTGACATGCGTTCAGCCAATATTCAATACGTGCACACGCCAAAAGATAATTTAACTTTAAATAATTGACAGTGTTACAGGCCTGGCTCTTTAAGAGCAGTGCATTGTGGGTTGTCTTGGGTCTGTGTGGTCCGATGTTTTGGCGCTCAGCGCTCTCTTCTGCAGCGGCCACTCTACATGTTCTGTTTTTGAATTAAAATGTGTCTTAACGAGTATTACGCCTGTTCAGCCTCTGGTGAAAGCGTAGGGGGCGCTGCTGAGCTACTGAAGGCCCTGGGGGGCGGACTGTCAATGTATATCGAATTCTGATTGGCTGATAATTCTGTCAATCATGTGTGCGGCCTGACAACACAGGGCCTGATGAGGAGCAGCTCGCCAGAGGTGTTTAAGGCACTTTTTGAGTAGGAAATTACAGTTACACATCAACAAAACCAATGTAAGCGACTCAACTGTACATTATATAAATACATTAGTAATTAAATATACTATTAAGACATTTTACACTTTGTTTTCTTCATTTGGCAGCAGTGAAGGCCCTGCCGGCCCTGACGGCACAGCCCTGTTTACCAGTTCCAAACATGTGCCAGAGCCAATCACTGGTCAGAAGAGACTAAAGCTGTTCAAGTCAGGTTCAGTTTAAGTGGTGCTGCTGGTGCAATGGTTTCATCGAGAAACACTGTGTCCTGGGGGCCCACGCTGTCGTCCACCCACTAAAGTCCGCCACCATTCCCATCCGAGTCTTCAACCCAGGGTCTACGCCTGTCACCCTGAAGAGAGGAGCCGTGGCCGGTGTCCTTCAGCCTGCCGAGGTGGTGGCCACCCTGGTTCGGCGCCGACCTTCCCCCCATCCAAGCCGGGCCCATTAACTCTGTTTCTGTTCCTTCCCACTTGCAGGTCATGTATGGTGAGAGCTGCTCCATCTTGTCGGAGGGTGACCGCAACAAACTCCCCCATCTGCTACGTTCCTACTCCGATATCGTCTCTACCGGCCCTACTGACCTCGGCCGCACCAACATCGTGCAGCATGACATCCAGGCCACGCCAGGGCCTCCAGTCAAGCAGCCTCCACGCAGAATGGCCGCCGACCAGCAGCTCTCCGCCGACCAGCAGCTTCAACAGAGTCTGGACGCGGGTGTGGAGTAACAGTGGCTGGGCAGCGCCAATCGTAGTGGTGAAGAAAAAGGACAAGTCTCCCAGGCTGTGTGTGGACAGACCGCTGAATGAATTATTTGATGAGGAAAAATGAATTATCTTTTGGCGTGTGCACATATTGAATATTAGCTGAACGCATGTCAAAAGAGCAGTACTGTCCCCTTGTGGCGGCTTAAAATAACGTCCTCAAACACAGCGTGTATTACGTGGCTTATATATTATTATTGAAATGGCGGGAAATGAAACATGTTGTAGCTCCTTTTATTGTAAATTTTTTTAAACCATATTTTCTTTTTCTATGACGATGGTGTAAAATGCATTGCTTATATTGGCCACAAGATGGAGCCCTGTGGTTAAACCTGCAGCATCGTCCTCCTGTGTCCTGCCCAAGAGCACAACAACAGCCTGTCCAAGAACTGAAGCGACTTTAAAGGTCAAACATCTACATTTATAAATCATTTTAAAGAAAGAAAACTGACTCTGGGGAAAGGAAGTTCATTTGATCTAATATTTTATTGTATTATTTATTATTATCCAATATTTTTTTACGCCAATAGATGGCGCCATTGATAAAAAATAGATTTATTCATGCCTGGATATTCAATACTAGATAACCCCAAACTATACATATTTTTTGTTTAAAAATAAAATATTGTTTGAAACAATACTGTCCCCGAGTCTGTCGGATGTTCGTGGGTTACACAGCACTAGCAAAACATAAAGTTAGCATCACAAACATGTCGCTTTCCAAAGGACTAAAAAGAAAAGTGGACAGTGAAAACAGGAGTTTCAGGGAAAGGCGACAAACATATGGTTTCATCCTACCTGGATATGTGAATGCCAAACCTCTGCCTCATCTGCAACGAGGTCATCTCCGTTTGCAAAGAGTCCAATATTCAGCGACATCACCAAACCAAACCTGGGTCATTCAGTCCTTTCCACTTCAGTCTGAGTCAAGCGTCTCAAAGTCAATGCTCTTTATGACAGTTATATCCGGAGCAGCAGGTCCTAGTCCGAGGCCTGACCACACAGGAAAAGGTATCCAGGGCCTCGCTTAAAGCGTCCTGGACTTTGGCCCGGTGTTACGCCGAAAACTGCATGACCGCCGAAAACTGCACCGCCTCTTACCGATGAAACAACGACAGGAAGGTTTCTAGGACTGTCTCTTCACAATTACCAGAGTCACGACTGGACTGGTGTTGGAGTCGTGTCGTGTGTCAGCAGTCAGACGCAACTGGAGTACAGTCGCAGGAAATCAAACGTTGGATTTTTAAGCCCGATTTTGGACGCACAGGAGAAACGTGGCTGATTTCACCGTCCCCAAAGTGAACACACAGGAAGCAGCGGCCATGACAGAGTGAAATAAAGACAGACAAACACATTTTCATTTCTCCGTGAAAACAGCGGCACAAACGGCTCATTTCACGACCACAGCCCCACACGGAACAGCACAGCTTTATATCACCAAACGTTCACGAGAACCGCCTTTTCAAGATACATTTACATCGCGAACAGAGTTTAGCCGCACTTACTGAGTTTGGAGACGGACTGTTCAGCTTCACCTCGCCGCTAGCGGCTCACCTCTCTCCGCTTTCTCCGCTTTCTCCTCCACCTCCTCCATCTCGGGGCGGAGGCCCGTCTCCTTTTCTTATTAAATCCACTGAAATACGTCCCGCTTCTTCGTGTCGCCGACTTTTATCTCCCTTTGACAGAACTAAAGCCAAGTTGAAGCTTCGTAGCAGTAGGAGCCTTGCACTGCGGTGTTGTGACACTGTTGACACCGCTGACCAAACTGGGACATGCACATGTCACAAACACGGCCCATCTTTGCGGATTTGGGGTCAGTTTTTGAAGCTGGAGGAGAAATGAAGGGTAGAGACACAGACGTGCTTTGTTATAAACATCAGCTGTTTGTGTAGTGTGTTCGCTAGTGTGTAGTGGGCTTGCAACTTTTCCACTGCACTGAAGGTGACACAAATATAATTCCATATTTGTTTCATTTGTGAAACATTAGTTTGAAATAGAGTGAACTGGATAAGTCTCTGTGAACGACACAGACATGTTCATGTCATGAAGCACATTTGATCTGAAAATATCTGAAGGTCTGACCAAACTCATCACAGCTGTTTCTCTCCAGTGTGGATCCTCTTCATGTGTCTTTGAGGCTGGATGACTGATTAAAGGTCGTGTCACACTGCTCACATCTGAACGGCCTCTCTCCAGTGTGGATCCTCTTCATGTGTTCTTTGAGGCTGGATGACTGAGTAAAGGTCGTGTCACACTGCTCACATCTGTATGGCCTCTCTCCAGTGTGGATCCTCTTCATGTGTTCTTTGAGGCTGGATGACTGAGTAAAGGTCGTGTCACACTGCTCACAGCTGTATGGCCTCTCTCCAGTGTGGATCCTCTTCATGTGTTCTTTGAGGCTGGATGACTGAGTAAAGGTCTTGTCACACTGCTCACATCTGTATGGCCTCTCTCCAGTGTGGATCCTCTTCATGTGTTCTTTGAGGCTGGATGACTGAGTAAAGGTCTTGTCACACTGCTCACATCTGTATGGCCTCTCTCCAGTGTGGATCCTCATGTGATATTCAAGACTTGCAGACTGAGTAAACACATGTCATGTTTGATGTTCAAGTTGTTTCCACATTTTTTGTCACATTTATTTGTTTATTTGATTTGGACATATTACTGCTTTGGACAAACGTGATACCTTGTTTGTAGTGTTATAGTTAATCTGCTAATCTGTGGTTAGTTTTACACCTCAGGAAAAAAGCACGTTTGGGTCTATGTTTAAATCTATTATTTGTTACAGGAATGTTGATTGCCGTGTCGTGTCTTGCTTAATTTGCCTGAAGCCAAGCGAGAGCATCTCCACGCACCTCGCCAGAGTGTGCATGAAGGACAAGTCTCCAGATGAGCGACAGGACCCCATCCAAACAGAGTCGGAGCCCGAGGCAAGCACAAGAGATCCTTGCTGGCAGCGGTATGTATATGTAATATATGTATATTCTTTTTGGTTTGTGTTAAACATGTATGACAATAACATTATTGTTGCTTTTCAGGCCTCAGACCTCACAGTACAAAAATAATCTGAGAGTGTGGATGCAGGAAGAAAATCTTTATGCCAAGTTTCCACCAGAACCCAGCCTGCTGATCCAGTTTAAAGATCCTCTGGTTACTGTGCTTCAGTTTCCAAACTGCCAGCAAGAGGTATGTGTCTATTACTGTTGTCATTTGTCCTCCTCCTGTGTCCATCCCCTCTACTATTTTAACTTTATTTATATGTTATTTATCTTTATTTATTTATCCTTTTAAAGGTGGACAATGTATCAAGGGTGCCACGATACCTGCAGCCAACCGGGGATGACATCAGCCTGGACTTCCTTGAGAAGATGCTTGGGGATTACTTCAAGTAACTGAAGAGAGTCACCCGCCACCAGGATCAACTACGTCAAAAGTCTGATTCGGTTCATGGACTTTGTGAAGGTGCGGTTTGGTGCGACTGACATGTGCCGCCATTTCCTTGATTTCTTGAAGGTTCTCCAGAAAACAATTTCCAAGGAACTCTGTGGTGAACGGTAAACTTTTAAACTGGACAAAGCATAATCTGTGTTTGAAGTTTTCTCTATAATTCATTTGTTGATGCATGTTATCTTTCAGGTATGACCACTTTGTGGGTCCTAAGAAGACGGTACACAGCCTCCAGAAAGTCCTCGGTGAAGCCAAGACTGACGTACTGGGTATTTACGGGGGCCTCCTGAAGGGTGAATCGGTATCAGAAGAACAGAAGACACGCTACTGTTATTACTGTGAGGCCATTCTCATCCTCGGCACTTCCAGAGGCCTGGAGCTGTTGAGGGACTGGCAGTAAGTCATTTTACTACTGTATTTATGTTTAAGTATTACTTTTTCATTTGAATTAAAGTTTTTATTTTATTTTTGTTTATCAGGTCATAGAATGGCTGAAGAAGAAGTCTTGCAATGGGTGTTTTGTTGAGGCTGTCAAGTCGCACAGGACTTCTACCACTCAGGTGTCTCCGTTTGCCCTGACGGAGGAAGAATCGTCTGTAAGTGTAATCAAGGACCATAATTGTGGCCCTGCATGACTGCCTGTTTCTAGCATTTTCATTTATTTTCAAATTCTTGCCTCCACAGTTAATCGACCTGTACTACTTGTCGATTCGTCCACACCACCTCAAAGATGTCGATGACACTGCTGGTTCTGAGCGGCTCTTCGTGTCTCCAAAGGGCCTCAGGGGAAGATCATGCATCCCTGAAACGATCACGCCCAGCCCCTGAAGTAGATGACCTGGGCCGGTTCCAGCAGTTGTCCCCTGTCACCTTGGATGGAAAGCCACCCAACCAGGTGACCAGAACCAGAGCCGGCTTCAGCGTGGACAGAACCCTGTACAGATGGAGATCCCAGCAATTCAAGATGAGGGAGACTCATCTTCTGGGTATGTGAATGAGTCAATTATATTTCACATGCACATTCAATGTTGTTATTTATATATTCCTTGTTTAATGAAATTAAATCAATATATATGTTCTACTTCACAGGTGAATGGACCAGACGCCCTCCCACGCCACAGAAAGTCCAGAGGCTCATCCAGAAGGAGCAGTGGCATTCCAACCTCCCAACGGCAGAGAACATCATGGCAAGTGGCAGCCACCGCAGAAGGAGGAAGTGGAGACCAGCACCGCCCTAATGAAGCTGGTTCACACACAGAAGTGGAAGTACCTGGTTGTGGTCGAACCATCACCAAAGGCTGGCGAGGGGAAAGGTAACAGTCTTTTATGTTTTGATGAAGAATCCTCTCTGCCTCCTCCATCCTCTTTCCTCCCTCCTCTCCTCCATCCTCAAATCACATTTCCCTTCCTCTCTGCACTCTCCCCTCCATCCAGAGATACAATAAATGTCATACAATTCATTAACAAAAACACAAACAAAACTAACTATTCTGTTCTTATCTCTGACCCGCAGGAGTGGTGACCACCAAGACGTTCCCCAAGGACTCCATTCTCTGTGACGACCACGGACAGCTCATCACTGGCACAGAAGGGCGGAAAAGAATGGCAGAGAGAGACAGTGAGATGGGCTGGTAATGAGGACCTCTGCGTGGATGCCCACAATGCCCGATGCCCTTGCCACCCGGACATTGAGACTTGTGGAAGGCTCTTCAACCACTCACAGAAGAAGCCTGACGTTAGACCGGTGGCCTGTCTAATGAACTTTCCTGAAGGAGTCATCTTCTTCAGAGCCCTCAGGGACCTAAAGTCAATGAGGAACTCTTGTTTGACTATGGGGTGCGAAAGAACTCATTTAGCGGAGCGGGTGCTGCCTTGACCTGGCTGGACGATTAACACTTTGAAAAATGCCACGAAAGGAAAGCACGATTTTTAAAGTTTCCCGTGCGTTTTGCATGGTTTTAGCACTAAGTGCACAAGTTGTTTTGGTAACATTGTTCAATTTATGTTTGTGTAAACAGAAGCAAAATAAACGTGTGCATTATTTTGGCATGATTTTTGGATTTAGTTATGTATGATTTTTGAGTTAATGCCTGACTCTACATTCATTAATTGCATTTTATGTTCTTGTTTGAGAAAAAATAAATTAAAAAAAATACAAAAATCTTAAAGGGGACAATGACCAGTCAAGGTTTCACTCACAATGCTTGCCAATACAGAATTGTTTTTCATAAAGTGCAAATGACACTGTGCATACTATGTGGTGCAGATTTGGAGGAAAATATTGTTTAAGAACAGATGGTGTTGAGTGTAAAAAAACAGTAAGGTTAAAGCATTGAATCATAAAAATGTTGAAGGAATAAAAATTAATCTCCATTCAGGCGACAGTACAAACCTCATGCAGCAAATGTGATGTAGTAAATATTAGGTATTGATCCTTTATTACTAAAAAAATTGATTCACATTCACTCAATTTTGCATTTGGCTTAAAATAAAGTCGTAACTCACTTAAAGTTGTCAACGTTCACTCCCATAGTGTTGAGGAGCACTGGCCTAAACACCAACTGTGGTGTTACGCCAAATCGTAGATGATGCAAAAAAAAAGGATTAATATTATGTGAATTATGAATTTTTGGGGGGATGATGTGTAGAAACAGTTTACTGTGTGAGGTTTCATGAATCAGAGCACTGCAATAACATTAAAATACACAAACACCCTTTTTGTGGGCCTTACTAAGAGGAGACTCTGTGATCGATTTTCGGAACATAAGTACTCCATTCGGACTCAAAACCCTTACTATCCGATTGCTCAACACTTCAAAACATCTACTCTATGCAGACCCAACCTTTTGAAAGGTGATTGATACGATTCCTGTATCCTCAAGAGGGGGTGATAGAGTCAAGATTCTCGCTCAAAGGGAGACCTTTTGGATTGAGACTCTCAAAGCCACTAACTTCCCTGGCCTGAATGAAGACATCGATCTTTCTGTATTCCTCTAAATGCCTTTCTGTTGTCCCATGTGATATTTTTAGTCAGCCTTTATATCTCTATAAATATTACTATCCTTGAATTTATATACAACATTTTTTCCACACATAGTTTTTTTCGCTATTTTTTTCGCTATTTTTCTCACATTTTTTCATATTTTGTCATTTAGATTTCTGTCATGGTTTCTTGATCAATTTATATGTGTATTATCACTAAATATGGTTGTGTATTAGTGATTTAGGCAGATTCACCTGCACATATGTCAGGGCCCATTCTTTGAGGTAGGATCACGTTGTTTTGTTTTTCTTGTTAAATGTGTTCTTTGTATGTCCGTGTGCATGCGTGTCCTTCATCACACTGTTCAAACCCACCTGCAGTGTTGGGAAGTAACTGAATACATGTGTTTAGAATACTCATTTTGAGTAACTGTATTCTGGTAAAGTTACACTTTCATTTGAGAATAGTTACTTTCTAAATATCAAGAAAATACATCCCAGTATCAATCATTACATTTTAGCTCCATATTCACAACATTAAGAAGTTTTAATGTTGACCTGTTTTTCCTCCTAAAATAACTAAAGATTTAAACGCCTTATGCCACA
The DNA here is from genome assembly GCA_021464625.1 of Proterorhinus semilunaris. Taxonomy (NCBI): domain Eukaryota; kingdom Metazoa; phylum Chordata; class Actinopteri; order Gobiiformes; family Gobiidae; genus Proterorhinus; species Proterorhinus semilunaris. Next base: position 397,050 of record JAJBBP010000035.1, on the reverse strand, counting down.
GTTCAAACTAAAATGTGTCACATGACGCTGTATCTGCTGCTCCATTGGCCGACAGAGTTAGAGTTCCTCATTGATGTTAATGAGTTTATAACTGGTGTTCCAACAATCGTAGTCTTAAAAAAGTAACACTGCCCACCTGCATGTTCACAGGGTTGCCATGTATGGTCTAAAACATGTGCAGCTGCAGTTTTGGCTGAACTGTTTTTTTCTTTTGCTTAAAAGTGTCATGTTTTGTCCAATTATCTTTCCTCTGTTTGATTAAATGTTTGCAAATCCTAAGAAATTAAATATGCTTATTTTTCTCCCTGCGTTTTTTACATTAAAATATAGTATATGCGCATTAAAAAGCATTACATTTGACTTGCTACTGCTTGTATATATATATTGATTATTTATTTCAACAAATATCTCTTAGGACCTCAGTGGGTGAATAAACAGCTGTAGTGAAGTTGTTCTGATCAGAAACATCACAAAGTCTAAAACAGCAACAGCTCAGCAACAGTTACTGACATTTAACAGCACATTCCTCCAGAGAAACTGTTTACATACTTTTAAATGTCTCATTGTTTTTACTCAACCAACACTAGAAATGGAATACTATTGGACTATAAAGTCATACATTCTTATCTGCAACCTGTACCTAGATTAAATATATATATATATATATATTTTTTTTTTTTGCAGACAAAAAAATTATACCTTTAATTCCAATACCTTTTCAAGTTGTACAGAACCGTTTACCTTTTTTTTTGCTAATAGGCTGGACTTTTTCCCAATATAAATAAATATTGAGTTAATATTCTGAGAATATACAGTGCCTCTCGAAAGTACACCTTGAACTTTTGCTCATTTTGTCATGTTTACAACCATAAACATAAAGATTTTATTTTGATTTTTTTCTGAAAGTTCACACACAAGTAACAGACAACTGTGAAGTGATTTAAGATTAAATTATGATTCCAAAAGGCTGACAGTGTTGGTTCTACTGGATCTGAGCGCTGCCTTTGATACAGTCGACCTTACTATTCTTTTAACTCGTTTAAAACACATCGGCCTCTCTGGTGCTGTCCACAAATGGTTTACATCCTACCTCACAGACAGGACATTCATGGTAAGTGTGGATACCTGCTCCTCCAAGGTCCATAACATTACATGTGGTGTGCCCCAGGGTTCGATTTTAGGCCCAGTGCTTTTTAACCTGCCACTTGGTGATGTCATCAGGAGACATGGAGTCAACTTTCATAGTTACGCTGATGATACACAGTTGTACATCTCCATGTCTCCTGAGGACACCAGGCCAATGGATGCACTTTTTAACTGCATTTTAGATCAAATCCTGGATGGCAGAAAACTTTCTCCAGCTTAACCAGGACAAAACTGAAGTTTTAGTCATCGGTCCTGAGGCCCAGAGAGAGAAACGTTTACCCAAACTACAGTCATTGTCTTTTAATCCTTCCTCACAGGTGAAGAACCTGGGTGTGATTTTTGACTCTGAGCTGACTTTAATTCCACACATTAAGAATATCACAAAGATAGGTTTTTACCATCTAAAGAACATAGCCCCGCCCCATTCTCTCTCGGGCCAACACAGAGACGCTCATGCATGGTTTTATCACCAGTCGTATCGACTACTGTAATGCCCTGCTTTCTGGTCTTCCCAAAAAGAGCATCTCAGGTTTACAACTTTTACAAAATTCAGCAGCTCGTGTCCTGACGAAGACCAGGAGGCGGGACCACATTACACCGGTTTTAGAGTCGCTGCATTGGCTCCCCGTGTGTTTCAGGATCCATTTTAAAGTTCTTTTAATGGTTTTTAAATGTCTTAATGGTCTTGGTCCTTCTTATCTTTCAGAACTGCTTTTACCTTATGAACCTTCACGGCCCCTTCGCTCCTCCGGCAGGGGTCTCCTAGTTATTCCTAAAGTCAACAGAAAGACTCACGGCGAGGCGTCTTTCCAATACTATGGCCCTCGCCTCTGGGACGACCTGAGGAGGAGCTCAGGACCACAGAGAACGTTCATGTTTTTAAGAGCAGGCTCAAGACCCGCCTTTTTAGTTTAGCTTTTAACTGATATTTACTTATATTAACCTTATTTACCGGTTTTAGTTCTATTATTTCTTTAGTTTCCCTCTTTTTATCCTGTGCTATTTCACACGCAGTTTTAGCTGTTTTTAATGTATCTCTTATTAAATATTAATTTATTTTTTATGTGTGTGTATATATATAATTTGTATTGTATTTATTTATCTATTTTTTATTTATTTTATTTATTTATTTTTTATGTTCTCCTAGTGGTTCCTCTGAGGGAGCCCTCTGCCCCAGGACTGCTGGTTGGCTGTGGCCCTGGGGGTGCCTGGATGGAGGTAGGACGTCTCTCCTACACCTACTCCGGGCCCCCTGGGTTGGCGCTCTGTGGCTGTGGCTGATGGGCTGCTCCTGGTGCAGACGCTCCTTGGATGATGTTTCCTCTTTCGGTCCATCTGTACCCAGCCTTACGTACTCAACTCTATGTCCATTTTTATTTAAGACTTTTAACTGCTGGCTGTCTGTACGTATATGTGTCTGTGTGTCTGTGTGTGCGGGTGGGGTGGGGGGTTGTAGTTATTTATGTATATTTACTGGTGGGGACGATTTTAATGATTTTTTAAGCACTGTAAAGCATGTTGTGTTACATTTTGTATGAAAAGCGCTTTATAAATAAAGTTTGATTTGATTTGATTTGATTTGAAGTATTCATACAGCATGACTTAATACTTTGTGGAACCCCCTTTTGCTGCAATAACAGCAGCAAGTCTTCTGGGGTTTGACTCTACAAGGTTTGCACATGTAGAGACTGACATTTTAGCTCATTCCTCTTTACAAAACAACTCAAGCTCTGTCACATTAGAAGGAGAGCGTTTGTGAACAGCAGTTTTCAGGTCTTTCCACAGATTTTCAATAGGATTTAGGTCAGGACTTTGACTGGGCCATTCTAACACATTAATATGTTTGTTTTGAAACCATTCCATTGTAGATGTTTGTGTTTAGGGTCATTGTCCTGCTGGAAGGTGAATCTCCGCCCCAGCCTCAATTCTCTCGCTGACTCCAGCAGGTTTTCTTCCAAAATGTCTCTGTATTTGGCTCCATCCATCTTCCCAACTATTCTTACAATCTTCCCAGTCCCCGCTGAGGAAAAGCAGCCCCATAGCATGATGCTCCCCCCACCATATTTGACACTGGGGATGGTGCACTCAGGACGAGGAGCAGTGTTAGGTTTGCTCCATACAGAACGTTTTTGTCTCATCTGACCAAAGCACCTTCTTCCACATGGTAGCTGTGTCCTCCATATGACTTCTAGCAAACTTCAAACGGGATTTCTTATGGCCTCCTTTCAATAATGGCTTTCTTCTTGCCACCCGTCCATGAAGGCCAGATTTGTGTCGAGTACGACTTATAGTTGTCCCATGTACAGATTCCCCCAGCTCAGTGGCAGGACGTCCCAGCTCCTCCAGAGTTATCTTGGGGCACTTGGTTGCATTTCTGACCAGTGCTCTCCTTGTTCGGTCTGTTAGTTTAGGTGGACGGCCGTGTCTTGGTAAGTTCACAGTGGTGCTATACTCTTTCCATTTCCGAATGATGGATTGAACAGTGCTCCGTGAGATGTTCAAATCTTGGGAAATCTTTGTATAACTTAACGCTGCTTTAAACGTCTCCACAGCTTTATCCCTGACCTCTCTGGTGAGCTCCTTGGCCTTCATGATGTTGTTTAGTGACCAATACACTCTGACCATAGCTCTGAGGCCCTCACAGAACATCTGGAATTATACTGAGAGTAGATTACACACAGGTGGCCTCTATTTAATGGTTAGGGCAAGGTGTGAACATTCTGCAGGCAATTGAATGCACTCAGAAAGCGATCTTTCTCATATCTTTGCAAACGTTTCATGAATAGATCATCACAGTAATTAAATAAACTGTTAAAAGTGTAACGCCCGGCCCACACTGAATCCGGTCCCGGTCCGGTCCGGTTTCGGTCCTGATCCAGTCCGGTTTCCCCCCAAACTACCACTCACATTGAGTCCGGCTGACACTGTGGCTCCGCCAGCTCCGGCGCCAGATGCTGCTCCAGGCACAGAAACAGCCCTCGCGAGAACAGAAGTGCACGTGAGTTTCCCTCTCGGTGCGAGGTCACGTCATAGGTCGCCCCATATATCGGTCGTTTTTGTAACAAAACCAGGTCTGCAGCAAACTACATTTATAGTCGGCTGAAAATATGATTTGACCCCAAAAGGTTTTTCAATGGGTTTCTGTAGTATCAGGTGTGCTTATTAACATACTAAAAGTCTACCAAAATCTGACCACTGGAAAGGTGTACTTTCAAAGATGGCGTCCAAGAGGGTCGCCAAATCCTTAAAATGCCCATTACTCCTTTATTATTCACCCTAGACAAGTCATGTTGGTGTCTAACCCCATGTTTTGGGTGTCTAGGAATCCAATAGGCTTGTTCAAATTGTAGTGACATGATTGCATAACTGTGAAATAGAAATGGTGGACAAATACTTTATGCATTAATATTAGCAAGGTTGTCACGGCAACAGCACAAATTTTCCCAGAGGTCAGATTTTGGTAGACTTTTAGTATGTTAATAAGCACACATGATACTACAGAAAACCATTGAAAAACCTTTTGTAGCAATTTTTTGGGGGTTAGGTGTTTTTTTTTTCATAAATGCAGCCTATTAGGGTTTTACAGAATAATGTGTGCAACACAACATTCACTCCGGTTTCTGTCTGCAGAGAAATGGACCCAGCTCAGCCTCTGCAGACTCCCCGCACAGAGGGAAAGACATACAGCTGTGAGCAGTGTGGGAAACGATTTACTGCATCACGTAATCTTGAACGTCACATGAGAATCCACACCGGAGAGAGGCCATACAGCTGTGAGCAGTGTGACAAGACCTTTACTCGGTCATCCAACCTCAAAGCACACATGAGGATCCACACTGGGGAAAGGCCGTTTGAGTGTGGCCTGTGTGGACATGTGTTCACTCAGTCTACAAGTCTTAAAAAACACATGAGAATCCACACTGGAGAGAGGCCATACAGATGTGAGCAGTGTGACAAGACCTTTACTATGTCAAGCAACCTCAAAACACACATGAAGAGGATCCACACTGGAGAGAAACAGCTGTGATGAGTTTGGTCAGACCTTCAGATATTTTCAGATCAAATGTGCTTCATGACATGAACATGTCTGTGTCGTTCACAGAGACTTATCCAGTTCACTCTATTTCAGAATCAGAATCAGAATCAGAATCAGAATTTGTTTTATTGCCAAGGTTTGTGAACAAGGTTTACAAACTAGGAATTTTACTTGGTGCAAACGTGCGACATAAAACATATAACACAGAATTAAGATAAAAAATAAGCTAAGAACGTTAAACTATAAGGCTATAAGGACATGCATAAAATAAAAAATATTAAATAAATAAGATAAAATAAAGTGACATATGTTAAGACAACAACAATTTGACAATGAACAACAGCGTGATTGTATATACAGATGTTTTGGCATTTAAAGTGGTATTAAGTGTTTAAAGTGATAAAGTGATAACAGCGGGTCTAAGTGTGGACTCGCCACACAGAGCGAGTGCAGATACATCCATGACTCTGTAACTAAGCTACAGAGACTTGTATTTGTTCATGAGTCTGATGGCGGAGGGGAAAAAACTGTTCAAGTGGCGGGAGGTATGGGTCTGGATAGACCGTAGCCTCCTGCCTGAGGGGAGAGGGGTGAATAGTCCGTGTCCAGGGTGAGAAGGGTCAGCTGTGATCCGACCCACACGCCTCCGGGCCTGGAGGTGAACAGGTCCTGGAGAGATGGGAGCCCACAGCCAATCACCTTCTCTGCAGCACGCACAATGCGCTGCAGTCGGTGCTTGTCCCGTTCTGTAGCGCCGGGGAACCACACGGTGATGGAGGAGGTGAGGATGAACCACACAGTGATGGAGGAGGTGAGGATGGACTCGATGATGGCCGTGTAGAACTGCGCCAGCATCTTGGTTGGCAGCTTGAGTTTCCTCAGCTGCCGCAGGAAGAACATCCTCTGCTGGGCCTTCTTGATGAGGGAGCTGATGGTTGGCTCCCATTTGAGGTCCTGGGTGATGGTGGTGCCCAGGAAACGGAAGGAGTCCACGATGGAAATGGGGGTGGAAGAGTCTGTCAGGGCAAGGGGGGACGGTGGGGCTGTGTCTTTCCTAAAGTCCACGATCATCTCCACTGTCTTCTGGGCGTTCAGCTCCAGGTTGTTGTGGCTGCACCAGGATGCCAGCCGTTCCACCTCTCTCCTGTAGGCGGACTCATCACCGTCCGAGATGAGCCCGATGAGGGTGGTGTCGTCCGCAAACTTGATCAGTTTAACGGTCTGGTGGCTGGAGGTGCAGCAGTTTGTATACAGGGAGAAGAGCCAGGGGGAAAGTACACAGCCCTGAGGAGTTCCAGTATTTGTAGTCCGAGTGTCCGAGACGATCTTCCCCAGCTGCACGTGCTGTCTCCGGTCCGTCAGGAAGTCGGTGATCCACCTGCAGAGGGAGTCGGGCACGCTGAGCTGGTAGAGCTTGTCTCGTAGCAGTCCAGGGAGGATGGTGTTGAAGGCAGAGCTGAAGTCCACAAACAGGATCCTGGCGTAGGTTCCTGGGGAGTCCAGATGCTCCAGGGTGAAGTGGAGGGCCAGATTGACTGCGTCATCCACAGACCTGTTGGCTCTGTAGGCGAACTGCAGCGGGTCCAGGAGGGGGGCGGTGATGTCCTTGAGGTGAGGCAGGACCAAGCGCTCAAAAGTCTTCATGACCACAGACGTCAGTGCCAGCGGCCTGTAGTCATTAAGTCCTGTGATCCGTGTTTTTTTAGGGACAGGGACGATGGTGGACGATTTGAAGCAGGACGGCACGCGGCATGACTCCAGGGAGGTGTTGAAAATGTCCGTGAAGACGGGAGCCAGCTGATCCGCGCAGTGTCTCAGGGTGGAGGGGGAGACACCATCCGGCCCAGGGGCCTTCCGCGGGTTCAGCTTCAGGAATTGCCGACGCACTTCCTCTTCTTGGATGGAGAGAGCAGGGGGGGGGGGAGGGTTTGTGGAGACCTTTGATGAAGTGCTGGGGTCGTTGATGGTAGAGGTGATGATGGGGGGAGCAGGGGCAGCTGGAGTGTCTAGAGAGGTGTCAAAGGCTGATGGGCGTTCGTGGCGGCAGTAATGTGTATTCAGACTCTGGGCGAGGCACAGGTCGTTCAGAGCCCTGGGGGCCTTGGGCTTGTAGTTAGTAATAGCCCTAAGACCCCGCCACACTGCTCCAGAGTCATTGGAGGAGAATTGGTGTTGGAGACGGGCTGAGTATGCAGCTTTAGCTTTCTCCACCTCCCTGCTAAAGCTGTACCTTGCCTCCCTGTAATGGTCTCTGTCGCCATTTTTGTGGGCCGTCTCTTTCTCCTTTCGTAGCTGTCGGAGTTTGGGGGTGAACCAGGGCTTATCATTGTTGAAACAAACCCTAGTGCGCGTTGGTATGATGCGCTCCTCATTGAACTGGATGTATGAGGTCACAGTGTCCGTATATTCATCCAGGTTGTTGCCAGCCTTTAACGCTTCCCAGTCTGTAGTCTCCAAACATGAGCGCAGCTCCTCCACAGCCTCAGTGGTGAACGTCTTTATTGTGCTCACTACAGGTTTAGCGAGTTTCAGTCTTTGTCTGTATGAGGGGATTAAGTGGACCATCACGTGATCTGAAAGTCAGAGTGCAGCGCGGGGGACAGCGTGGTATGCGTTGCGTATTGTAGTGTAACAGTGATCCAGCGTGTTCTCCTCTCTGGTGGGGCATTTAATAAACTGTCTGTATTTTGGTAATTCCTGGCTCAGGTTCCCCTTGTTAAAGTCACCAAGCACAATAACAAGAGAGTCCGGGAAGGTCCGCTCCATGTGCAGAATCTGCTCCGCGAGCGTGCGCTGAGCTTCAAGAATGTCCGTGCCCGGCGGTAGATAAGCCGCCACCAGAATGAATGAAACTATTTCCCGCGGTGAATAAAAAGGCTAACAGTTAATGATGAGATATTCCAGAGCAGGAGAGCAGTGTTGGGAGATCGCTGTAGTATCAGTACACCAGCTGCTGTTGATGTAGAAACAAACTCCACCGCCTTTTGTTTTCCCGGAGAGCCTCGGGTCCCGATCCGCGCAGAGAAGCTGAAAGCCCTCCAGGTGAACCGCGCTGTCCGGGACCTTCGCGCTCAGCCATGTCTCCGTGAAACAGAGAACGCAGGACGATATCGGAGTAGGAACGTAGCAGATGGGCGAGTTTGTTGCGGTCACCCTCCGACAAGATGGAGCAGCTCTCACCATACATGACCTGCAAGTGGGAAGGAACCGAAACAGAGTAAATGGGCCCGGCTTGGATGGGGGGAAGGTCGGCGCCGAATCCAGGGTGGCCACCACCTCGGCAGGCTGAAGGACACCGGCCACGGCTCCTCTCTTCAGGGTGACAGGCGTAGACCCTGGGTTGAAGACTCGGATGGGAATGGTGGCGGACTTTAGTGGGTGGACGACAGCGTGGGCCCCCAGGACACAGTGTTTCTCGATGAAACCATTGCACCAGCAGCACCACTTAAACTGAACCTGACTTGAACAGCTTTAGTCTCTTCTGACCAGTGATTGGCTCTGGCACATGTTTGGAACTGGGCCTTCTCTGCTGCCAAATGAAGAAAACAAAGTGTAAAATGTCTTAATAGTATATTTAATTACTAATGTATTTATATAATGTACAGTTGAGTCGCTTATATTGGTTTTGTTGATGTGTAACTGTAATTTCCTACTCAAAAAGTGCCTTAAACACCTCTGGCGAGCTGCTCCTCCTCAGGCCCTGTGTTGTCTGGCCGCACACATGATTGACAGAATTATCAGCCAATCAGAATTCGATATACATTGACAGTCCGCCCCCCAGGGCCTTCAGTAGCTCAGCAGCGCCCCCTACGCTTTCACCAGAGGCTGAACAGGCGTAATACTCGTTAAGACACATTTTTATTCAAAAACAGAACATGTAGAGTGGCCGCTGCAGAAGAGAGCGCTGAGCGCCAAAACATCGGACCACACAGACCCAAGACAACCCACAATGCACTGCTCTTAAAGAGCCAGGCCTGTAACACTGACACATATTTAACATTTTATTATCTTTTGGCGTGTGCACATATTGAATATTAGCTGAACGCATGTCAAAAGAGCAACACTGCCCCCTTGTGGCGGCTTAAAATAACGTCCTCAAACACAGCGTGTATTACGTGGCTGATATATTATTATTGAAATGGCGGGAAATGAAACATGTTGTAGCTCCTTTTATTGTAATTTTTTTTAAACCATATTTTCTTTTTCTATGACGATGGTGTAAAATGCATTGCTTATATTGGCCACAAGATGAAGCCCTGCGGTTAAACCTGCAGCATCGTCCTCCTGTGTCCTGCCCAAGAGCACAACAACAGCCTGTCCAAGAACTGAAGCGACTTTAAAGGTCAAACATTTATTTATTTTATTATTTAATAAATGGGATTGTGATGGAACTATTTGCTTAGTTTAAAAACTGTCACATTACTTTATTTTTCAGGAGTTTCATCTTTATACTGATTCACTTCTTTAAAGGTTTGTTATTTGTTCCACTAAAACTCGACTAAAAATATAACCAATTGTTTGGGTAAATCTGGAGTAAAACTAAACACATTTTCATTCAAAGACTAGAATTAAAACTAAGCTAAAATGCTTTCAAAATGAAAAGTCCACTGACGGGATTTCACAATATAGCGGCAAGAACAAAATGGTACAAAACTCTGATTGAAATTCTTTGAAAAACAATATTTTATTCTAATAAAAACTGCAACAAAACAGTTACAGAAACAAAAACAGTGACGACAACGTGGCAACAAAGTCTTAGATCAGTTTTGTAGGTCTTAGCTTTCAAATGAGGGGTTACACTGGTCTATATAAAGGCTGTAAGCTCCAGTCAAGAAGCTTCTAGATTTGGGTAAGTCTGAAACATTAGTTTGAAATAGAGTCAACTCAATAAGTCTCTGTGAACGACACAAACATGAAAAAACACACGAGGAAAACAACACAAGGGAATGAAGAGACTATTTAAAGGATCATTTTTAGAGTGCGCAGAACAAAGATTTGTTTGGACAAATTAATATTTTCTTTTAAAAATGTTAATTCGGGGCTTGTAACATTTCCACTGCACTTCTGAAGGTGACACAAATATAATACAATAGATTTAGATTCTATGACCTCCCTAAAAAACATCAGCATTTGTGAAACATTAGTTTGAAATAGAGTGAACTGGATAAGTCTCTGTGAACGACACAGACATGTTCATGTCATGAAGCACATTTGATCTGAAAATATCTGAAGGTCTGACCAAACTCATCACAGCCGTTTCTCTCCAGTGTGGATCCTCATGTGTGCTTTGAGGTTGGATGACTGAGTAAAGGTCTTGTCACACTGCTCACATCTGTATGGCCTCTCTCCGGTGTGGATCCTCATGTGTTGTTCAAGAGTACGTGAATGACTGAATGTGTTCCCACACTGCTCACATCTGTATGGCTTTAGTCCATCATGGACTCCCTTGTGTTGCCTAAGACCTGAGAGTTGATTAAATGACTTCCCACACTCATCACAGCTGTATTCCTTTTCCCCAGCATGTATCTGCATGTGTTCTTTGAGGTGGGATGACTGAGTAAAGGTCTTGTCACACTGCTCACAGCTGTATGGCCTCTCTCCAGTGTGGATTCGCATGTGACATTTAAGACTTGCAGACTGAGTAAACACATGTCCACACAGGCCACACTCAAAGGGCCTCTCTCCAGTGTGGATTCTCATGTGTGCTTTGAGGTTGAATGAGTAAGTAAAGGTCTTGTCACACTGCTCACAGCTGTATGGCCTCTCCCCAGTGTGGATTCTCAAGTGACGTTCAAGATTGCGTGAAGTAGTAAATCCTTTCCCACACTGCTCACAGCTGTATGTCTTTCCCTGTGTGCGGGGAGTCTTCAGAGGCTGAGCTGGGTCCATTTCTCTGCAGACAGAAACAGGAGTTAGTGTTGTGTTACACACATTATTCTGTAAAACACTAAATGTGCTGCAGACCTGGTGTGACCCTCCCCCTCCCTCTGTTCTCATTCACACATACAGTATCACCCCTCCCCCATCAGCTCACTGTGAATCAGCAACACATCTGTTTTTAAATCACTGTCTGAGCGCGATATGATAAAACGTGATTTGCTATCCGCAAGGGCTGCGGTTTGACTCATGTTTAGCTGCGCTACCTGTTGCACAACGGCATCGGGCTCGACAGGAGCTGACCCAGGTGAACGTTTGGGAATCAAAGAGGAGCAGCACGTCAGTAGTGTGGAATTATATTGGCTTTAAACAGTTACCTCATGACCCCTACCATTGATGGAGAAGATGACCCATTAGCCTGGTGGAAGGTGCACAAGATCAACTTTCCACAACTCTGCAAGTGTCCCTGCCACGAGTGCTCCTTCAGAGCGTATTTTCAGCACTGGAGGGAATATAGTGACTTGCACTCGCTCGTCTCTAAAACCAGCAAAGGTTGACATGCTGGTTTTCCAAATCTGTAAGCTCCCAGAAGAATCTGTCTGGCTGATAGTGCCGTACTCATTTTGCACTTATGTGGTGTACTGCTGTTACTGAGGGAATACAATACTGCATTTCCTTTTTAGTGTTTTTTTTTTCCTTCTAACGATTTAATAAGAACATACACTAGTTTGCAATTTTCACTTTAAATAAATCTAATGGTTTATTATGAAACAGACTGATTTATTGCTTGTGTTGGGTGTAAAATACATAAGAGGACCTTGTAACAATAATCACATATTTAATCGCAATATTGAAGAAAAAAAGTCCCAATTAGATTATCTTCCTAAATCGTTCAGCCCTAGTTTTAACCACACTGGTCTTTGTACATCAATAAAAAGTGGAGCTTAAATCTCTGACTGACAGGCTCTGGAGCTCTGTGGAGGCTCGTAGCCATGTTCATTTCACAGACCACTCGGGATCATTACTATGAATGGGGCTGAATGGGACCCGCCCATCTCTATTATTTAGATCTATGGTCTGAGCGCTGGAGCTGCAAGAAGAAAGTCCAGTCTATTTTTCATTGTAAAACTGTCACGATTCGGTCTTTTGTTGCCCTGTTTTGGTTTGCTTTTGTGTTCGTCTGTGCTTGGTGGTTTATTTTGACATGTCTTTTTGGTCTGTGATTTTTGCTTTGCTTCCCTTGTGTTGATTGCCTGTGTAAGGGTTGCAGCGAAATCTAAGCTCCTGATTCGTGCTTTGCTCACAGGCTGCAGAACAAGATGCCCGGTCACGGTAACTGGCAACACCATAATTAGTCTGAACATAAACGTGAAGGACAGATAGAGTACACGCACATAGACCAAACAACTGATTCACTGGTAGGCTGTCCCCCTCTCTACGGAGAGGAGTGCGAGATGAAGATAAAAGAAGACGGTGGACGGGGGTCTGGACTTCACTTCTTCTTCTCTTGCTATGAAGTCACCAGCTGGTTATTCTGCTCTGTAACTTTGTAACTAGGAACAATGGCAATAAAGGCCTTTCTTTGAGACAACTTCTATCTCCAGTGTATGCTTTGGCTATATCCAAGTTACTCTCCTCGTGTGACAAAAAAGAACCTTACAAATCGATTAAAAAACAAATATTTTGACATAATTTTGTCTTCACATGTGAATGTAGTGAAATAAAGAGGCTCTAAATAAAGAGGCTCTTACCACTTACAATGGTCCAATGTTTTTTAAGTTTGTCCCACCTCCACTTGTTCCGTCTTCTCATCACCCGGTCTCCTTCCTGTATTTACTCCAGGACCACTTCCAAGGGTTCCCCGACAAGGTTTCCTGTACACCTTTGTATCAGAACTTCACAGCAGAGTTTAGTATTCCCATGTATTCAATTATTTATTTGAGTTGTTTTTTCAATAATGTCGTTTTGGCGCTGGTCCCTATAGTACATATACCTTTCCGGCCTGACACCTCCCCCGTTGGCCCCTGACACCCCTAGAGCGGTGGAAGGTTATGTGCATTAGGTAGAGTGTACTGTGCCCCTTGCGCTCCCTGTGGTTGCACCCCCTGTTGATTTACACCTACCCCCTGTACAGGTTGGTAGTAAGCATTTGCCTGTGGCTGTTGGTTAGGTGTCATTAAATACAGCTGTGGTTTTGCAATTAACTCTGTTTTACCCAAATCTTTGAGTGCCTGGATCACCTCAGCATATGGTGAGACATGTGCTGTGTCTATCTGCTCAGTTTGTTGTTGAGCCTGCTGCACTGAGCTGTCTGGTCACAGGGCGTTATCTCTCCTACTGTTGTGTCTTTCTTTTGCTCTCGCTGGGCAATATTATACCATGTCTTCATGATCCACACATTTAACGCTGACATAGCTGTTAATTTTTGCACTTTGTCTTGTACTGTTCTCCCTTTGAAAAGTTTAGGACCTTGCTCCTGACCAAAAAAACCTGTATCTTGTTGTCTATGGTCCTGTTATATGTTTGAATCGTTTTTAGGCTTGGTATAAGCCCCTTTTTGCCAGTAATTATTCCATATTTCTTTGCTTTTTCCATCCACTGCTCTAGGTCCCCTGCTCTGACCATAATATCGGCTTTAGATTTACCCGGCATCCATTCCCTGACCAACTTCAGCATCATCCCCCTCACAGTCTCTGGGTCTGCTGCGACCCATTTCGGGCACACTTGTTCCAATATTTCATTTAGGGCTGAACCTCCCCTCATTTCTCACGCCACCTCCAACCATGACAAAAACACGTCTTGACTTGAGTCTAGAACGACCTTTGACCTCACCTCGCTGATGTGAGTGTGTCTGTGTGCAGATCCTCCTCACCTGTGTGCAGACAGACTCCTGGAGGGGCAGCAGCAGCACAGACTGTGGAGCCGCTCTGTGAGTCCAGAGGTCCAGAGTCCAGCTGGAAGTCACTGGGGGCTTTTATAGCTCTCTGTGGAAAGCCACTCCCTCACCTCTGTGGATGAAACCTCTGCTGCCCCCCCTCCTCCTCCTCTTTTCAGCTCATTGTTCCTGCTCCACACCTAAAGCTTTTCACATTCAAATGCTCTGAGCCCACTCTGATTGGTCAGGCCTTTGAGTCAATAGTCTTGCATATTCAAAGTTATCTTTCTCTTCACACATTTAAACCAGGCTCTGTCATCAATCAATCAATGGTTTTGTATGGCCCAATATCACAACAGGAGTTGCCTCATAGGGCTGTAACAAACATTAAGGCAATAAAACAGAACAGTAAATAAGACAATGTAAAGTTCCGGTGAATCAAATATCCAGGCAAACATAAAGTCCAAATAAGCGTCAGTAGTGGAGACGAGCAGCTCGGGTGTCCCCTGTCCTTAGACTCTCCAGCACGGCAAGGAAAAACTCAAAAACCCGGTGGGAGAAACGAGAAACCTTGAGGAGAACCACAGAAGGAGAGATCCACTCCCATGGACGGACAGGCTATAGAGACCCAGGGCCGATGGGAGTCCCTCAGCAGACGGGCCAAGATCCAGGTCAAATCTAACATGTTCTAAAAACATATACTGGTTAGGGATTGGTGGATGAGGTACCTAAGGTACAAATGGTACAAATGGTACACACGTAGGCACAAAGGTAAACTATTCTTTCTTATTTTTTTCTACTCAGGTCTTGGGATGGAGTCGCACATCTTTCCCAGGTCGTATAAAAACAGGGAACGAGCCGAGTCTGGAGGAGACCCTGCCGGGCAGGTGATGTATGTTTTACTGTATGTGCATGTATAGATTAGATAAAAACACATGTACACACAACACATGGGAAATGATTAAAATACAAATACATCAATGCATAAGTTAAGTATTCTGTTCCAGTTATATGTTGTTTTTTCAGGAGAACCAGAGCAGAGCAGAAGCACACGAGAGAAGAACATGGAGCAGTGTGGAGAGCCTGCCTGTTAGGGACTGCATGTGGATGGATATTATATAATACACATGTACACATCATTATTATGAAACAGATACAGTGTGTGACACACAAGAGAAGAACATGGAGCCTTGTCCAGAGCAGAGTCTATGAAGAGTCTACACGTCTATGAAAGTATTACTTCTAAAGATGTGCTACTAGCAAAGATGGGACATTTTCATATCTTAAACTCACTTTAGTTTTTAACGTTTTTTTTACTTTAGAGCAAAACATATATATTGTTTTAATCTAACAATGAAATGTTTTGAACTATAATGTCTTGAATTATGGAAAAACGGATGGGGTAAAAAGTTGAGCAATGTCATATTTGAATCGAATGTAATACATATGAAACCTTAACTTTGGCCTTTATTTGTTTGTGCTTTAATACTTTTAAATAATCAGCCAAAACACTGGATGTTAAATAATAAGTGTATGTAAATCAATAAATCAATCTAAACCACCTGTTCTCATTAAATATACCTTTCACATATCTTACTTAAAAATAATGACATTGTCAATCAAGTATATTCACAGCCAGCTAGCATGAGCTCTACAACGCTAAACTCAGCCTGTGTTGGATCTTTCATGGTGACCTCCTGACACCGCTAGAGCAAACATGACCTCTCACCAATCCAAAGCCTCGTAGTAGATCATGTGACTACCGAGCATACTGGGCAATGTAGTTCTAGGACGAAGGCTCGCTGTTAAACTGTATTTTTCCTAATCGATCTCATACGTGCTTTTGTCCCCAACATCTGACTTTGAGGTCGCGTTATAACCACAGAGCTGGTTTCAGCCCGAGCTGACGTAGTTACGGAGTTAAAGACTTTTTTTAATCCATGCGGCCTCAAAGCAAGGGGAATTTTACTTCCGGACCTGAGAGGAGGCGGGACTGTGGAGCTCAATATTGTAGGCCGGTGTTCCAGATTATATGGCTATCAGTATTTCCTCTCCGTGGCTCGTCCAATCAGAGCTTATGCTAACAGGGCTAGCTTTGGAAGTAGCACCGCTGTGTTTATTGTATTATTTCTATCGCTCTCGGTATATTTCCTTTCGGAAAATCATCCCCTTGTGCGGGTTCATGTTCACCTCTCAGCCCGACCTCGGCAGCGTGAAATATCTCCAGATATTCAGTGCATTATGAAAAACAAACGGACTACGAGTTGATCTAACGCTCACACCTGAGGATTGAGTGAGAGAGAGAGAGAAGTGGGAGGAGAGAGGGAGAGAGGAGAGAGAGGGAGAGAGTAAGGGAGAGAGAGACAGAGGGAGAGAGGAGAGAGAGTGAGAGATGAGAGGGAGAGAGAGAGAGAGAGAGAGGAGAGAGGGAGAGAGGAGAGAGAGGGAGAGAGGAGAGAGAGGGAGAGAGGGAGAGAGTAAGGGAGAGAGAGACAGAGGGAGAGAGGAGAGAGAGAGAGTGAGAGATGAGAGGGAGAGAGAGAGAGAGAGGGAGAGAGAAAGAGAGAAAGAGAGGGAGAGAGAAAGAGAGTAAGGGAGAGAGAGACACAGGGACAGACCGACAGCAGAGAGACACGAGCTTCTACTTCCTGCTGCCTGTGCCTTGTCGTGTGGAATGACAAAGGTGTGTGTCTTGTGCAGTCAGTCATACATCTGGCACTTTGCTGCACTTGAGTAACAAATGTTGTTCCTCTTTTAACGTGGCTGCTGCACGTTTAGTCCGTCACTCCAGTTTAAAACATGTAGACGCTCAGTTAATAGTTCCTAGTGTAAACCTCTATGAATGCTCTCAGTGTGATCATGTATATATATATATATATATATATATATATATATATATATCAGGAGTGGGTGCTGAGTCAGTGTTGTGAACCTCAGACCTCTACCTATTATCATTTTCAAATGATGGCAAAAAAGACATGAAAATTTGAACAATCGGAGCGATGAAATCTAGCTTTTGCTTTTTCTCACCATAGGGACACCAAAATCAGCACAGACAATGTCCAGAGGGCCCTCTACAATAATCCAATGCTTGATTTTGGATAGGACCCCCAGGGGAGTTAATTGGCTGTCTGAAATCTTGCCAAAAAAATGGAGTAAATGCCAACATCCCTGAGACCATCCTCCCTGCTAATTGAGGAATGCAATCAAGAAATGTTTCACAAGGCACTATATATATATATATATATATATATATATTAGGGCCGGGACTCGATTAAAAAAAATTATCTAATTAATTACAGGCTTTGTAATTAATTAATCGAAATTAATCGCATATAAATATTTGACCTGAGAACAGTGAGAAGTACGTTTTTTCATATGGATTTTTAGTATACCATTGAATAATGACTGAATACATGAGCTTAAGCAACAAAATATTGTTTATTGTTGCTTCAGACCCATAACAGACTTTGTTGATTTAGCAACAGCTGGTTTAAAGGCACGTAAACTATTAGCGCGAGGTCGCAGCTGAAGCGCCCGTGCAGGCACACTACGCAACCCGAAAACAAACGTAATGGAAAACTCTCACCGGTCCTGTTGAGCAGTATCAGAAACTCCAAGTCCTTCAGAGTCGTGTACCCGCTTCAAACCCGGGCTTTAGTCCATGTGAGGAGGCCTGATCCCCTCAATAGTCCGTGTGAGGAGGCCTGATCCCCTCAATAGTCCATGTGAGGAGGCCTGATCCCCTCAATAGTCCGTGTGAGGAGGCCTGATCCCCTCAATAGTCCGTGTGAGGAGGCCTGATCCCCTCAATAGTCCGTGTGAGGAGGCCTGATCCCCTCAATAGTCCATGTGAGGAGGCCTGATCCCCTCAATAGTCCATGTGAGGAGGCCTGATCCCCTCAATAGTCCGTGTGAGGAGGCCTGATCCCCTCAATAGTCCGTGTGAGGAGGCCTGATCCCCTCAATAGTCCGTGTGAGGAGGCCTGATCCCCTCAATAGTCCGTGTGAGGAGGCCTGATCCCCTCAATAGTCCGTGTGAGGAGGCCTGATCCCCTCAATAGTCCGTGTGAGGAGGCCTGATCCCCTCAATAGTCCATGTGAGGAGGCCTGATCCCCTCAATAGTCCGTGTGAGGAGGCCTGATCCCCTCAATAGTCCGTGTGAGGAGGCCTGATCCCCTCAATAGTCCGTGTGAGGAGGCCTGATCCCCTCAATAGTCCATGTGAGGAGGCCTGATCCCCTCAATAGTCCATGTGAGGAGGCCTGATCCCCTCAATAGTCCATGTGAGGAGGCCTGATCCCCTCAATAGTCCATCTGAGGAGGCCTGATCCCCTCAATAGTCCATGTGAGGAGGCCTGATCCCCTCAATAGTCCATGTGAGGAGGCCTGATCCCCTCAATAGTCCGTGTGAGGAGGCCTGATCCCCTCAATAGTCCATGTGAGGAGGCCTGATCCCCTCAATAGTCCGTGTGAGGAGGCCTGATCCCCTCAATAGTCCATGTGAGGAGGCCTGATCCCCTCAATAGTCCATGTGAGGAGGCCTGATCCCCTCAATAGTCCATGTGAGGAGGCCTGATCCCCTCAATAGTCCGTGTGAGGAGGCCTGATCCCCTCAATAGTCCGTGTGAGGAGGCCTGATCCCCTCAATAGTCCGTGTGAGGAGGCCTGATCCCCTCAATAGTCCGTGTGAGGAGGCCTGATCCCCTCAATAGTCCGTGTGAGGAGGCCTGATCCCCTCAATAGTCCGTGTGAGGAGGCCTGATCCCCTCAATAGTCCATGTGAGGAGGCCTGATCCCCTCAATAGTCCGTGTGAGGAGGCCTGATCCCCTCAATAGTCCGTGTGAGGAGGCCTGATCCCCTCAATAGTCCGTGTGAGGAGGCCTGATCCCCTCAATAGTCCATGTGAGGAGGCCTGATCCCCTCAATAGTCCATGTGAGGAGGCCTGATCCCCTCAATAGTCCATGTGAGGAGGCCTGATCCCCTCAATAGTCCATCTGAGGAGGCCTGATCCCCTCAATAGTCCGTGTGAGGAGGCCTGATCCCCTCAATAGTCCATGTGAGGAGGCCTGATCCCCTCAATAGTCCGTGTGAGGAGGCCTGATCTCCTCAATAGTCCATGTGAGGAGGCCTGATCCCCTCAATAGTCCGTGTTGTGTGTGACTGGGAGCGAGGGCGCGCACACACATGCGTGAAGAAATACAATGAGCGCGCCTGCCTCAGCTGGGCACGTAAATAACAACACAAAGTACACACCGGATTGCGTTTACAATCAAAATAATGTTAAACATAAATTATATGTTGCCTGTGCTACAAGTTGGTGCTCCAGTATAATCGGTCCGCCTAAACTCATCCAGTGAGAAACGTTCCGCGTTGTAAAAACAAGTGCGATTAAAATGCGTCAAAAAAAATGTACGCGTTATTTTTGTGTAATTAATTAATCTAAATTAACGCGTTAAAGTCCCGGCCCTAATATATATATATATATATAGGCCTTCGGTCTGCCTGTACCTTACATTCTGTGACATGTGTAAAGTGGGGGATAATGGGGGGGCTGTTGTAGCCTGATGTAGCACTCTGTAGTAAATGTCCTGATGCATAAATGGACATTAATGGCATTAATATTTGTGCCATTGTCGTATGAAATCTTACTGTAAATTGGTATTTGTTTGTACCTGGCTGACTGCACAGAAACATCCCGCAGGAGAGCAGACATTAGAGCCCTGCACGGGCCTGATTTCTGGGCCCGAGCCCGGCCCGGGCCCGTGATGTTCGGGCCCGAGCCCGGCCCGGCCCGACAGACTTTCAGAATTATCAGGCCCGAGCCCGGCCCGCGGCCCGGCTCTTCCCTCTCACGCTCTCTCTCTCTTTCCAATATTTTCCAAATGCGTGATTAAACAGCGCTGCAACAGTTGACCTGTATTGTATGAATAAATAAACACTTCTATCTAAACGTAACAAAGCACAGTGTTCATTTTTTATTGTTGGGAGGAACACGCATGCATTTGTTTCCTGGAAACACTGCGAACACATACCGTCGATAGAAGCACTCCGCACGCGAACCGCTCCGTCCTCTCTCTCCATACCGCTTTGCAGAGGTTTGCCCACGCGGGGAAACCCCCCACGCCACCGCCCACATGGACGGCAGGTACATGTTTGTGGCAAGAGGTGGCGGGTCAAGACCATGGATGTATTATAATTAACGACGGGGCGAGAGGACATCGATAGAAGCACATCCGCACGCGAACCGCCCGGTCCTCTCTCTCAATACGACCGCTCTGCAGAGCTGTACGCACGGCGAGGAAAACCCCCACGCCACGGTCCACGGGGAAGGCAGGTACATGTTTGTGTTGAGTTGGCGGGTCAAGACAAGAAAAGGTGTGAGAGAGCAGGTGGGCAGGGAGACAGCATTAAAAAGTGTTACAAGTTGACTTATTTACTCATTTAGCTCTGCTGCCACATTTCCATTCACAGCTCGTATGTTTCTATTAGCAGCTGGATATTATTGATTGTACATGTTTTAAGTGACGACATCAGCTGCTTTACATGACAACAATCACGTGACGTCACAACATCGTAAACAAATGGAGTTTGTACATTATTTATTTCCAAACATGCCGTTTGTATCTATAAAACCTGTCCTATTTTTCACTTTCATTTTAAAAGACAAAGAATGAGGCAAATCCAAAATGTCAAACTTTTTATTGGTGACAAATGAAGTGAACAGAGGAGTCTTTGTTAAAATAAGGAAAACCTTCTGTCCGTACATTGGACAGAGCACGATCCCCGTCTTGAACCGATTTGTTCAAACGGAACTTTCTCGTCTGACGGAGCCACGAGGCCCGAGCAGAAAAGAAGCTTCCAAACTTTAACAGCGTTGGACTTTACTGAGGTAGAAGTTAGTCCCGAGTTGGGACCATGTTTTCAAAGCTCTTCGCTCAGACACGACTAAATAAAGTCAACTCGGAAAGGAGACGGGTTTGGACGTTTTAGGAGCGTGAGGCGAGACGCTGCGGGGGAAAAGGGAAAAACTAAACTAAATGTAGAGGAATCCATTTCAAACTCCTGCTGTAGACGATGGACAGAAATATGAGGGAATATGTCTACGTTTTTGTGAAAGGGAAAAAGAAAAAAATAGCCCCAAAAAGGCGATTATTGGCTCATCTCTAAAAGTGAAATAAAACATTTGATCCGTTTAAGTCTTTAGACCCGAGGAGAAGGGGCGGGGCGAGAGGTGTAACTGGCCTGGGATCACAGAACTGTATTGAAACAGGGGAAACGTGGAACAGCTTCGTAGCTTCTGACTTCACCCTAGTTTGGAGCTGTACCTTTGCTGGGAGAGGCTAAAAGCTAAACAACATTTGTGTGACTGAGCGCACACACAAAGACCACACAGGTACACATCAACTCGTCTAAGCTCAGGTAAGAACAGATCTCAGTGTGCCGGTCCTTTAACCAAGCACATGTTGTCCAGTTCCACTTTACCCAAATCTAAAAGCTTCTTGGAAACAGCATCAAAATAGCAACACAAATGTAAAAGTGATGACGAGGAAAAGGCTTAGATCAGTTGTGTAGGTCTTAGCTTTCAACTGAGGGGTTACACTGGTCTATATAAAGGCTGTAAGCTCCAGTCAAGAAGCTTCTAGATTTGGGTAAAGCTGAACTGAAAATAATATGCTTGGTTAAAGTGGGGGTTAAGAGTTGAGTGCGCAGAACGGAGATTTGCATGAACTAATTAATATTTTCTTTTCTAAATGTGAATTCTGGGCTTGTAACATTTCCACTGCACTTCTGAAGGTGACACAAATATAAATCCATATTTGTGAAAAAAAATGTAAGATTTACATTCTATGACCTCCCTAAAAAGCTACGGGCTGTCCGTTCCCTGTATGACCGCCGCAGGAGAGATGTGGGTAATGACCGAAAGGACAAGATCGCGAATACAAGCGGCCGAAATGAGTTTCCTTCACAGGGTGGCTGTTTTCAAAAAATGTTCTAAATTCCAAAACTTTCCAAACTTTACCAAAACTTACCACAATTTTCCAACATTTACAAAAATGTTCACTCAATTCCAAAACTTTTTTTAAATTACCAAAAAAATCCAAGACTTTTTAAAACTTTTCCCCCAAAATTTCCAAACTTTCTAAACTATTCCAAAACCTTCCCAAACTCTCAAAGTTTCCACGACTTTGAAACTGTTCTAAACCGTCTCCCACAAAGGAAATGACCATATTTGGTTTACAGCGTCATCTCGGTCACAGCCTTTTGTGCTACACGTGGATTATTTTGTATTTTTGTATTTTTTTATCACCTCCTCCTCATCCCCACCGAATCTACAACAGGGATCCTTTTCTATCTTCCATTTAAACAGAGATTCTTTTGTTGCAATAATTTTATAAAAGGTTTTAAGTTGAAATATCCTGGAGTGAATCTATTGTAGTTCTATAAATTGTTCTAAAATAATTTTTCCACAAAATTGGATCATTAAATTCATCTTCCCAAAACAAGCAGATTCTGTGTGGAAAAAGTGCTGTGCCTGTGATATTTACATTCCACATATATATTATTTTGTTTATCTTTGCACCAGACAGCCATTTTGGGCATCTTATTTGTGGGAGACAAACTATGAACTTATTCTTCCCACAATTTAGCAATTTTTTTTTCCAAGTTTTAGGAATTGCAGAAATCAGCTGGTTGTATTGTATCTCATCGAGAGAAATGTTAAAAGATCTTTTCAAGTTTTAATAAGAAATCAAATCTCCGGATAAATCTAAAAGGTCATTGACAAAAATTAACCCATTTTTAACACATTCCTCCCACAGCAGTGGTTTGTCTCCAACAGTAATGTTTGAATTCATCCATAGCAACTGTGTCTGAATAGCTTGAGCTGTATCTGGAGGGTGGTACTGGAAATTCAACCAAGCTTTCAATGCATCCTTGAAAAATGGTGATAACTCTTTTAAACTATTTTGAAATAGTTTATCAATATGTATTGTTTTTAATTGGTAAAAAGGAAATATATTGTTCGAAAAGAAGGAAAAGGCTGAATATAATCTCTGGCTCGTGATCCATTGTTTGTTATGATAAATTTTAGCAACCCAGGAGGCTTTCAAGGAAGAGTCCATCATTTGAAGATTTTTTAAATTCAGTCCGCCATTATCATAAGAATTATATAGATACTGCCTTTTAATTTTATCTGGTTTATTGTTCCATATGAATTGTTCCATTTTCTGTTCAAATTGTTTGAAGAACTTGGTGCTAGGTGAAGGAAGAAGCATTAGTAGGTAAACAAAATGTGGAATTACTAATGTATTAATCAACATTACTTTTCCTTGGATTGTCAGAAGGTTCCCCCTCCAAGGTTGTAAAATTCCATCTACCTTTTCCATCCTTCTCTCATAATTGTATTTAACAACTTCTTTAAAGTCATCAGGTAGATGAATCCCTAAAATATCAACTCCTCCATTAGTCCATTTAACAGGAACAGAGCAGTTTAAAATAAAATTGGTGTCTTTTAATGTCCCAATTCTCAAAATACTACATTTAGCAAAATTAGGTTTCAATCCAGATATTTTTGAGTATTTAATTCCTTTATTAAACCTTGTTGGTTTTATAAAAAAGGTTGCATCATCCGCATACATTGTCAGTTTAATCTCTTGGCCGTTTGGAAATAGACCTGGCATATCTGGGTTATTCCTAATTCTAATAGCTAGAATTTCGATACATAAAATAAAGAGATATGGTGACAAAGGACACCCTTGATGGACTCCTTGTGTTAATGAAAATGCATCTGATATATGACCGTTATCAATCACTCGACTAACAGGATGATTATAAAGAGTTTCAAACCACTGTATTAAGTTTTTTCCAAAATTAAAAAAGCCAAGACATTGTCTTATGAACTTCCATCGAACTTTATCAAACGCTTTTTCAAAATCAGCAATAAACAATAATCCTGGTTCCTGATGATTCTCATAAAAATGTATTGTGTCAAGTGTTTGTCTCAAGTTGTCTCCAATAAATCTTCCCTTAATAAAACCTGCTTGATCGTTGTTTATAATACTTCCAATTAGTTTTTTTATTCTTAAAGCAATACATTTAGATAAAATATGAGTAACACAACAAAGCAGGGTCAATGGACGCCAATTTTTTAACAATTTGGGATCTTTATATTTCCCATCAGGATTTTGTTTTAAGAGTATTGAAATAACTCCCTCTCGTTGTGAATTGGATAAAATACCCTGTTGAAATGAATAATTGAAAGATGCTAATAGGGTTTTTTTAATTTCTGCAAAAAAAATCTTATACATCTCAGTAGGAATACCGTCGATACCAGGAGATTTACCAGGTGACTTAATTGCTTCCAATAGCTCCTGTTCTGTTATTTCTCCTTCACAGCTTAATTGCTGGGGAGTAGAGAGCACAGAAACATTGTTTAAAGGAAAATATTTCTCCGTCACACCACTCGGGGGCTCCAATATTGCATCATTGGAATATAGAGCTTTAAAATATTAAAATTCTTCCTGTAATATTTCTTGTGAATTTGTGATTAAGACATTATCCCTATATAAACTCATGATATTCTTTTTAACATAATTTCTTTGGTTTAACCGTAAAAAATGTGCTGTACACTTCTCTCACTTCTCCATCCAAGCAGCATGTGACCTAAAAATAACTCCATTTACCCGTTCACGATAAAGACTCTCCAATTTGTCTTGTTTTCTTTTAATTAATATTTCTGTTTCAGTTGTGTAACATCTATCTAATAATTTTTGTAGGTCATTTATTTCCTCAATAAGTTCTAGTTCTTGTTTTAGGTTTCTTTTTTTCTTAATTGCTCCCATCTTAATCGCATGTCCTCTAAAGGAACATTTAAAGGCTTCCCAAACATTATGTGGATTAGAAGAGTTTTCATTATCTTCAAAAAATTCCCTGATAAATCTCCTGGTACTATCAAGGAACAAATTGTCATTTAGAAGCGATACATTGAATTTCCAGTAACCCCGTCCTCTGGAACATTGCGGATTGTCAATCAGCAATGTAACCAGACTATGATCAGATCTCAAGCAGTCACCAATACAACAGTTTAATACTCTAGGAACCAATGAGAAGGGAATGAGAAAGTAATCAATTCTACTGGCCTGTTTTCCTCTGCGCCATGTATATCTCATAGTATCTTTATTTAACAAACGCCAGATATCAAGATCTAATGCTGCAGCCATTTCTTTAATTTCCCTCAGTGCATGGGGATGATTATTACATTTATGTAGACCACTTCGATCCTTATTTATATTCAAAACTGTATTAAAATCCCCTGTTATTATGATCTGATTAGATTGTAATGAGCTTAAATATGTATTAATTTCACCAAAAAATAATGGATTGTCCTCATTAGGAGCGTAAATATTTGTTAAAATAATATGCAAGTTATTGATCATTATGTCTACTACAGCTACGTTTAATACGTGGATTAACAATAGTAAATGTTATAGTCATGACAGAGCCTGGTTTAAATGTGTGAAGAGAAAGATAACTTTGAATATGCAAGACTATTGACTCAAAGGCCTGACCAATCAGAGTGGGCTCAGAGCATTTGAATGTGAAAAGCTTTAGGTGTGGAGCAGGAACAATGAGCTGAAAAGAGGAGGGGTAGGGGGGGCAGCAGAGGTTTCATCCACAGAGGTGAGGGAGGGCTCCTTTGGGGAGGGGCTTTCCACACAGAGCTATAAAAGCCCCCTGTGACTTCCAGCTGGACTCTGGACCTCTGGACTCACAGAGCGGCTCCACAGTCTGTGCTGCTGCTGCCCCTCCAGGAGTCTGTCTGCACACAGGTGAGGAGGATCTGCACACAGACACACTCACATCAGCGAGGTGAGGTCAAAGGTCGTTCTAGACTCAAGTCAAGACGTGTTTTACAATGAAAAATAGACTGGACTTTCTTCTTGCAGCTCCAGCGCTCAGACCATAGATCTAAATAATAGAGATGGGCGGGTCCCATTCAGCCCCATTCATAGTAATGATCCCGAGTGGTCTGTGAAATGAACATGGCTACGAGCCTCCACAGAGCTCCAGAGCCTGTCAGTCAGAGATTTAAGCTTCACTTTTTATTGATGTACACAAACCAGTGTGGTTGAAACTATTATTTTATTTAAGGAAAAAGGACGAGCCGAGGCAAAACGGTGTTTATTTAAAAAGCGTGTACCGACGCGTTTCAACTCGACTGAGTCTTCATCAGGGTAAAGTAACATCACAGGTGTGTGAGCCCCATTTAAACCAGGGGGGGTCACATGATCAAACACGTGACGTATAGAATACCAGACATTTTTCAAAGCTGCAACATGGGCAATGAAAAAATCATAAATATTTACACATTTTTACAAAACTCCAATGCGTAAACTGCAATATACGTTACACACACAAAAAAATTTGAGATGGCAGAGAAGTGTACAATGAGCACAGACCAAACAGACAAGAAACTGGGCGCTCTTCCAAAAGTGCACAGGGGGCGGTCCTGAAAAACTGGTTGGAGTACTGGGTCAAGAGTATATCCCAATTTTTTAGGATTTTGTCATACGAGAGGTGGCCATATTGCGTCGAGAAAAAGTCAAAACAGAGTCAAAACCACTGACAGAAAGGACCTCCTCACTAAAAAACCACCTGATAGATCACAGACCACAAACAACACAACTTTTTTCTCGACGCAATATGGTCACCTCTCATATGACAAACGTATCATCCTAAAACATTGGGATCTACTCCTGAGTGACCCAGTACTCCAACCAGTTTTTCAGGACCGCCCCCTGTGCACTTTTGGAAGAGCGCCCACACTCAATAACCACCTTGTAAGGAGCGCTATGCCTTCACAAAAACAAAAACAGGGCACTTTTAAATGCGGCAGCTGCAACCATTGCAGCGATGTAGTTCGGACAGACTCGTTCATGGATGTTCTCAGTGGCAAAGTGCACAAATGTCAAGGATTTGCCAATAACACCACTTTTGTTGTGTATAGACTCCAATGTGGATGTTTTTACATCGGTCGAACGAAACGGAAATTCAAAGAAAGACTGGCTGAACATAAGTACGCTATACAAACTCAAAATGTACTGTACCCCATGGCCAAAAATTACATGCAAGCAGGCCACGGCCGCCCCAAATCACTCATTCATCCTGGCCTATTGTACATGTTTTTAGTGGGGGGGGGGGTTTATGACACATAGCCCAGCGTTGTCTCATGGATCATTGACATTTTCAGAAAAAGTAAAACTCTTTGGAGCCAGGCTTTAAAGCAGTTTAAACGAGGACCAAAGCTACACAGGAATCCTGTTTCCAAAGTGTCTCTTGGAGTCGCCATCCACCAGGGGGCGGTATTACAGCAATGTCTGATGTGTGAATGATGTGTGTAACACAACACTAACTCATGTTTCTGTCTACAGAGAAATGGACCCAGCTCAGCCTCTGCAGACTCCCTGCACACAGGGAAAGACATACAGCTGTGAGCAGTGTGGGAAAGGATATACTACTTCACGCAGTCTAAAACGTCACATGAGAATCAACACCGGAGAGAGGCCATACAGATGTGAGCAGTGTGACAAGACCTTTACTCAGTCATCCCACCTCAAAGCACACATGAGGATCCACACTGGGGAAAAGCCCTTTGAGTGTGGCCTGTGTGGACATGGATTTACTCAGTCATCCAGCCTCAAAGACCACATGAGGAGCCACACTGGAGAGAGGCCATACAGTTGTGAGCAGTGTGACAAAACCTTTACTTTGTCATCCAACCTCAAGAAACACATGATGATCCACACTGAGGAAAAGCCCTTTGACTGTGGCCTGTGTGGACATGTGTTTACTCTGTCATCCAGCCTCAAATACCACATGAGAATCCACACTGGAGAGAAGCCATACAGCTGTGAGCAGTGTGACAAGACCTTTACTCTGTCATCCAGCCTCAAACAACACATGAAGATACATGCTGGGGAAAAGGAATACAGCTGTGATGAGTGTGGGAAGTCATTTAATCAGCTCCCAAGTTTCTGGCGACACAAGAGAGTCCATGATGGATTAAAGTTGTACACATGTGAGCAGTGTGAGAAATCATTCAGTCAGTCACATAATCTTGAATGTCACATGAGGATCCACACTGGAGAGAGGCCATACAGATGTGAGCAGTGTGACAAGACCTTTATTCAGTCATCCCACCTCAAAAGACACATGAAGATCCACACTGGAGGGAAACAGCTGTGATGAGTGTGGTCAGACCTTCAGATATTTTCAGATCAAATGTGCTTCATGACATGAACATGTCTGTGTCGTTCACAGAGACTTATCCAGTTCACTCTATTTCAAACTAATGTTTCACAAATGCTGATGTTTTTTAGGGAGGTCATAGAATGTAAATCTTAATAATTTTTTTTCACAAATATGGAATTATATTTGTATCACCTTCAGAAGTGCAGTGGAAATGTTACAAGCCCCGAATTCACATTTTGAAAAGAAAAAATTAATTCGTCCAAACAAATCTTTGTTCTGCGCACTCTAAAAATGATCCTTTAAATAGTCTCTTCATTCCCTTGTGTTGTTTTCCTCATGTGTTTTTTCATGTTTGTGTCGTTCACAGAGACTTATTGAGTCGACTCTATTTCAAACTAATGTTTCAGACTTGCTGATGTTTTAGTGTTGATGGAATGTAAAGCTTTACACTTTTTAACCTCCAAACGCCCACCTGAACTAATAACTTTTTTTTCACTTCGGTTTTACCCAAATCTAGAAGCTTCTTGACTGGAGCTTACAGCCTTCATATAGACCAGTGTAACCGCTCATTTGAAAGCTAAGACCTACAAAACTGATCTAAGACTTTGTTGCCACGTTGTCGTCATCTTTCATTACATTTTTCAGCGCCTTCATTTGTTCTTCATTATAAAACTGTTTTTATTAGAATAAAATCTTGTTTTTCAAAAAGTTTCAATCAGAGTTTTGTACCATTTTGTTCTTGCCGCTATATTGTGAAATCCCGTCAGTGGAATCTTCATTTTGAAAGCATTTTAGTTTAGTTTTAATTCTAGTCTTTGAATGAAAATGTGTTTAGTTTTACTCCAGATTTACCCAAACAATTGGTTATATTTTTAGGCAAGTTTATTTGTAGAGCACAATTCACACACACGGCAATTCAAAGTGCTTCACAGTTGCATAAAATTACAAGAAAACAGATCAAATCAATAAAACATCAACATAAAATTAATCAATGACAGTAAAAGGTAAGAGTGCAAATAAAATACTTTCAGTTTTCATCTGCTCGGGTAAAAAGAGCTGTTTTCAGCCTGGATTTGAACATTGTCAGAGTTGAGGCCTGTCTCACATCCTCATGAAGACTGTTCCAGATTTTAGCTTTAGCCTCAGCGTGTTTAGTCCTGACTCTGGGAACCACCAGGAGACCCCTCCCTGAAGTTCTCAGGGCCCGAGATGGTTCATACGGCTCTAACATGTCAGAGATGGACTTTGGTGCTAAACCATGAAAAGACTTGTACACAAGCAGAGCTGTTTTAAATTCTATTCTCTGAGTGACAGGAAGCCAGTGCAGGGACCGGAGCACTGGACTAATATGGTGGTATTTCCTGGTTCTTGTCAGGACTGGAGCAGCAGCGTTCTGGATGTTCTGCAGCTCTAACAGCTCGTTTAGAAAGGCCAGTGAATACGTGCACACACCAAAAGATAATTAAATGTTTCATCAAAGTCTCGCGGTGTGAAGAATAAATCATGGACAGGACGTCTGAGCCACTTGTTCAGTTATTTTTGAAGCATTTTTGACTCTAATTCAATCTCAGCTCATATTCTCCTATAACAACTTGTGCCCAGACCTTCTTAACAGTCCTTTTCTTCTTGAGCTCCTGTTTCAGCCACAGCCCAGAGAAGAGGGGGAAGTGAAGGAGACAAACAGTAGTTAACCTCTTAACCCCCGCCTGGACCGAGGACATGTTCTCCAGTTTGGCTTTACTCAAATCTAAAAGCTTCTTGGAAAAAGTGTCAAAATAACAAGGATGAAAATGCAACAAAGAAGTGACAAAAGAGCAACAAAAACACAACAACAAATGTGACAAAAGGTCAGACCCACTTGTGTATGCAAATGAGGCGTTACACTGTTGCTCTCCAGTTGAAAAGCTTTTAGATTTGGGTAAAGCCGAACTGGAGAAAATGCGCGCAGTTAAGGCGGGGGTTATGAGGTTAGAGTTTGTGTTTCTGCAGGGGCCCCTCACGCAAAAAAATAATGATACGATAAAATAATGATAAGAGTAGGAGCTCCCCTAATCAGGATTTATTTTACATTTGCAAAAAAAAAGAAGTATTTTTCAATTTATATTACTCCATCCATCCATTTTCTTCCGCTTTATCCGGGGCCGGGTCGCGGGGGCAGCAGTCTCAGCAGAGATGCCCAGACTTCCCAATCCACGCACACCTCCTCCAGCTGTTCTGGGGGGACCCCGAGGCGACACCAGGCCAGCTCGGAGACATAGTCCCACCAGCGTGTCCTGGGGCTCCCACGAGGCCTCCTCCCAATAGGACATGCCTGGAACACCTCCCGAGGGAGGCGACCAGGAATATATATTACTGATTGCCTAAAATAAAAATGATTAAAAAAAACTCTAAATATTAAATGTATTTATTTGGTGCATGTTAATGAACATACATGGGTCTCATGCATGTAAACGAGCCACACCGGATTGTAGCTTTGGGCTAATTTGCATCCGTTGCCCCCATGCACACTCTCAAACACACTCATTCATCCTGGCCTATTGTACATGTTTTTTTCTTAAAAGTCAATGTGATGTGTAAAGTAAACGTCAGCGTGTGTGTGTGTGTGTGTGGGGGGGCTTTTTTGTATTGTTGTTTTACTCATGTGAAACGTTTAGTTCAAAAGTAGTTTCTCTGCCCAAGATGAGATTAAAACTACTGTTAGGAAGATTTGCAAATGTATAAAATCGAACTCATCTCCAGTGTCTAGAAATGTGAAAATATAGAAAAAAGAGGAAAAATTGGGGAGGGGGGTTAATAAAAACTGAGAAAATATGGAAAAATAAGGACTTGGAATAAATTTGAAAAAAATTAGATAATCTAAATCTACATTGCTCTGTTGTTAAAGATGTTTGCAAACACATTTCTAAATGATTGCGATGTTAATTCTGGTGTTTTCTGGAGACGTTTGTGTCTATAAAAGAGTCTAGACGCCTCTACATCTGCATGGAAGGAGGAGTGGAGCTCTGCACAGAGAACAATGATAATGTCATATTAAAACATATTCTTCCACACACGGACAAAGCACAATGAGGTGAACAGGAAAAATACAAGAGGATAGAAACTTTATTGTCTACCATAGAGTGATGGCACCAATCTGCCTTTGGCTTCACACAAGTAGGAAATATAAGGGAACAATTGGGGAAATATAGGGGAAAGATGGGGACAAACATGTAAAATAAATTGGGGAAATGTGAAGGAAAAAAATTGAAAAAGTTGGGAAAATAACAAGATATTCAAATTCGTCCAGACCTATTCCCACACAGATGGTACATTTCTGCGGAAGAGCTTGGTTTTTTCCCCTCTCTCCCCTCCCTCTCTTCCTCTCTCTCTCTCCCTCCCTCTCTTCCTCTCTCTCTCCCTCCCTCTCTCTCTCTCTCTCCCTCCCTCTCTTCCTCTCCTCTCTCTCTCTCCCCTCCATCCATCCATCTAAATGGGGCGAGGGTGGTGCAGATGGTAGATTGGGTCGTCTTATGATTGGAAGGTCGGGGGTTTTGAATCCCGCCTCCTGAAGGTGCACATTGTCATTGTGTCCTTGGGCAAGACACTTCACCCTCCTTGCCTCCAGTGTCTGCGTACACTGGTGAATGGGTGAAGCCCCCTATGAGAGACCAACAGGCCCCCGTTTGGAACCATGAGGCCGTCCTTCTGTGGACCCACCACCTGCAGGAGGAGCCATAGAGGACTGGTGCAGCTCCAACAGCTGCCCCCACAACCCGGCAACGGACAAGTGGGAGAAAATGGATGGATGGAGAATATGACAAGTTGGCCAAACTTGAGCCATGCAGGTGAGGTGTTTATTGCTATTTTTATCTCTCCCTCTTCTGGTATTCACAAATGTATTTAATGGTGTGTTCTTGTGCTTTCCTCCACAGGTACATCACAGAGCTTCTAGGTGGTGAAAAGTATGTGTCCTGCTCTGTTGTCCTGCCTGCGCTCTGCCATCTTCTGCGTACTATGGAAGTGTCAGATGTTGATCCAGCCTACATAGCCCGCTTCAAGAATGCATTCACAAAGGATCTCAACAAAAGAAAAGAGAACATGAACCTGGCCTGGTTAAAGGTAGCAACAGCTTTAGATCCCCGGTTTAAGGACCTCAAGTGCCTGCCACGTGCAGACTGGGGAGAGGTGTGGCAAAATCTGAGTGAAATGCTGAAAGAAGAAGAACCTGCAGCCCAGAGGTCCAGAAATGACTCTGTGCAAGAACCTCCACAGAAAAAGATGTCTCTTCTACTCATGGGGTCAGAGTCAGAATCAGAGGATGAGGGATCAGCCACAGACAACACACTACAACGGTACAGAGCAGAGCCCTGTGTGAGCATGGATACATGTCCCTTGGAGAGGTGGTCAGCACACAGTGGTGCCTACAGTAAGCTGGCCCGTGTTGCACAGAAATACTTGGGTGCACCTGCGTCCACAGTACCTTGCGAAAGACTTTTTTCTTTGGCTGGACACATTGTGCAAAAGAAAAGATCGGCTTTGTCATCTGAAAATGTAAATTAGCTTGTTTGCTTAAGTAACTGGTTGTAGCAAGTTGTATGTGTGATTGCAAGCAGTGTGCTTCAATAGCAGTACAGAACTACAATGTTTACAGTTATCCTGTAGGTTTACATCAGCCCTTTTTTGTGCAATATTGCAGAATTGTTCAAGATGTCTGCCTGGCACTTTCAGAATAAAAATAGAAAACTTTTTCTTAAAGCTGGCTCTTTTTTTCTTTAGAAACATAAACAACTGCGATTAATCGCGATTAAAAAAAATAATCGTTTGACAGCACTAATTAAAACTAAACTAAAATGATTTCAAAATGAAGAGTCAACTGACGGGATTTCACAATATAGCAGCAAGAACAAAATGGTACAAAACTGATTGAAATTCTTTGAAAAACAATATTTTATTCTAATAAAAACAGTTTTATAATGAAGAACAAATGAAAAAGCAACAAAAAAGTTACAAAAACAAAGTCTTAAATCAGTTTTGTTGGAGCAAGAAGCTTCTAGATTTGGGTAAAGCCGAAGTGAAAAAAATGTTCTTGGTTCAGGTGGGGGTAAAGAGGTTAATAAGTGTAAAGCTTTACATTCCATCAACACTAAAACATCAGCAAGTCTGAAACATTAGTTTGAAATAGAGTCGACTCAATAAGTCTCTGTGAACGACACAAACATGAAAAAACACATGAGGAAAACAACACAAGGGAATGAAGAGACTATTTAAAGGATCATTTTTAGAGTGCGCAGAACAAAGATTTGTTTGGACAAATTCATATTTTCTTTTCTAAATGTGAATTCTGGGCTTGTAACATTTCCACTGCACTTCTGAAGGTGATACAAATATAATTCCATATTTGTGAAAAAAGTGTTTTCATATAAGTAAGATTTAGATTAAGATTTACATTCTATGACCTCCCTAAAAATCATCAGCAATTGTGAAACATTAGTTTGAAATAGAGTGAACTGGATAAGTCTCTGTGAACGACACAGACATGTTCATGTCATGAAGCACATTTGATCTGAAAATATCTGAAGGTCTGACCACACTCATCACAGCAGTTTCTCTCCAGTGTGGATCTTCATGTGTCTTTTGAGGGTGGATGACTGAGTAAAGGTCTTGTCACACTGCTCACAGCTGTATGGCCTCTCTCCAGTGTGGATCCTCATGTGTTGTTCAAGAGTACGTGAATGACTGAATGTGTTCCCACACTGCTCACATCTGTACGGCTTTAGTCCATCATGGACTCCCTTGTGTTGCCTGAGACCTGAGAGTTGATTAAATGACTTCCCACACTCATCACAGCTGTATTCCTTTTCCCCAGCATGTATCTTCATGTGGTCTTTGAGGCTGGATGACCGAGTAAAGGTCTTGTCACACTGCTCACATCTGTATGGCCTCTCTCCAGTGTGGATTCTCATGTGATATTCAAGACTTGCAGACTGAGTAAACACATGTCCACACAGACCACACTCAATGGGCTTCTCTCCAGCATGTATCTTCATGTGTGCTTTGAGGTTGAATGAGTAAGTAAAGGTCTTGTCACACTGCTCACAGCTGTATGGCCTCTCTCCAGTGTGGATTCTCAGGTGACGTTTAAGATGGCATGATGCAGTAAATCCTTTCCCACACTGCCCACAACTGTATGTCTTTCCCTGTGTGCGGGGAGTCTTCAGAGGCTGAGCTGGGTCCATTTCTCTGCAGACAGAAACAGGAGTTAGTGTTGTGTTACACACATTATTCTGTAAAACACTAAATGTAGTTTGCTGCAGACCTGGTGTGACCCTCCCCCTCCCTCTGTTCTCATTCACATATACAGTATCACCCCTCCCCCATCAGCTCACTGTGAATCAGCAAGAAATCTGCCAGTGGGTGAGGAAAGCCCTTCTCTTTGGTCCTCATGGAGCTGACATTGCTGTAATACCACCCCCTGGTGGATGGCGACTCAAAAGACACTTTGGAAACAGGATTCCTATGTAGCTTTGGTCCTCGTTTAAACTGCTTAAAAGCCTGGCTCCAAAGAGTTTAACTTTTTCTAAAAATGTCAATGATCCATGAGACAACGCTGGGCTATATGAATATAGTGACTTGCACTCGCTCGTCTCTAAAACCAGCAAAGGTTGACATGCTGGTTTTCCAAATCTGTAAGCTCCCAGAAGAATCTGTCTGGCTGATAGTGCCGTACTCATTTTGCACTTATGTGGTGTACTGCTGTTACTGAGTGAATACAATACTGCATTTCCTTTTTAGTGTTTTTTTTTTCCTTCTAACGATTTAATAAGAACATACACTAGTTTATTTTGTGTTCGTTGGGAGTTTGATTTCTATAAAAAATGTTGGTTAAAGCAGATTTGTGTTATTACTTTTCCTGCACTTTAGTATGGGTGATGTCACTGACTGGATCAGTGAGTTTATTTGTTTTATATCTATATACCAAAAATATCCTTTTCATTTATTTATAGACTGTTAAGTTCAGAAGGTTTTTAAGAAGTGCACATTTTGAATAGGTCAAGTCAAGCCACAGTTTTGTTTGTTTGCAATTTTCACTTTAATCTAAAATTGTTTATTATGAAACAGACTGATTTATTGCTTGTGTTAGGTGTAAAATACATAAGAGGACCTTGCAACAATAATCGCATATTTAATCGCAATATTGAAGAAAAAAGTCGCAATTAGATCATCTTCCTAAATCGTTCAGCCCTAGTTTTAACCACACTGTTTTTGTACATCAACAATAAAAAGTGAAGCTTAAATCTCTGACTGACGGGCTCTGGAGCTCTGTGGAGGCTCGTAGCCATGTTCATTTCACAGACCACTCGGGATCATTACTATGAATGGGGCTGAATGGGACCCGCCCATCTCTATTATTTAGATCTATGGTCTGAGCGCTGGAGCTGCAAGAAGAAAGTCCAGTCTATTTTTCATTGTAAAACACGTCTTGACTTGAGTCTAGAACGACCTTTGACCTCACCTCGCTGATGTGAGTGTGTCTGTGTGCAGATCCTCCTCACCTGTGTGCAGACAGACTCCTGGAGGGGCAGCAGCAGCACAGACTGTGGAGCCGCTCTGTGAGTCCAGAGGTCCAGAGTCCAGCTGGAAGTCACTGGGGGCTTTTATAGCTCTGTGTGGAAAGCCCCTCCCCAAAGGAGCCCTCCCTCACCTCTGTGGATGAAACCTCTGCTGCCCCCCCTCCTCCTCCTCTTTTCAGCTCATTGTTCCTGCTCCACACCTAAAGCTTTTCACATTCAAATGCTCTGAGCCCACTCTGATTGGTCAGGCCTTTGAGTCAATAGTCTTGCATATTCAAAGTTATCTTTCTCTTCACACATTTAAACCAGGCTCTGTCATGACTATAACATTTACTATTGTTAATCCACGTATTAAACGTAGCTGTAGAGTCCACTCTAGCTGACTGTAGATCTAATTTGGCCCATTATATCCACGGAGATTGATTGACTTGTTCACAGAAAATATAGGCAATCTTGGCCCTCTCTACTCAGAGCCGACATGCCTGATTCTGAAGTGAAAACATTCTATAAAATGATATATTTTCCTCATATTTATGTCAGTAATCTACTGCTCTAGTTTCAAGTTTGACTTGAACAGTTTTCCCATACATTCTTTCTTATTGCCTAAATGACAGGAGCGAGGCCTCAGAGCTCCATTTTTAATTTTGAAATTCACTGTTGAACTTAAAATCATAAGTCTACTGGTTTTGGGCGTTGTTGTGTTTTCTTTTCTTTTTTCTCGATAACTTTTCTCCTGGCGCTTGAAAACCGCTCAAACTGTTCAAATGAAGAAATCAAATAAAGACTTCCCGGTGCTGGTTGAGGCGTGGAAGAAACAGCTACATCCAAATAAAGTCTGCATACGTTCATTGCCTATAGTTTAAAGGCCAAAGATGATCAGGACGCACATCCGAAAGACAAATGATATGAAAATAGATCCAATTCTTGCTGTAAGTGTTTCCATGTCGAGGTAAAAGCAGATTCCCAAACTTAACAAACTTAATGATCCAGGGAGAGTCGTGAATGCACAATTCCAAGATCCTGCCACTGCTTCTTCATTTCTGTATCAGCGTCTAAAAGTGAAAGTTAACATACAGCACATGGCACAGCTGATTTTGACTTTCACTTCTGTATGGACTGAACCCAACGGCCAATCAGAGACGGGCAGGCTGTAGTAAAGTCTATTTTATGAATGAGTTTATAGGAAAACATTTGCATTAGATTTTTCCAATCGCTGTTCAATATAAAAGACAAAATAGAATAATTACATACAGTGGGATGAAAATGTGTGGGAACGCTTTGGAATTTCTCACATTTCTGCCTAAATTGATCATAAAATATGGTTTGATCTTCATCAAAATCATAAGAATGAATAAACAGTGTCTGCTTGAACTAATACCACCCAAATATTTACATTTGATCAT
This sequence comes from Proterorhinus semilunaris, assembly GCA_021464625.1. Classification (NCBI taxonomy): domain Eukaryota; kingdom Metazoa; phylum Chordata; class Actinopteri; order Gobiiformes; family Gobiidae; genus Proterorhinus; species Proterorhinus semilunaris. The sequence continues at coordinate 359,908 of JAJBBP010000035.1, read as the reverse complement.
ATTTTTATTGGCCGTAACATGTAAACATTCACAGGACAGGGAGGAAAAAGTAAGTGAACCCAGGAATCTGGCTGAACTGCAGCAGTTTTGTAAAGAGGAATGGTCCAAGAATTCCTGATGGTTTGAGCGTCTAATCTGCAACTACAGGAAAGCAGTTATTGCTACAAAAGAAGAGTCAGCAGATATTTAATACAGGGTTCACTTATTTATTCCGTGCATGTTGTGAATGTCTCAGGTCTTTCTGCCAAATATCTTCATAAACTTGTGAATTATTTTTTTTTATTGATGATATCACGTTGTCCAGGCCCTGAGGAAACAAAACATCCCACACCATGATGCTCCTGCTCTAGACTTCAAAATGAGGACAGGGTTATGATGTTGATGTTCCATTTGTCCTCCACACATGACGTTGTGTTCCTCCTAAACTAATTCACTTTGGTTTGTGAAAGAGCTCTTGGACGCTCCACTGCACTACTGGATAAATATGCTGTGGACTGATGGAACCAAAGTTGAACAGAAAAAAATCATTTCTACCATGCACGGAATAAATAAGTGAACCCTGTATTAAATATCTGCTGACTCTTCTTTTGTAGCAATAACTGCTTTCCTATAGTCGCAGATTAGACTCTCAAACCATCAGGAATTCTTGGACCATTCCTCTTGAAGGGATTCATTCATTTATGTTATGATTATTTTATAATTAGATATGTTTAAAATGTTTGGGGTTATGTTCCAGTTACGTGGCAGACATGGGAGTGTTTTTAATCCTGCACGTACGCTGATAAACCACATTCTTGCTCTAGGCCCATTTCCTGATAACGTTGCAAAAACATCTCAGCATCAAGGACGTTGGACAAGCTGGCAGTTTGTGACCCGGCCCACGAGACCCGGAGTCAGAGAGTAATACGTTTAATAATATGTTTGAATGTGTTTAACATGTTTGTGCTCTTATTTACAGTGAATAATGATAAGGGGAGGTTCAGGACACGCACACACTGCCCAAAACCTCACTCTTGCTCTATTGCTCTTCTATAAATGTTAACCCAGATCACAGGCATGTATGAGTGTCGAGGACGGGGCAGTGACACAGTGGAGCTGAACCTTATCAATGAGGAGGCTCCACCCGCTCTAGGTCATCCTAACAAAACATCATACGTGGAGAAGAAGACCACATGGCTCATTGAATATGAATGATTGTGTTTTTATGTGCTGGGTGCAGGGACATGGGCCGTGCAGAGCGCCTGCCGTAAGCCCCGCTTAGACGTCGGCTGCAGGAGAATTAGATAAGCACCCAGAGCTCTGTATTAGAATTGTAAACAACAGGGAATAAATCTTTCTTGAATTTAACTCATTGAATCTTGGTTTTCCTTCCAACAGACAAACACAACACTCTTTACAAAACTGCTGCAGTTCAGCCAGATTCCTGGGTTCACTTACTTTTTCCTCTCTGTCCTGTGAATGTTTACATGTTACGGCCAATAAAAATATGATCAAATGTAAATATGTGGGTGGTATTAGTTTAAGCAGACGCTGTTTATTCATTCTTATGATTTTGATGAAGATCAAACCACATTTTTTGACCAATTTAGGCAGAAATGTGAGAAATTCCAAAGCGTTCACACACATTTTCATCCCACTGTGGGCTATTTGTTTAGTGAGTGAGCGCTCGGCCCCACCTAGTGGTTAAATGTTGTATATACAAAGGTGTTTTGATGCAAGACTAAAGCCCAGTGATATCAGCCGGTGGTTGGTTTCCTGTCACATGAATATTAATGAGCTTGGCCACGCCCATAACGACCCAGCCCACTTTACCCCAAAGGCACTTGAAACACAAACCTGCGGGCGCGGCCCCTCCCTAAATGAACCGGTCTCAAGTGAACTGAACTGGTCCGGTCCCATTGAAACCATAACCATAAAGGCAGGACAGTCGTTATCACACCTTAGGGGCATTTCCACAGGAGCAGACCAGTTCAGTTCACTTGAGACCGGTTCATTTAGGGAGGGGCTGCCTTTAGGGTTGTTATGGGAGGGGTCAAGCACATTTATATCCTTGTCTCGTGTTTTGTGTTGATTTGAAAGTGATTCCTGCCACAGACCTCCTGAACACAAATGCAGTAGTGTGTTTGCCTCTTATTGGAGAGAGACGTCATATACTGGACCACTCCTTCATTCAGTTCAGTTTAATAAAACACTCTTGAAATAACAATAACATCATATATGCTACACACGTTTTACAAGAGACTTTTAAACACTGAAGGAAAGTTTAAAAGTGACTTCATTAACCAGATCTTTATTTAAGGAAAGGGCTCCCTGGAATCTTGTGCCACAGTCCCATTGGTCTGACTTCAGTGCAGATGTTTTAGGTTCAAACCCCACATGGACCGGCTGTTTATCAGTATCTTTTTTACACTATTGCAAACGTAACCATTACATGACTACATTGTGTTGATATTTACATTAAAACAGAGGCGGAGGAGAGAGGACAGGATGTTTGTTGAGCTGCAGGTAAATGCATAAACACTGAGCATTGCCTAAAAATGAGTTGAAACCCAGGAAACGGAAACAAGCCACTGTATTGTATCTTTAACCCAGATAATGAGCTGCATTACCTGCTTACATGTGAGCCGACATTATTACATGAAGGATTTGTGTAAAACATAAAGTACTTTGTTATTCCACCTCTGTCAATATGATGACATCATCAGACGACTAATCGACTGACATGTTTGGTATCCACGTGTAGCACAAAAGGCTGTGACCGAGATGACGCTGTAAACCAAATATGGTCATTTCCTGTGTGGGAGACGGTTTAGAACAGTTTCAAAGTCGTGGAAGTCGTGGTTTTGGAATAATGCCTTCAGGGAGGAGAGTGTGGAATCTACGGACCAGGTCGAGTCGACTTAAAAACAGTTTCATACACAAGGCCATCGGGAAGCTGAACTCCCTGCCCTCCCTCCCACCCCTCTTCCCCCACCCCCCGCTCCACAATCAAGGATGAGAGAAATCTAATTTCAAATCATTCACATGGTTTGACAAATACAAATCTTAAATCTTGAAATAATTAATAATTCATTGTTTATTTAGACGAAGCTAAAGTTTTAAAAAGATAGCTAGCTAAACTCGCTCTCTCTGGTTTTAGGCTCAAGCCTTAGCTTTCAAATGAGGCGTTACTCTGGCCTATTTGTAACCTTTTAGATTTGGGTAAAGCTGAACTAGAGAAAATGTGCTGTGTTAAGGCGGGGGTAAGAAGTTTCTTCTCCAGATCCATTCTTTGATTACCCACTGCAGTAACAGCACTTTGGAGCTGCTCATTGGGGGAATGTTTTTACTGATGGCAACAGTATGGTCCGAAATGTTACGCAGTGTGCCTTTAAGACCAGCTGTTCCAAACTCTTCACACATTTTCAAACCTTTCAAAAATTCTAACATTTTCCAAAATTTCCAAAACTTTCCAGTGTATTCCAAAATGTCCAATAAATTACAACACTTTAAAACTGTTCCAAACCTTTTCCAAAACTTTAAAAAAAAATTCAAGTCCAAGATTTTTTGATGTTTTCCAAAAATGTTCTAAATTCCAAAACTTTCCAAACTTTACCAAAACTTACCACAATTTTCCAACATTTACAAAAAATTTCACTCAATTCCAAAACTTTTTTTAAATTACCAAAAAAATCCAAGACTTTTTAAAACTTTTCCCCCAAAATTTCCAAACTTTCTAAACTATTCCAAAACCTTCCCAAACTCTCAAAGTTTCCACGACTTTAAAACTGTTCTAAACCGTCTCCCACAAAGGAAATGACCATATTTGGTTTACAGCGTCATCTCGGTCACAGCCTTTTGTGCTACACGTGGATTATTTTGTATTTTTTTATTTTTTTATCACCTCCTCCTCATCCCCACCGAATCTACAACAGGGATCCTTTTCTATCTTCCATTTAAACAGAGATTCTTTTGTTGCAATAATTTTATAAAAGGTTTTAAGTTGAAATATCCTGGAGTGAATCTATTGTAGTTCTATAAATTGTTCTAAAATAATTTTTCCACAAAATTGGATCATTAAATTCATCTTCCCAAAACAAGCAGATTCTGTGTGGAAAAAGTGCTGTGCCTGTGATATTTACATTCCACATATATATTATTTTGTTTATCTTTGCACCAGACAGCCATTTTGGGCATCTTATTTGTGGGAGACAAACTATGAACTTATTCTTCCCACAATTTAGCAATTTTTTTTTCCAAGTTTTAGGAATTGCAGAAATCAGCTGGTTGTATTGTATCTCATCGAGAGAAATGTTAAAAGATCTTTTCAAGTTTTAATAAGAAATCAAATCTCCGGATAAATCTAAAAGGTCATTGACAAAAATTAACCAATTTTTAACACATTCCTCCCACAGCAGTGGTTTGTCTCCAACAGTAATGTTTGAATTCATCCATAGCAACTGTGTCTGAATAGCTTGAGCTGTATCTGGAGGGTGGTACTGGAAATTCAACCAAGCTTTTGTGACCCGACGGGGGGGGGGGGGGAGGGCGCTATATCTTACCAAAGATGTTACCATTTTCCGCCACAAATATCACTTTGGCTAGACTCAAAATTGCCTTAGAATTGTCGACAACGCCAGCCCAGAATTATACTGGGCAAATACTAATATCCCCACGCTAAAAGGCAAACACAGGTTCGTATTAACCGAGGACAGAGACAATAATACAGTTGGTGGATTTATTACATCCTTCGTAGATACACGGGTATTATTTCGTGTAGATGTCACGCAATTGTCCGTTTGTTTGTTTAGTCCTGTTACCAGTCTATGTCAGTACACACAGCCTCGACCACACGAGTCGTGGACCAAGTGGAATGAGCAGAGAGAAAGGGAGGCTCTCCCGCCGACCAGCAGCCTAGGAGGGTACCACAAGTTAAATCTACAGTACATATAAAAACAGTTAAGAGGGACACTAAACCTTACATACCGGGTGGCTGTGATCACCTAAGCCCCATTGATACACACGCGAGGGCTACAACCGCGACGCCAACCTCACAGCCGAGAAGCTGCAAACAATGCGGCGTTAGCTCCGCGCACAGCTGATAGTTACGAAACAATGATCGTGCCGCCACTCACCGAGAGCACATACTACACCGCATGCTCCGAACACTGGGCTTGACGCCTTGAGACAGTGACATTTCCTCGTTCTTAGCGACACTCTTCATTCATCCAACACTACGCTCTCACAGCCATGCTAGCTCCTGGTCGGCGGGTGACGTCACAGAGGGGAGAGGTCAGGTGGGACGAACAAAAGGAGACTTCGGCCCTATTTATACCCCGCAAGGAAACCACGCATCATTCATGCTGCCACACTTTCAATGCATCCTTGAAAAATGGTGATAACTCTTTTAAACTATTTTGAAATAGTTTATCAATATGTATTGTTTTTAATTGGTAAAAAGGAAATATATTGTTCGAAAAGAAGGAAAAGGCTGAATATAATCTCTGGCTCGTGATCCATTGTTTGTTATGATAAATTTTAGCAACCCAGGAGGCTTTCAAGGAAGAGTCCATCATTTGAAGATTTTTTAAATTCAGTCCGCCATTATCATAAGAATTATATAGATACTGCCTTTTAATTTTATCTGGTTTATTGTTCCATATGAATTGTTCCATTTTCTGTTCAAATTGTTTGAAGAACTTGGTGCTAGGTGAAGGAAGAAGCATTAGTAGGTGAACAAATTGTGGAATTACTAATGTATTAATCAACATTACTTTTCCTTGGATTGTCAGAAGGTTCCCCCTCCAAGGTTGTAAAATTCCATCTACCTTTTCCATCCTTCTCTCATAATTGTATTTAACAACTTCTTTAAAGTCATCAGGTAGATGAATCCCTAAAATATCAACTCCTCCATTAGTCCATTTAACAGGAACAGAGCAGTTTAAAATAAAATTGGTGTCTTTTAATGTCCCAATTCTCAAAATACTACATTTAGCAAAATTAGGTTTCAATCCAGATATTTTTGAGTATTTAATTCCTTTATTAAACCTTGTTGGTTTTATAAAAAAGGTTGCATCATCCGCATACATTGTCAGTTTAATCTCTTGGCCGTTTGGAAATAGACCTGGCATATCTGGGTTATTCCTAATTCTAATAGCTAGAATTTCGATACATAAAATAAAGAGATATGGTGACAAAGGACACCCTTGATGGACTCCTTGTGTTAATGAAAATGCATCTGATATATGACCGTTATCAATCACTCGACTAACAGGATGATTATAAAGAGTTTCAAACCACTGTATTAAGTTTTTTCCAAAATTAAAAAAGCCAAGACATTGTCTTATGAACTTCCATCGAACTTTATCAAACGCTTTTTCAAAATCAGCAATAAACAATAATCCTGGTTCCTGATGATTCTCATAAAAATGTATTGTGTCAAGTGTTTGTCTCAAGTTGTCTCCAATAAATCTTCCCTTAATAAAACCTGCTTGATCGTTGTTTATAATACTTCCAATTAGTTTTTTTATTCTTAAAGCAATACATTTAGATAAAATATGAGTAACACAACAAAGCAGGGTCAATGGACGCCAATTTTTTAACAATTTGGGATCTTTATATTTCCCATCAGGATTTTGTTTTAAGAGTATTGAAATAACTCCCTCTCGTTGTGAATTGGATAAAATACCCTGTTGAAATGAATAATTGAAAGATGCTAATAGGGTTTTTTTAATTTCTGCAAAAAAAATCTTATACATCTCAGTAGGAATACCGTCGATACCAGGAGATTTACCAGGTGACTTAATTGCTTCCAATAGCTCCTGTTCTGTTATATCTCCTTCACAGCTTAATTGCTGGGGAGTAGAGAGCACAGAAACATTGTTTAAAGGAAAATATTTCTCCGTCACACCACTCGGGGGCTCCAATATTGCATCATTGGAATATAGAGCTTTAAAATATTAAAATTCTTCCTGTAATATTTCTTGTGAATTTGTGATTAAGACATTATCCCTATATAAACTCATGATATTCTTTTTAACATAATTTCTTTGGTTTAACCGTAAAAAATGTGCTGTACACTTCTCTCACTTCTCCATCCAAGCAGCATGTGACCTAAAAATAACTCAATTTACCCGTTCACGATAAAGACTCTCCAATTTGTCTTGTTTTCTTTTAATTAATATTTCTGTTTCAGTTGTGTAACATCTATCTAATAATTTTTGTAGGTCATTTATTTCCTCAATAAGTTCTAGTTCTTGTTTTAGGTTTCTTTTTTTCTTAATGGCTCCCATCTTAATCGCATGTCCTCTAAAGGAACATTTAAAGGCTTCCCAAACATGATGTGGATTAGAAGAGTTTTCATTATCTTCAAAAAATTCCCTGAAAAATCTCCTGGTACTATCAAGGAACAAATTGTCATTTAGAAGCGATACATTGAATTTCCAGTAACCCCGTCCTCTGGAACATTGCGGATTGTCAATCAGCAATGTAACCAGACTATGATCAGATCTCAAGCAGTCACCAATACAACAGTTTAATACTCTAGGAACCAATGAGAAGGGAATGAGAAAGTAATCAATTCTACTGGCCTGTTTTCCTCTGCGCCATGTATATCTCATAGTATCTTTATTTAACAAACGCCAGATATCAAGATCTAATGCTAAAGCCATTTCTTTAATTTCCCTCAGTGCATGGGGATGATTATTACATTTATGTAGACCACTTCGATCCTTATTTATATTCAAAACTGTATTAAAATCCCCTGTTATTATGATCTGATTAGATTGTAATGAGCTTAAATATGTATTAATTTCACCAAAAAATAATGGATTGTCCTCATTAGGAGCGTAAATATTTGTTAAAATAATATGCAAGTTATTGATCATTATGTCTACTACAGCTACGTTTAATACGTGGATTAACAATAGTAAATGTTATAGTCATGACAGAGCCTGGTTTAAATGTGTGAAGAGAAAGATAACTTTGAATATGCAAGACTATTGACTCAAAGGCCTGACCAATCAGAGTGGGCTCAGAGCATTTGAATGTGAAAAGCTTTAGGTGTGGAGCAGGAACAATGAGCTGAAAAGAGGAGGATGAGGGGGGGCAGCAGAGGTTTCATCCACAGAGGTGAGGGAGGGCTCCTTTGGGGAGGGGCTTTCCACACAGAGCTATAAAAGCCCCCAGTGACTTCACGCTGGACACTGGACCTCTGGACTCACAGAGCGGCTCCACAGTCTGTGCTGCTGCTGCCCCTCCAGGAGTCTGTCTGCACACAGGTGAGGAGGATCTGCACACAGACACACTCACATCAGCGAGGTGAGGTCAAAGGTCGTTCTAGACTCAAGTCAAGACGTGTTTTACAATGAAAAATAGACTGGACTTTCTTCTTGCAGCTCCAGCGCTCAGACCATAGATCTAAATAATAGAGATGGGCGGGTCCCATTCAGCCCCATTCATAGTAATGATCCCGAGTGGTCTGTGAAATGAACATGGCTACGAGCCTCCACAGAGCTCCAGAGCCCGTCAGTCAGAGATTTAAGCTTCCACTTTTTATTGATGTACAAAAACCAGTGTGGTTAAAACTATTATTTTATTTAAGGAAAAAGGTGTTTATTTAAAAAGCGTGTACCGACGCGTTTCAACTCGACTGAGTCTTCATCAGGGTAAAGTAACATCACAGGTGTGTGAGCCCCATTTAAACCAGGGGGGGTCACATGATCAAACACGTGACGTATAGAATACCAGACATTTTTCAAAGCTGCAACATGGGCAATGAAAAAATCATAAATATTTACACATTTTTACAAAACTCCAATGCGTAAACTGCAATATACGTTACACAAAAAAAAAAAAACTTGAGATGGCAGAGAAGTGAACAATGAGCACAGACCAAACAGACAAGAAACTGGGCGCTCTTCGAAAAGTGCACACGGGGCGGTCCTGAAAAACTGGTTGGAGTACTGGGTCAAGAGTAGATCCCAATGTTTTAGGATGATACGTTTGTCATATGAGAGGTGACCATATTGCGTCGAGGAAAAGTCAAAACAGAGTCAAAACCACTGACAGAAAGGACCTCCTCACTAAAAAACCACCTGATAGATCACAGACCACAAACAACACAACTTTTTTCTCGACGCAATATGGTCACCTCTCATATGACAAACGTATCATCCTAAAACATTGGGATCTACTCCTGAGTGACCCAGTACTCCAACCAGTTTTTCAGGACCGCCCCCTGTGCACTTTTGGAAGAGCGCCCACACTCAAAAACCACCTTGTAAGGAGCGCTATGCCTTCACAAAAACAAAAACAGGGCACTTTTAAATGCGGCAGCTGCAACCATTGCAGCGATGTAGTTCGGACAGACTCGTTCATGGATGTTCTCAGTGGCAAAGTGCACAAAGGTCAAGGATTTGCCAATAACACCACTTTTGTTGTGTATAGACTCCAATGTGGATGTTTTTACATCGGTCGAACGAAACGGAAATTCAAAGAAAGACTGGCTGAACATAAGTACGCTATACAAACTCAAAATGTACTGTACCCCATGGCCAAACATTACATGCAAGCAGGCCACGGCCGCCCCAATTCACCAAGAGCTCTGGTTATGGAAGTTATTTCACAGAACATGGGCGGTGACAAACTACAACACCTCCTCCACAGGGAGACGTTCTGGATCGACCGCCTCAAAGCCATGTCTTACCCAGGTCTCAATGAGGAAAGAGAATGTTCCCCTTCACAAGACCTTTACTCTGTCATCCAGCCTCAAACAACACATGAAGATACATGCTGGGGAAAAGGAATACAGCTGTGATGAGTGTGGGAAGTCATTTAATCAGCTTTCAAGTTTCTGGCGACACAAGAGGGTCCATGATGGATTAAAGCAGTACACATGTGAGCAGTGTGAGAAAACATTCAGTCAGTCACATAATCTTGAATGTCACATGAGAGAGGCCATACACATGTGAGCAGTGTGAGAAAACCTTTTGTCGGTCATCCAGCCTCAAAGACACATGAAGAGAATCCAAACTGGAGAGAAACAGCTGTGATGAGTGTGGTCAGACCTTCAGATATTTTCAGATCAAATGTGCTTCATGACATGAACATGTCTGTGTCGTTCACAGAGACTTATCCAGTTCACTCTATTTCAAACTAATGTTTCACAAATGCTGATGTTACTTTTATGAAAACACTTTTTTTTTCCACAAATATGGAATTTGTTTCACCTTCAGAAGTGCAGTGGAAATGTTACAAGACAAGAATTCACATTATGAAAAGAAAATATTGATTCGTCCAAACGAATGTTTGTTCTGCGCACTCTAAAAATGATCCTTTAAATCATTAATGATCCTTGAGTACAGAAGATGAATCAAGTACCTTCATTTAAGATGGACAACTCCTGTACGACTGAGAACTTACACAGACATCCTTTAAATAGTCTCTTCATTCCCTTGTGTTGTTTTCCTCATGTGTTTTTTCATGTTTGTGTCGTTCACAGAGACTTATTGAGTCGACTCTATTTCAAACTAATGTTTCAGACTTGCTGATGTTTTAGTGTTGATGGAATGTAAAGCTTTACACTTATTAACCTCTTAACCCCCGCCTGAACCAATAACTCTTTTTTCACTTCGGCTTTACCCAAATCTAGAAGCTTCTTGATTGGAGCTTACAGCCTTTATGTAGACCAGTGTAACCCCTCATTTGAAAGCTAAGACCTACAAAACTGATCTAAGACTTTGTTGCCACATTGTCGTCACCTTTTTTTGTATTTTTGTAACTTTTTTGTTGCTTTTTCATCATATTTTTCAGCGCCTTCATTTGTTCTTCATTATAAAACTGTTTTTATTAGAATAAAATATTGTTTTTCAAAGAATTTCAATCAGAGTTTTGTACCATTTTGTTCTTGCCGCTATATTGTGAAATCCCGTCAGTGGACTCTTCATTTTGAAATCATTTTAGTTTAGTTTTAATTCTAGTCTTTGAATGAAAATGTGTTTAGTTTTACTCCAGATTTACCCAAACAATTGGTTATATTTCAAGGCAAGTTTATTTGTAGAGCACAATTCACACACAAGGCAATTCAAAGTGCTTCACAGTTGCATAAAATTACAAGAAAACAGATCAAATCAATAAAACATCAACATAAAATTAATCAATGACAGTAAAAGGCAAGAGTGCAGATAAAATACTTTCAGTTTTCATCTGCTCGGGTAAAAAGAGCTGTTTTCAGCCTGGATTTGAACATTGTCAGAGTTGAGGCCCGTCTCACATCCTCATGAAGACTGTTCCAGATTTTAGCTTTAGCCTCAGCGTGTTTAGTCCTGACTCCGGGAACCACCAGGAGACCCCTCCCTGAAGTTCTCAGGGCCCGAGATGGTTCATACGGCTCTAACATGTCAGAGATGGACTTTGGTGCTAAACCATGAAAAGACTTGTACACAAGCAGAGCTGTTTTAAATTCTATTCTCTGAGTAACAGGAAGCCAGTGCAGAGACCGGAGCACTGGACTAATATGGTGGTATTTCCTGGTTCTTGTCAGGACTCGAGCAGCAGCGTTCTGGATGTTCTGCAGCTCTAACAGCTCGTTTAGAAAGGCCAGTGAATACGTGCACACACCAAAAGATAATTAAATGTTTCATCAAAGTCTCGCGGTGTGAAGAATAAATCATCGACAGGACGTCTGAGCCACTTGTTCAGTTATTTTTGAAGCATTTTTGACTCTAATTCAATCTCAGCTCATATTCTCCTATAACAACTTGTGCCCAGACCTTCTTAACAGTCCTTTTCTTCTTGAGCTCCTGTTTCAGCCACAGCCCAGAGAAGAGGGGGAAGTGAAGGAGACAAACAGTAGTTAACCTCTTAACCCCCGCCTGGACCGAGGACATGTTCTCCAGTTTGGCTTTACTCAAATCTAAAAGCTTCTTGGAAAAAGTGTCAAAATAACAAGGATGAAAATGCAACAAAGAAGTGAGAAAAAAGCAACGAAAACACAACAACAAATGTGACAAAAGGTCAGACCCACTTGTGTATGCAAATGAGGCGTTACACTGTTGCTCTCCAGTTGAAAAGCTTTTAGATTTGGGTAAAGCCGAACTGGAGAAAATGTGCGCAGTTAAGGCGGGGGTTATGAGGTTAGAGTTTGTGTTTCTGCAGGGGCCCCTCATGCAAAAAAATAATGATACGATAAAATAATGATAAGAGGAGGAGCTCCCCTAATCAGTATTTATTTTTACTTTTACAAACAAATAGTTTTCAATACAAATCACTGGTAGCCTAAAATGAAAAAAATAAATAAAAACTCGAAATTTTAAATGACAAAAGTTAGTAAACACTGAGACCTAATTTTACAAAGTAGGAATTATGTAATTTTACACAATAAAATTGAGTACATCCAAAAGTCATTTCTTTCAGTGTGATGGAAACACAATTAATGCTGTGAAGTGAAATGTGCTCCCGTATGAATAAGAATCCATTTTCACACAACCATTGAAATAAAGTACAGGATAAAAATACAAATAAAAAGGAGGAGATTAGTCAAAATTAAAAACAACTTTGCAAAATAGACCCTGAGAGCTGACGGGGAAAAAGCAATTAGTTGTGTTAATGTGTCCCCAGCCCAGATAAGAAAGCAGCTCGTCTGACCTTTACATCAGTGCTTTTTCATTTAGGACAAAACTCCACGTCCCCTCAGGGCCACCGTAGTTACGCAAAACCATGCAACCATGCACAATATGCAAAACCATTCTCATTCTTATTTTTTATGAATAAGTTGCACAGGAATTCATCAGTTCCCATAAGTCTGGTGTGAAAGTCACCGTCTTTGTGAGTGAATAATAAGGATGAAATTGTGAGGAATTTATTACTCAGTTAATTTGTGCTAAATTACAAAGATATTAAGATATATCCATAACCAAGGCCACACTAAAGGACATGACAGTAAATCCCAATCCGATCACTGGATTTACTGATCTGTTTTATTGCCTTAATGTTTGTTGCAGTTAGGCCTGCCGTGATAATTACTATATCGAGTTATCGCTCGATAAGTAAAATGAAGGACGATAACATTTCTAGTCTCGATAAATGCACGTGCTGCGTGTGCTTAAAATAAATACAGAAACATGAACACTATCACAGCGCTGAGTGAGCGGAGCGTCCATCCAACCCGTCTCCCTGTGCTTAAAGACGGCACTGAGCACACCAGCCGTGTCCCGCATGTATCCAGATCATTTATAGATCAGCTGCTTTTGGAGAGGGCGGGGTGTAAACAAAGTGCCGCTACTACGGAGCTGCTGATTCCGACACTTTCTGTGAACTTTATCGCAGAGCAAGAGGGACTCGTGAGAAAACATTTGGAATTCTATCCAAAAGAACTCATCACGGATAGAATAACAACATTAATGCGACTGCAGGTTTGTCCAACGTGAGAACGAAACAAAAACCCCGCCCAGTCGGTGCATCAGAGCTAATCAGCGCTACTGTTAGCGAGAGGAACCCGAGCGCTTTAGCCACTGTCCAAATACAAGCGCGATAGTCCTGAGAACATTACTCAGGGCTTAGGACTATGTTACTGTCCAAATACAAGCGCGATAGTCCTGAGAACATTACTCAGGGCCGTGTGTACAGATATTTTAAAGTAAAAGGAAAAAGAACACAACATATGGCTACTCTACTTTAGCAGTAATACAGTATTATCTGAATCCATACATTTAATATATTGTTTTTGTGAGGAAATATTTAACCAGAATAATGCGGATGAAATATCAATATTATTGTTATTGGGATATTTTTAAAGATGATACTGTATATTGACTATTTGTTGTAAATGTTGTGACAGGCCTAGTTCAAACAGAACCTGGTGAGAGTGTAAGTTCTGTTAAAAGGTTGAGAAGCACAGATGGAAACAGTCCTAGAATATGTCGACCCTTCTAGTTTGCACTTTGTTTGGTATAAGGTGTTAATATTGAATGCCAAAAGTTCAATACATTTCAATTAAATAGTTGCTTACAGTTTTCTTTTTATTGCCTACAGTATTTGCATTATACTCAATATTATCGTTTATCGCGATATTTTCTGAGACGATATATCGTCCTCAAAAAAACACTTATCGTGGCAGGCCTAGTTGCAGCCCTATGAGGCAACTCCTGTTGTGATATTGGGCTATACAAAACCATTGATTAATTGATTGATCACAGAATAGGCTTCAAAATATGAGAAAAAGTGATATATTAATGTCTATATTGCAATAAGGATATGATATTTTACTAAACCATTACACCATAGTGCATTATTGGGAAATCTTCACAAAGTCAATAACATTAAAGTTACGCAGGTAAGAACCTGGAGCGTGAGATCGACAGACGGATCGGTGCGGCGTCAGCAGTGATGCTGGTGGGACTATGTCTCTGAGCTGGCCTGGTGTCCCTCGGGGTCCCCCCAGAACATCTGGAGGAGTGTGTCTGGGCATCTCTGCTGAGACTGCTGCCCCCGCGACCCGGCCCCGGATAAAGCGGAAGAAAATGGATGGATGGTAGGGTTGGGCCATATCGTTATCGCAATATCATTTTTTGATATGGTAATTTTTACGCTCAGCTCCATCAGAGCAGCAGAAACACTGCCTGTGGAGGACACGGTGCTTAACAAGTTAAATCAAAGAAGGATGTAAACGGCTTAAGTCGATCATATCAAGGAAATGAATATGGCGCTAAAAAAAAGAATGAAATATCTTTGCATTAATCTTCCCAATAGGCGAAAGGCTGGAACTTTGAACTAATTTGTCCGTTGTCAATTATATCGTCAAATATATCGTGATCGTTCTTTTTTATATCGTGATAGAGACTTTAGGCCCTATCGCCCTGCCCTAATGGATGAATGGAGGGAAAAACCTAAAACAACAGACAGATGTCAATGTGAGTAGTTTAATCTACAAATACCGTGAGGAGCACAATACAGACACAATCTGTTGTGTTCTGCCTAAACTGAGCCATCTTAATAGTTTCAGCTGTTTTCATTAGACTTCTCTCAAGTAGAACCCATGTCCTCTTTCTAAAGCCATGCCACGTGAAACAGACCTTTCCCAGGAGCTTAAACCCGTGTGAACTCGGATCCTCTCCTTTGACGAGGAAACGCAGACAACACTTCACTGCGGCGCAAAACGCTCGGATTGGGATTGATTCCTGTTCACGTGTGTTTCTGACTCATTAAAGCTCTACAGTTTTTATCTTCAGGAGGCACACTTCAACTGAGGAAGCCGAGGAAAGGAACAGAAATGCTCACTTAGATCCAGATGAAGTCAAAACCAGCTGCAGGACAGTCAGGGGGTCATATTGGCCAGTTGATGGGACAATAAAGCGCAGCTGGGAGTGGGACACCTTTCTTATTCTTTTATTTAGGCTAATTATATTTCTCTGTTATCGATTATGATTGATGTGTTTTCTGTGGCTCCTCTCGTGATGCAGGTGTGGGCGGCTCTTGATGCCTCTTCAGTGTTCCAGAGGAAATGTGTAATGGTGCGTTCAGGTCCCCAGTTGGGAAATGCACGTGAACGCTCGCTCAACTGGGGAAAACGACTGGGGGAACTCGGGTCAAGACGAGCTTCCCGACTTCCTGACTGTGGAAATCAGCTGATCTGTTCTTTTATCGTCTAATGTGAGCTTTTTACTTAAACTTTGAGTTCAGTGTGAGCTGTCGTCATCCTCGCAGTAACAACATTGCGAGTGAAATCAATGCTAGGACAAAGTGAATTTCTGTGATATTTTTTAAAACTAACAAACTCACTTTTAGCTTGTGAGATGCTAACAACTCATTTAAATGATTAGCTCAGCGAAGCGCTAATCAATGATAAATGACAGCAGAATCCCCACTTTCCCACAAAAAACCACATGAACACAAACTAACTGGGGCAATGATGTCACAACTCCCCAGTCCACTTGAACGCACCATAGGTCTCAAATGTCTTGAGCTCATAGCCGTTTGTTTACTTTCAAAACGCTGCTTCCTTCAGGACCATTATCGACTCTTTGCAGCAAAGAATCCACCAAACCCCACAAAACACGACAAAGATGTACAAAAGTATCCGGTGAAACAATGTGGAGCAAATGCAGTTCACAGAAAAAGGCAAAAAACCAGGAGAGAGGGAGGTTGCTGCTTGTTTACACGTCGCCATGACGACGCGGAAACCATCAGGAGTCTGGACCGTGTCTTTTTGAGGCTGCAGCTGAAACTACCTGGGATTAGCTGGACTCTGACGGTACATTGTAAGTTTGATCACCTTTTATACATATTCATGTACTGTTTACTAGTATTTCTGTTACTAGTATTTCTGTTACTAGTATTTCTGTATGTACTTATTCAGTTGTTAAACTCCGTGAGGTTGTGTTCTGTGAGGTTTAGAAGTGTGAAGCTCGTCTTTGCTGCAGGACAGAGTTTTCAGCATCTTTGTACTCGCTAGTCCAGGAAAAGACACATTTTGTAGTTTTTATCATGAACCTCTTAATCCTCCGCCGTAACCGAGTGTATTTTCTCCAGTTCGGTTTTACCAAAATCTAAAAGCTTCTCGACTGGAGTTTACAGCCTAAAGACCAGAGTAACGCATCATTTGAAAGCTATGGCCTACAAAACTAATCAGAACATTGTCGCCTCTTCGTCACATTTAAGCCTTTTTGTGTGTGTGTTTGTGTGTGTGTGTGTGTGTGTTCATCTCGTACAGGACTAGAATTACCTGGGGACCTCAGAGTTTGCAAAATTACCCAAGGAAAAAAATCGGAATGTTTACCTTCCAAATTACTGACATGGCAGATTCACACTGCACTAGACATTCCGAGGACGTCAGTAATATTTATTTTTGGCCTGAGGTCCGGAGGTAATTCTAATCCTGTGTGAATAGGGCTTTAGTCACTGACATCTCTAATATTTGCTGCCCTCCAAGCAAGCGTTACCATGGCGCCCATTGCTGGGTTGCAGGTGACATCACAGCATTCAAAGTCCAATTGCCATGGAAACAGCTGTTTTGTTTTCCATCACTGTTCCCTTAAATGCACGATAATGTGTGTGATGTCATAACTGTCTTAGTGTGGTCAGGCCGCTCAAAGCTCCAGCCATTCGTGGCCAGCTGCGCTCTCAGGCAGACGCAGGACTTTCTCATCTTTTCACCTTTTTTTCTGCAGAGGGACGACCTGAAAACTACAGCAGCACAGAAACGTCCACCGTGCTCAAACAGAAGTGATGCAGATGGAGCCAACACCTGAAACAATGCAGCCTGTCCTCTATGGCGGCGCCCAGGACCAGCCGGAAAGAGGGGCCTCTCACATCATGGTCCCTGCCATATCCAGGAGACGGCTGGAGCCACTCGTCAACACCTTCTGGGAGAAGATGTCGACTGCAGACATGAGCGGGAGTGAGTCCAGAGCAGAACTGGCACTGTTGTTTATGGAGATTGTGGCCGTCACCTCCCAAGAGATCCTTGAGTCCTTCAGGAAGTACACAGGAACTCTAAATCCACCCGAGGCGCCGCACGTTTCCAAAAACACTGTGGAGAGGTCACTGCGGTCATGGAGATTTTTCAGTTGTTGCCGTGGGCGTGAGTCCTCTGAGGAGCTGGTGGACCTGGTGAGCAATGAAGTGTCCTACAGGGTCAACAAGGCCTTGTGTCAGAGTGAGGGGGGTAAAGACCAGGCCCTGTCAGCTGAGGTTACCTTCCCCCAAGTGCCAACAGACGAGAGCTTGCAAGACAGACAAGATCCCAAGCATACAAAGTTCCACACTTTCAAAGAGCATCTTTTATGCAGATGCTTTCCAGGTCTACGCACCAGGTCTGAAGAAGAATCTTCAGAAGAAGAATCTGCAGACTCAAAAGGATCCCCTGAGCCGCTCACTCCATCCTGCATCAAACCGTACACTCCTGACAGTCTGAGAGAGGCCACACACGCAGTGAGGGACATCCTGGAGCAGGAGCTGAACGGAGGGGACCAGCTGGAGGTTTCAACGTGCTGGGACCAAGACAGTGAAGACACTGCATCTGACGTTGTGACCATCATTGTAGAAAATGTGCCCCGTTGTGATGACGCCTCTTTACCTGAGACAACACAAGAGAAGATCAAATCCTTCTTTGTTTGCCGTTACGCCAAAAGCTCATTTAAAAACCTGGTGAGTAAACTGTGTTGTCAGCAAACCAACGTCACGGATAATGTCCTGGAGGAAGCATCTCCTCTCCTGAAGGAGCTGTCACAGCCTGCCCAGCTGCTGTCTAAAGCAGAGCGGCAGCCTGCCTGGTCTGACGAGGAGTGCCTGTATCGGAGACTGTCCCAAGACATTGATAACGGACAATATGAGGAGCTGAGCGAGAAGCTGTCAGAGATCCTCTCTACGAACATTCCACCACAGGCAACACAGCCACACCTCAAGAACATCCGTGCACATGTCGACTCCTTCATGTGGCACATCAGGGACTGGCTCCACCTCCAGCAGCGTCAGAATCCCAGCTCAGACCCAGTGCAGAGGACTCTGTCAAGGATCAGTCAACTGTCCTTTCTAACGGCCTCACGGTCCCCGCGATCCCCCCGACTGTCTCCAACCTGCCTAAGGAAGGGGGCTGAGAACTTTGAATATGCCTCGCCAATGCCTCTGACCCTTGAAGACGCACTTGAGGACCTTGGAGCGCAGGTCTCTCCACAGGACAGAGAGCTGTTTAGCGCCGCTGCAGCTGCTCCGCCAGCTCAGTCTGTCCCGCGTCTGCATAAGTGGGACACAACCCACATCATCGACTTGGTGTATGAAGTGGTGTCCCGGGTCATGCAGTCTAATAGAATTCCTGAGTTGAAGGACGTGTCTGTGGACCTGATGCAGGAGCTGGAGTCACAGATGAGCCAGTGGGAGATCACAGTCTCCCCAGATGTTCACAACATCCAAAGAGTTGCCAAAGCCGTGTACACGGAGCTGTGCCGAGGCAGGAAGAAGAACTATGTGACCCTCCACGTCATGGTGTGTAAAGAATATATCTCCACCATCGTTCAGCACATCCATCAACATGTCACACCTCCAGAAGGAAAGCTCGCAGTGAGCTTCTTCTGCAGGCGTTTCTAAACCCTCACCATCACCCTCAGCATCAGTGAGTGAGGCAGCATTAAAAAACTCAATAAAAATATGAATAACTACTAATTTGATCTCTTTGACCAATTGTTTGTGTTGACCTACATGTGTTATTACCCAAAATCGTTATCACAAGGAAATAAGTTGATAAACCTAGTAACTGACTAAAATCAATACTGATTATGATGATCTTTAGAGAGTACTGGTTCAGCAAAACTCACACAAATTCTGAAAACGATTGAGAATGAATGCGACACACATAGAATTCTATAACATGAACGCGACTGATAAAAATCGGCAGCATATTCCGTCCCATACACAGGGGGTGACTCTGTGGTTTTTGACACTTATTTAAACTGATTGGTACAACCTACTTTCAATATATGAAGCATTTTCTCCAGCAGCAACGTCAGTACTGTTATTGGAGTCATATTTGAGCAGCGGTATTGTTCTTGCTGGTACTCACATGTGATGATGACCAGGCCGGTCTTCATGAGCAGGCCCCCGGGCCTCTCCCAGCGCTCGGCCACTCGCGCCACTACCGGAGGAATGAGGATCTCAGCCGGGACGTAGAACTGAGGGGCAAACGTGATGAAGATCCAGAAGCAGTAGAGCAGCTTCACCAACTGATACGTCCTGGGACAGAGATGGGACAGAGAGCGGAGAAATGGTCAGTCTCCAACCAGCAACTTGTACCACTCTGGTCCTATTCAAGTATAAATCAGAATCAGAATAGGTTTTATTGCCGTTGTAATGAACAGGGTCACAACTAGGAATTTTACTCGGTGCGTTGGCCACATGCGCTGAACGCACCAGGGCAGCCTTACATGGCGCCCCTTTTGTTGCTGAAAGTAGAAATCACAATAAAGCAAGCACATACATAGACAATTATACACACATCTACAGAAGCTTCATGAGTCAAGTTTGCTCAAAGTGGAATTAAACACTAAACGAGTACCCAATGTACCGAGGCACAGGTTACATCAAAAAGTGTCCGTCATTTAAGGATTTTTTTTTTTGCTTTGACTGAAAATGTTGAAGGTTTTGCTTTGTTTTTCACACGGAAACTGAACAGCTTTTAGTGCTGCGACGGATCTCACATCGGAGCGGCGAGTGCATGGATTTGGATAAACTCTGGAAGAAGAAGAGAGGAAGTTGTTATGACTCGTCTCAGGATAGGGCACTCGGGCCTCAACAGTACCCTTAAGAGGGTGCACAAGCACCCAACAGGTGCTTGTCCTCACTGTGAGCAGGAAGAGACGGTGCGCCATGCGCTCAACAGGCGTTTCTCACGAGTGTGAAGCCGTAATGTTTGGCGTCCAACTAGAGGCAGATGGGACGTGGACGCACGTTTGGTCTGGACGCACCTTAAGGACAGGGGACACCCGCGCCGCTCCTCACCGCCTGCTGCCGATACTTATATTTGGACTTTATGTTTGCCTGGATACTTGATTCACCTGAACTTTACATTGTCTTATTTACGGCTCTGTTTTATTGCCTTAATGTTCGGTGCAGCCCTATGAGGCAACTCCTGTTGTGATGTTGGGCTATACAAAACCATTGATTGACTTGTTCACAGAAAATATAGCAATCTTGGCCCTCTCTACTCAGAGCCGACATGCCTGATTTTGAAGTGAAAACATTCTATAAAATGATATATTTTCCTCATATTTATGTCAGTAATCTACTGCTCAAGTTTCAAGTTTGACTTGAACAGTTTTCCCATACATTCTTTCTTATTGCCTAAATGACAGGAGCGAGGCCTCAGAGCTCCATTTTTAATTTTGAAATTCACTGTTGAACTTAAAATCATAAGTCTACTGGTTTTGGGCGTTGTTGTGTTTTCTTTTCCTTTTTCTCGATAACTTTTCTCCGGGCGCTTGAAAACCGCTCAAACTGTTCAAATGAAGAAATCAAATAAAGACTTCCCGGTGCTGGTTGAGGCGTGGAAGAAACAGCTACATCCAAATAATGTCTGCATACGTTCATTGCCTATAGTTTAAAGGCCAAAGATGATCAGGACGCACATCCGAAAGACAAATGATATGAAAATAGATCAAATTCTTGCTGTAAGTGTTTCCATGTCGAGGTAAAAGCAGATTCCCAAACTTAACAAACTTAATGATCCAGGGAGAGTCGTGAATGCACAATTCCAAGATCCTGCCACTGCTTCTTCATTTCTGTATCAGCGTCTAAAAGTGAAAGTTAACATACAGCACATGGCACAGCTGATTTTGACTTTCACTTCTGTATGGACTGAACCCAACGGCCAATCAGAGACGGGCAGGCTATAGTAAAGTCTATTTTATGAATGAGTTTATAGGAAAACATTTGCATTAGATTTTTTCCAATCGCTGTTCAATATAAAAGACAATATAGAATAATTACATAGTAGGCTATTTGTTTAGTGAGTGAGCGCTCGGCCCCACCTAGTGGTTAAATGTTGTATATACAAAGGTGTTTTGATGCAGGACTAAAGCCCAGTGATATCAGCCGGTGGTTGTTGGTTTCCTGTCACATGAATATTAATGAGCTTGGCCACGCCCATAACGACCCAGCCCACTTTACCCCAAAGGCACTTGAAACACAAACCTGCGGGCGCGGCCCCTCCCTAAATGAACCGGTCTCAAGTGAACTGAACTGGTCCGGTCCCATTGAAACCATAACCATAAAGGCAGGACAGTCGTTATCACACCTTAGGGGCATTTCCACAGGAGCAGACCAGTTCAGTTCACTTGAGACCGGTTCATTTAGGGAGGGGCTGCCTTTAGGGTTGTTATGGGAGGGGTCAAGCACATTTATATACTTGTCTCGTGTTTTGTGTTGATTTGAAAGTGATTCCTGCCACAGACCTCCTGAACACAAATGCAGTAGTGTGTTTGCCTCTTATTGGAGAGAGACGTCATATACTGGACCACTCCTTCATTCAGTTCAGTTTAATAAAACACTCTTGAAATAACAATAACATCATATATGCTACACACGTTTTACAAGAGACTTTTAAACACTGAAGGAAAGTTTAAAAGTGACTTCATTAACCAGATCTTTATTTAAGGAAAGGGCTCCCTGGAATCTTGTGCCACAGTCCCATTGGTCTGACTTCAGTGCAGATGTTTTAGGTTCAAACCCCACATGGACCGGCTGTTTATCAGTATCTTTTTTACACTATTGCAAACGTAACCATTACATGACTACATTGTGTTGATATTTACATTAAAACAGAGGCGGAGGAGAGAGGACAGGATGTTTGTTGAGCTGCAGGTAAATGCATAAACACTGAGCATTGCCTAAAAATGAGTTGAAACCCAGGAAACGGAAACAAGCCACTGTATTGTATCTTTAACCCAGATAATGAGCTGCATTACCTGCTTACATGTGAGCCGACATTATTACATGAAGGATTTGTGTAAAACATAAAGTACTTTGTTATTCCATCCATCCATCCATCCATTTTCTTCCGCTTTATCCGGGGCCGGGTCGCGGGGGTAGCAGTCTCAGCAGAGATGCCCAGACTTCCCGATCCACGCACACCTCTTCCAGCTGTTCTGGGGGGACCCCGAGGCGACACCAGGCCAGCACGGAGACATAGTCCCACCAGCGTGTCCTGGGCCTTCCACGAGGCCTCCTCCCAATAGGACATGCCTGGAACACCTCCCGAGGGAGGCGACCAGGAGGCATCCGATACAGATGCCCTAGCCACCTCAGCTGGCTCCTTTCGACGTGGAGGAGTAGCGGCTCGAGTCCGAGCTCCTCCCGGGTAACTGAGCTCCTCACCCGATCTCGGAGGGTGCGCCCAGCCACCCTGCGAAGGAAACTCATTTCGGCCGCTTGTATTCGCGATCTTGTCCTTTCGGTCATTACCCAAATCTCATGACCATAGGTGAGGGTGGGAACGTAGATCGATCGGTAAATCGAGAGTTTTGCCGCTTGGCTCAGCTCCCTCTTCACCACAACGGTCCGATACAGCGACCGCATCACTGCTGACGCCGCACCGATCCGTCTATCGATCTCACGCTCCATCCGTCCCTCACTCGTGAACACGACCCCGAGATACTTGAACTCCTCCACTTGAGGCAAGGACACCCCACCGACCTGAAGCGGGGAAGCCACCTTTTTCCGGTGGAGAACCATGGCCTCAGATTTGGAGGTGCTGATCCTCATCCCGGCCGCTTCACACTCGGCTGCAAACCGCCCCAGTGCGCGCTGGAGGTCCTGATTTGAGGAAGCCAACAGAACAACATCATCTGCAAACAGCAGAGATGAGATTCTGAGGTTCCCAAACCGGACACCCTCCGGCCCCTGGCTGCGCCTAGAAATTCTGTCCATAAAAGTAATGAACAGAACCGGTGACAAAGGGCAGCCCTGGCGGAGCCCAACACGCACCGGGAACAGGTCTGACTTACTGCCGGCAATGCGAACCAAGCTCCTGCTACGGTCATACAGGGAACGGACAGCCCTTAGTAGAGGGCCCCGTACCCCATACTCCCGAAGCACCCCCCACAGGGCACCACGAGGGACACGGTCGAACGCTTTCTCCAGGTCCACAAAGCACATGTGGACTGGTTGGGCGAACTCCCACAAACCCTCGAGCACCCGATGAAGGGTATAGAGCTGGTCCAGTGTTCCACGACCAGGACGAAAACCGCATTGTTCCTCCTGAATCCGAGGTTCGACTATTGGCCGGATCCTCCTCTCCAGCACCCTGGAATAGACCTTACCAGGGAGGCTGAGAAGTGTGATCCCTCTGTAATTGGAGCACACTCTCCGATCCCCCTTCTTGAAGAGGGGGACCACCACCCCGGTCTGCCAATCCAGAGGCACTGTCCCCAACCGCCACGCGATGTTGCAGAGACGTGTCAGCCAAGACAGCCCTACAACATCCAGAGACTTAAGGTACCCGGGACGAATCTCATCCACCCCCGGGGCCTTGCCACCGAGGAGCTTTCTAACCACCTCGGTGACTTCAGCCTGGGTGATGGACGAGCCCCCCTCCGGGTCCCCAGCCTCTGCCTCCTCATCGGGAGACGTGACGGTGGGATTGAGGAGATCCTCGAAGTACTCCTTCCACCGCCCGACCACCTCCCCAGTCGAGGTCAGCAGCCCCCCACCCGCACTGTAAACAGTGTTGGTGAAGCACTGCTTCCCCCTCCTGAGGCGCCGGATGGTTTGCCAGAATCTCTTCGAGGCCGACCGATAGTCCTCCTCCATGGCTTCTCCAAACTCCTCCCAGACCCGAGTTTTTGCCTCTGCGACTGCACGAGCTGCAGCACGCTTGGCCTGCCGGTACCTCTCAGCTGCCTCCGGAGTCCCACAAGCCAACAAGGCCAGATAGGACTCCTTCTTCAGCTTGACGGCATCCCTTACTTCCGGGCGCCACCACCGGGTTCGGGGGTTGCCGCCGCGACAGGCACCAGAGACCTTGCGGCCACAACTACGAGCAGCCGCATCGACAATGGAGGAGGAGAACATGGTCCACTCGGACTCCATGTTCCCTACCTCCCTCGGAATCTGGGTGAAGCTCTTCCGGAGGTGGGAGTTAAAGACCCTACTGACAGAGGGATCCACCAGACGTTCCCAACAGACCCTCACAACACGTTTGGGCCTGCCAGGTCTGACCGGCTTCTTCCCCTGCCAGCGGATCCAGCTCACCACCAGGTGGTGATCGGTTGACAGCTCAGCCCCTCTCTTCACCCGAGTGTCCGAGACACGCGGCCGGAGATCAGATGACACAACTACAAAGTCGATTATCGACCTCCTGCCTAGGGTGTCCTGGTGCCACGTGCACTTATGGACATCCTTGTGCTCGAACATGGTGTTCGTTATGGACAAACCGTAACTAGCACAGAAGTCCAATAACAGAACACCACTCGGGTTCCGATCGGGGAGGCCGTTCTTCCCCATCACCCCCACCCAGGTCTCACTGTCGTTACCCACGTGGGCGTTGAAGTCCCCCAGTAGAACAATGGAGTCCCCAGCCGGAGCACTATCTAGTACCCCCCCCAGGGACTCCAAGAAGGCCGGGTACTCTGCACCGATGTTGGGCCCGTAGGCCGAGACAACGGTGAGAGACCTGTCCCCGACCCGAAGGCGTAGGGACGCGACCCTCTCGTTCACCGGGGTGAACTCCAACACGTGACGGCTGAGCTGGGGGGCTATGAGCAAACCCACCCCAGCCCGCCGCCTCTCCCCGCGGGCAACTCCAGAAAAATGGAGCGTCCAGCCCCTCTCCAGGAGTTGGGATCCGGAACCCAGGCTGTGCGTGGAGGTGAGCCCGACTATATCTAGCCGGTATCTCTCTACCTCCCGCACAAGCTCAGGCTCCTTCCCCCCCAGCGAAGTGACGTTCCATGTCCCGAACGCCAGAAGCTGCGCACGCGGACCAGGTCGTCGAGGCACCTGCCTTCGACTGCCACCCAGTCCTCTCTGCACCCGACCCCTACGGATCCCTCTGCGGGTGGTGGGTCCACAGGAAGGCGGGCCCACGTCGTCCGTTCGGGCTGTGCCCGGCCGAGCCCCGTGGGCAGAGGCCCGACCACCAGACGCTCGCATTCGAGCCCCAACCCCAGGCCTGGCTCCAGGGTGGGGCCCCGGCTGCGCCATACCGGGCGACGTCACGGTCCTTGTTATTGTACTGTCCATAGGAGTCTTCGAACTGCTCTTTGTCTGACCCGTCACCTAAGACCTGTTTGCCATGGGAGACCCTACCAGGGGCATAAAGCCCCAGACAACATAGCTCCTCGGATCATTCGGGCACTCAAACAACCCCACCACGTTAAGGTAGCAGTTCACGGGTTTGTTATTCCTCCTCTGTCAATATGATGACGTCATCAGACGACTAATCGACTGACATGTTTGGTATCCACGTGTAGCACAAAAGGCTGTGGCCGAGATGACGCTGTAAACCAAATATGGTCATTTCCTGTGTGGGAGACGGTTTAGAACAGTTTCAAAGTCGTGGAAGTCGTGGTTTTGGAATAATGCCTTCAGGGAGGAGAGTGTGGAATCTACGGACCAGGTCGAGTCGACTTAAAAACAGTTTCATACACAAGGCCATCGGGAAGCTGAACTCCCTGCCCTCCCTCCCACCCCTCTTCCCCCACCCCCCGCTCCACAATCAAGGATGAGAGAAATCTAATTTCAAATCATTCACATGGTTTGACAAATAAAAATCTTGAATCTTGAAATAATTAATAATTCATTGTTTATTTGACGAAGCTAAAGTTTTAAAAAGATAGCTAGCTAAACTCGCTCTCTCTGGTTTTAGGCCCAGGCCTTAGCTTTCAAATGAGGCGTTACTCTGGCCTATAGGCTGTAACCTTTTAGATTTGGGTAAAGCTGAACTAGAGAAAATGTGCTGTGTTAAGGCGGGGGTAAGAGGTTTCTTCTCCAGATCCATTCTTTGATTACCCACTGCAGTAACCGCACTTTGGAGCTGCTCATTGGGGGAATGTTTTTACTGATGGCAACAGTATGGTCCAAAATGTTACGCAGTGTGCCTTTAAGACCAACTGTTCCAAACTCTTCACACATTTTCAAACCTTAAAAAAATGACAACAAATTCCTAGATGTGGATTATTTATTAATTTGTTTTTTATCACAACTTTTTTGTACAAACGTCGTGGCCGAAGGCATTGACCGCTGGGTTCTTGAATATTTAAACATAGTATCAAAAATCAGCCTATGCTTAATTTTCCATCATTTGTTTTTAAAATGGTCCAAAGTGGGACAGTCCCACAGGTCTGGAGTTTTGTTTAATTACGTTGTTGCAAATAGAAATGGAGACCGGTCCAGTGCTCGACTCGTGAGGAACTCTATGCCCAGATGGACAAGTGTTTTATTCCGTGTTTGAATATGAGTTCTTTTAATAATTGGACACAGGGACTGGAGAGCCTGTGGGAGTAAACCACGTAACAGCTTGGAGCCACATCACTGCAAAGTTTCTCCTATAATGTAACACTAGTAAGGTGTTTTAGAGAACAGGTGAGCTCCAATGACAAAGCCAGACAGTCAGTGTGGGTCCAACAGCCCTAAGGCAGAGTTTATTTTCAGTTAAACAAAAATACTAAAAGTAGTTGTTGAATTGGAATTAGGATGGTGTGGCCTCGAGCTGGAGTGTGAGAGGTATACTATTAGTGAAAAACAAACACAAGATCAAACACAAATGAACACCATTTCCATAACAGAAATCACCCATATATACACATGTGCCACCACCACCAAAACTACAAATAAAATCACCACCTAAAGTGAACCCCTGTCACCCCCAGCTGTCGGTAGATTGGACCAACACCAACTAGAGGAATATTTGTTTAAATGAACAAAACGGCACAGTAAACTATCTAAAAACTAAACGGCAACCAGCACTGAGCCTATAAAAGCACAGTGCACTTAGTAAAAACAACAACAAACAGTGACAATATAAAAGCATACCTTTAAACTGGACTGTTAATCCACGCAGAAGTGTTGGTTCAAGCGGAGGAAAGAATAGTCTCCGTGGAGATAATGGGCCAAATTAGATCTACAGTCAGCTAGAGTGGACTCTACAGCTACGTTTAATACGTGGATTAACAATAGTAAATGTTATAGTCATGACAGAGCCTGGTTTAAATGTGTGAAGAGAAAGATAACTTTGAATATGCAAGACTATTGACTCAAAGGCCTGACCAATCAGAGTGGGCTCAGAGCATTTGAATGTGAAAAGCTTTAGGTGTGGAGCAGGAACAATGAGCTGAAAAGAGGAGGAGGAGGGGGGGGGGGGGGGGCAGCAGAGGTTTCATCCACAGAGGTGAGGGAGGGCTCCTTTGGGGAGGGGCTTTCCACACAGAGCTATAAAAGCCCCCAGTGACTTCCAGCTGGACTCTGGACCTCTGGACTCACAGAGCGGCTCCACAGTCTGTGCTGCTGCTGCCCCTCCAGGAGTCTGTCTGCACACAGGTGAGGAGGATCTGCACACAGACACACTCACATCAGCGAGGTGAGGTCAAAGGTCGTTCTAGACTCAAGTCAAGACGTGTTTTACAATGAAAAATAGACTGGACTTTCTTCTTGCAGCTCCAGCGCTCAGACCATAGATCTAAATAATAGAGATGGGCGGGTCCCATTCAGCCCCATTCATAGTAATGATCCCGAGTGGTCTGTGAAATGAACATGGCTACGAGCCTCCACAGAGCTCCAGAGCCTGTCAGTCAGAGATTTAAGCTTCCACTTTTTATTGATGTACAAAAACCAGTGTGGTTAAAACTAGGGCTGAACGATTTAGGAAGATAATCTAATTGGGACTTTTTTCTTCAATATTGCGATTAAATATGTGATTATTGTTGCAAGGTCCTCTTATGTATTTTACACCCAACACAAGCAATAAATCAGTCTGTTTCATAATAAACCATTTTAGATTAAAGTGAAAATTGCAAACAAACAAAACTGTGGCTTGACTTGACCTATTCAAAATGTGCACTTCTTAAAAACCTTCTGAACTTAACAGTCTATAAATAAATGAAAAGGATATTTTTGGTATATAGATATAAAACAAATAAACTCACTGATCCAGTCAGTAACATCACCCATACTAAAGTGCAGGAAAAGTAATAACAAAAATCTGCTTTAACCAACATTTTTTAGAGAAATCAAACTCCCAACGAACACAAAATAAACTAGTGTATGTTCTTATTAAATCGTTAGAAGGAAAAAAAAAAGACTAAAAAGGAAATGCAGTATTGTATTCACTCAGTAACAGCAGTACACCACATAAGTGCAAAATGAGTACGGCACTATCAGCCAGACAGATTCTTCTGGGAGCTTACAGATTTGGAAAACCAGCATGTCAACCTTTGCTGGTTTTAGAGACGAGCGAGTGCAAGTCACTATATTCCCTCCAGTGCTGAAAAGACGCTCTGAAGGAGCACTCGTGGCAGGGACACTTGCAGAGTTGTGGAAAGTTGATCTTGTGCACCTTCCACCAGGCTAATGGGTCATCTTCTCCATCAATGGTAGGGGTCATGAGGTAACTGTTTAAAGCCAATATAATTCCACACTACTGACGTGCTGCTCCTCTTTGATTCCCAAACTTTCACCTGGGTCAGCTCCTGTCGAGCCCGATGCCGTTGTGCAACAGGTAGCGCAGCTAAACATGAGTCAAACCGCAGCCCTTGCGGATAGCAAATCACGTTTTATCATATCGCGCTCAGACAGTGATTTAAAAACAGATTTGTTGCTGATTCATTGTGAGCTGATGGGGGAGGGGTGATACTGTATGTGTGAAGGAGAACAGAGGGAGGGGGAGGGTCACACCAGGTCTGCAGCACATTTAGTGTTTTACAGAATAATGTGTGTAACACAACACTAACTCCTGTTTCTGTCTGCAGAGAAATGGACCCAGCTCAACCTCTGAAGACTCCCCGCACACAGGGAAAAACATACAGATGTGAGCAGTGTGGGAAAGGATTTACTACTTCACGCGATCTTAAACGTTACATGAGTATCCACACCGGAGAGAGGCCATACAGCTGTGAGCAGTGTGGCAAGACCTTTACTCAGTCATCCAGCCTCAAAGTACACATGCACATACATGCTGGGGAAAAGGAATATAGCTGTGATGAGTGTGGGAAGTCGTTTAATCAGCTCTCAGGTCTCACACGTCACAAGAGAGTCAATGATGGACTAAAGTCGTACAGATGTGAGCAGTGTGGGAACACCTTTACTCACTCATCCACCCTCAAAAGACACATGAAGAGGATCCACACTGGAGAGAAACAGCTGTGATGAGTTTGGTCAGACCTTCAGATATTTTCAGATCAAATGTGCTTCATGACATGAACATGTCTGTGTCGTTCACAGAGACTTATCCTGTTCACTCTATTTCAAACTAATGTTTCACAAATTATGATTTAAAGGAATTATATTTGTGTCCTCTTTAGAAGTGCAGGACAAGAGTGTTACAAGCCCAGAATTACTAGAATTCACATTATGAAAAGAAAATATTGATTTGTCCAAACAAATGTTTGTTCTGCGCATTCTAAAAATGATCCTTTAAATCATTAATGATCCTTGAGTACAGAAGATGAATCAAGTACCTTCAGTGAAGATAGACAACTCCTGTACGACTGAGAACTTACACAGACATCCTTTAAATAGTCTCTTCATTCCCTTGTGTTGTTTTCCTCATGTGTTTTTTCATGTTTGTGTCGTTCACAGAGACTTATTGAGTCGACTCTATTTCAAACTAATGTTTCAGACTTGCTGATGTTTTAGTGTTGATGGAATGTAAAGCTTTACACTTATTTTACACTTTTTAACCTCTTAACCCCCACCTGAACCAAGAACTTTTTTTTTTCACTTCGGCTTTACCCAAATCTAGAAGCTTCTTGACTGGAG
The DNA here is from genome assembly GCA_021464625.1 of Proterorhinus semilunaris. Lineage (NCBI taxonomy): Eukaryota > Metazoa > Chordata > Actinopteri > Gobiiformes > Gobiidae > Proterorhinus > Proterorhinus semilunaris. The sequence continues at coordinate 329,473 of JAJBBP010000035.1, read as the reverse complement.
CTTACAGCCTTTATATAGACCAGTGTAACCCCTCATTTGAAAGCTAAGACCTACAAAACTGATCTAAGACTTTGTTGCAATGTTGTCGTCATCTTTTTTTTTTTTTACTTTTTTGTTGCTTTTTCATTACATTTTTCAGCGCCTTCATTTGTTCTTCATTATAAAACTGTTTTTATTAGAATAAAATATTGTTTTATTGTTTATTGTTTTTTTTAAATATATATATTTTTTTTTTTACCATTTTGTTCTTGCCGCTATATTGTGAAATCCCGTCAGTGGACTCTTCATTTTGAAACCATTTTAGTTTAGTTTTAATTCTAGTCTTTGAATGAAAATGTGTTTAGTTTTACTCAAGATTTACCCAAACAATTGGTTATATTTTTAGTAGTGGTGGGCCGTTATCGGCGTTAACGTGCTGCGTTAAAGTGATAGTCTTGTCGGGCGATAAAAAAAATATCGGCATTAATCTATTCTCAAAGTTGAGTTGGGAGTGGGATCTATACTACTATGATGACTCACTTTGAGCTCCTCGTGGAGCCGCGGGGGAGATGACCGGGGCGGGCTGAGGAGGAGACTGTGTGCGGTGATGTCGCTGCCGTTCGGAGGCGGCCCAGAGCGGAGCTGAGCGAACAGGTGGAAGACGTGAGTGACGGGGCTCCTGTAGCCGCCTCGTCACTCACGGACCCCGCGCGCCTTTTACTCTCCTATGGCCCGGGACAGCGCTGGCGCTGGGAGCGTTTCCCCAGAGCCGCGCTCTGAAACCGTTTGCCCGCAGGCCGCGCTCACGTCCCGCGGTCGTGCGTTCACAAACCGTCCCTCTGTCAATCCTACACTCCTCTCTCCGCCCACTGTCCCACTCCAGCAGTGACTTTTGTCATAAGCATGTTGATGCTATGGGGCGCCGCTGTCCCTTGTGCGCCGAGTCCGACTATATTTAAATATTTTTTTCTCTCACTCCTTCGCTTTAGGTAGGCTACGTCTTATTGAACATGATTTATTTTCATCACCAATTATAGTTTAACAGCTTTCTTAAGCAGCTTGTGATGCATTTTGTAAACAACCGGTCTCAATTTTAGTTATTATTTTTGGGTAGCACATATTCCGGCAGAAATAAAATAAACCATTTTAATCTATAGATTAATCTAGATTAATTTCAAAATTAATCTAGATTAATCTAGATTTAAAAAATTAATCTATGCCCACCCCTAATTTTTAGGCAAGTTTATTTGTAGAGCACAATTCACAATTCATTCAAAGTGCTTCACAGTTGCATAAAAGAAAACAGATCAAATCAATCATTAAAACATCAACATAAAGTTAATCAATGACAGTAAAAGGCAAGAGTGCAGATAACATACTTTCAGTTTTCATCTGCTCGGGTAAAAAGAGCTGTTTTCAGCCTGGATTTGAACATTGTCAGAGTTGAGGCCTGTCTCACATCCTCATGAAGACTGTTCCAGATTTTAGCTGCATGAAACTGAAACGCAGCCTCACCGTGTTTAGTCCTGACTCTGGGAACCACCAGGAGACCCCTCCCTGAAGTTCTCAGAGCCCGAGATGCTTCATACGGCTCTAACATGTCAGAGATGGACTTTGGTGCTAAACCATGAAAAGACTTGTACACAAGCAGAGCTGTTTTTAATTCTATTCTCTGAGTGACAGGAAGCCAGTGCAGAGACCGGAGCACTGGACTAATATGGTGGTATTTCCTGGTTCTTGTCAGGACTGGAGCAGCAGCGTTCTGGATGTTCTGCAGCTCTAACAGCTCGTTTAGAAAGGCCAGTGAATACGTGCACACACCAAAAGATAATTAAATGTTCCTCCTCAAAGTCTCGCGGTGTGAAGAATAAATCATGGACAGGACGTCTGAGCCACTTGTTCAGTTATTTTTGAAGCATTTTTGACTCTAATTCAATCTCAGCTCATATTCTCCTATAACAACTTGTGCCCAGACCTTCTTAACAGTCCTTTTCTTCTTGAGCTCCTGTTTCAGCCACAGCCCAGAGAAGAGGGGGAAGTGAAGGAGACAAACAGTAGTTAACCTCTTAACCCCCGCCTGGACCGAGGACATGTTCTCCAGTTTGGCTTTACTCAAATCTAAAAGCTTCTTGGAAAAAGTGTCAAAATAACAAGGATGAAAATGCAACAAAGAAGTGACAAAAAAGCAACAAAAACACAACAACAAATGTGACAAAAGGTCAGACCCACTTGTGTATGCAAATGAGGCGTTACACTGTTGCTCTCCAGTTGAAAGACTTTTAGATTTGGGTAAAGCCGAACTGGAGAAAATGCGCGCAGTTAAGGCGAGGGTTATGAGGTTAGAGTGTATGTTTCTGCAGGGGCCCCTCACGCAAAAAAATATGATACGATAAAATAATGATACGAGTAGGAGCTCCCCTAATCAGTATTTATTTACATTTGCAAAAAAAAAAAAAGTGTTTTTCAATATATATTACTGATACGTAAAATAAAAAATCATTAAAAAAAACTCAAATATTAAATGGATTTATTTGGTGCATGTTAATGAACATACCTGGGTCTCATGCATGTAAACGAGCCACACCGGATTGTAGCTTTGGGCTAATTTGCATCCGTTGCCCCCATGCACACTTTCAAACACACTCATTCATCCTGGCCTATTGTACATGTTTTTTTCTTAAAAGTCAATCTGATGTGTAAAGTAAACGTCAGTGTGTGTGTGTGGAGGGGGGGCTTTTTTGTATTGTGGTTTTACTCATGTGAAACGTTTAGTTCAAAAGTAGTTTCTCTGCCCAAGATGAGATTAAAACTACTGTTAGGAAGATTTCCATCCATCCATTTTCTTCCGCTTTATCCGGGGCCGGGTCGCGGGGGCAGCAGTCTCAGCAGAGATGCCCAGACTTCCCGATCCACGCACACCTCCTCCAGCTGTTCTGGGGGGACCCCGAGACGACACCAGGCCAGCTCGGAGACATAGTCCCACCAGCGTGTCCTGGGCCTTCCACGAGGCCTCTTCCCAGTGGGACATGCCTGGAACACCTCCCGAGGGAGGCGACCAGGAGGCATCCGGAACAGATGCCCTAGCCACCTCAGCTGGCTCCTTTCGACGTGGAGGAGTAGCGGCTCGAGTCCGAGCTCCTCCCGGGTAACTGAGCTCCTCACCCGATCTCGGAGGGTGCGCCCAGCCACCCTGCGAAGGAAACTCATTTCGGCCGCTTGTATTCGCGATCTTGTCCTTTCGGTCATTACCCAAATCTCATGACCATAGGTGAGGGTGGGAACGTAGATCGATCGTTAAATCGAGAGCTTCGCCCCTTGACTCAGCTCCCTCTTCACCACAACAGTCCGATACAGCGACCGCATCACTGCTGACGCCGCACCGATCCGTCTACCGATCTCACGCTCCATCCGTCCCTCACTCGTGAACATGACCCCGAGATACTTGAACTCCTCCACTTGGGGCAAGGACTCCCCACCGACCTGAAGCGGGAGAACCACCTTTTTCCGGTGGAGAACCATGGCCTCAGATTTGGAGGTGCTGATCCTCATCCCGCCCGCTTCACACTCGGCAGCAAACCGCCCCAGTGCGCGCTGGAGGTCCTGATTTGATGAAGCCAACAGAACAACATCGTCTGCAAAGAGCAGAGATGATATTCTGAGGTTCCCAAACCGGACACCCTCCGGCTCCTGGCTGCGCCTAGAAATTCTGTCCATATAGGTAATGAACAGAACCGGTGACAAAGGGCAGCCCTGGCGGAGACCAACACGCACCGGGAACAGGTCTGACTTACTGCCGGCAATGCGAACCAAGCTCCTGCTGCGGTCATACAGGGAACGGACAGCCCTTAGTAGAGGGCCCCGGACCCCATACTCCCGGAGCACCCCCCACAGGGCACCACGAGGGACACGGTCGAACGCTTTCTCCAGATCCACAAAACACATGTGGACTGGTTGGGCGAACTCCCACAAACCCTCGAGCACCCGATGAAGGGTATAGAGCTGGTCCAGTGTTCCACGACCGGGACGAAAACCGCATTGTTCCTCCTGGATCCGAGGTTCGACTATTGGCCGAATCCTCCTCTCCAGCACCCTGGAATAGACCTTACCAGGGAGGCTGAGGAGTGTGATCCCTCTGTAATTGGAACACACCCTCCGATCCCCCTTCTTGAAGAGAGGGACCACCACCCCGGTCTGCCAATCCAGAGGCACTGTCCCCGACCGCCACGCGATGTTGCAGAGACGTGTCAGCCAAGACAGCCCTACAACATCCAGAGACTTAAGGTACTCAGGACGAATCTCATCCACCCCTGGGGCCTTGCCACCGAGGAGCTTTCTAACCACCTTGGTGACTTCAGCCTGGGTGATGGACGAGCCCCCCTCCGAGTCCCCAGCCTCTGCTTCCTCATCGGAAGACGTAACGGTGGGATTGAGGAGATCCTCGAAGTACTCCTTCCACCGCCCGACCACATCCCCAGTCGAGGTCAGCAGCCCCCCACCCACACTGTAAACAGTGTTGGTGGAGCACTGCTTCCCCCTCCTGAGGCGCCGGATGGTTTGCCAGAATCTCTTCGAGGCCGACCGATAGTCCTCCTCCATGGCTTCTCCAAACTCCTCCCAAACCCGAGTTTTTGCCTCTGCGACTGCACGAGCTGCAGCACGCTTGGCCTGCCGGTACCTCTCAGCTGCCTCCGGAGTCCCACAAGCCAACAAGGCCAGATAGGACTCCTTCTTCAGCTTGACGGCATCCCTTACCTCCGGGCGCCACCACCGGGTTCGGGGATTTCCGCCGCGACAGGCACCAGAGACCTTACGGCCACAACTACGAGCAGCCGCATCGACAATGGAGGAGGAGAACATGGTCCACTCGGACTCCATGTCCCCTACCTCCCTCGGAATCTGGTTGAAGCTCTTCCGGAGGTGGGAGTTGAAGACCCTACTGACAGAGGGATCCACCAGACGTTCCCAACAGACCCTCACAACACGTTTGGGCCTGCCAGGTCTGACCGGCTTCTTCCCCTGCCAGCGGATCCAGCTCACCACCAGGTGGTGATCGGTTGACAGCTCAGCCCCTCTCTTCACCCGAGTGTCCGAGACACGCGGCCGGAGATCGGATGACACAACTACAAAGTCGATCATCGACCTCCTGCCTAGGGTGTCCTGGTGCCACGTGCACTTATGGACATCCTTGTGCTCGAACATGGTGTTCGTTATGGACAAACCGTAACTAGCACAGAAGTCCAATAACAGAACACCACTCGGGTTCCGATCGGGGAGGCCGTTCTTCCCCATCACCCCCACCCAGGTCTCACTGTCGTTACCCACGTGGGCGTTAAAGTCCCCCAGTAGAACAATGGAGTCCCCAGCCGGAGCACCATCTAGTACCCCTCCCAGGGACTCCAAGAAGGCCGGGTACTCTGCACCGATGTTGGGCCCGTAGGCCGAGACAACGGTGAGAGACCTGTCCCCGACCCGAAGGCGTAGGGACGCGACCCTCTCGTTCACCGGGGTGAACTCCAACACGTGACGGCTGAGCTGGGGGGCTATGAGCAAACCCACCCCAGCCCGCCGCCTCTCCCCGCGGGCAACTCCAGAAAAATGGAGCGTCCAGCCCCTCTCCAGGAGTTGGGATCCGGAACCCAGGCTGTGCGTGGAGGTGAGCCCGACTATATCTAGCCGGTACCTCTCAACCTCCCGCACAAGCTCAGGCTCCTTCCCCCCCAGCGAGGTGACGTTCCATGTCCCGAACGCCAGAAGCTGCGCACGCGGACCAGGTCGTCGAGGCACCTGCCTTCGACTGCCACCCAGTCCTCTCTGCACCCGACCCCTACGGATCCCTCTGCGGATGGTGGGTCCACAGGAGGGCGGGCCCACGTCGTCCTTTCGGGCTGTGCCCGGCCGGGCCCCGTGGGCAGAGGCCCGACCACCATACGCTCGCATTCGAGCCCCAACCCCAGGCCTGGCTCCAGGGTGGGGCCCCGGCTGCGCCATACCGGGCGACGTCACGGTCCTTGGTATTAAACTGTCCATAGGTGTCTTCGAACTGCTCTTTGTCTGACCCGTCACCTAAGACCTGTTTGCCATGGGAAACCCTACCAGGGGCATGAAGCCCCAGACAACATAGCTCCTCGGATCATTCGGGTGCTCAAACAACCCCACCACGTTAAGGTGGCAGTTCACGGGGTTAGGAAGATTTGCAAATGTATAAAATCGAATTCATCTCCAGTGTCTAGAAATGTGAAAATATAGAAAAAAGAGGAAAAATGAGGGAGGGGGATTAATAAAAACTGAGAAGTTTGTGTCTATAAAAGAGTCTAGACGCCTCTACATCTGCATGGAAGGAGGAGTCGAGCTCTGCACAGAGAACAATGATAATGTCATATTAAAACATATTCTTCCACACACGGACAAAGCACAATGAGGTGAACAGGAAAAATACAAGAGGATAGAAACTTTATTGTCTACCATAGAGTGATGGCACCAATCTGCCTTTGGCTTCACACAAGTAGGGAATATAAGGGGACAATTGGGGAAATATAGGGGAAAGATGGGGACAAACATTTAAAATAAATTGGGGAAAAGTGAGGGGGGAAAAAAGGGAAAATATGGGGTGAAATTGGAAATAAATTCTCCTCTCTCCTCCTCCTCTGTTTTAATGTAAATATCAACACAATGTAGTCATGTAATGGTTACGTTTGCAATAGTGTAAAAAAGATACTGATAAACAGCCGGTCCATGTGGGGATTGAACCTAAAACATCTGCACTGAAGTCAGACCAATGGGACTGTGGCACAAGATTACAGGGAGCCCTTTCCTTAAATAAAGATCTGGTTAAAGAAGTCACTTTTAAACTTTCCTTCAGTCTTTAAAAGTCTCTTGTAAAACGTGTGTAGCATATATGATGTTATTGTTATTTCAAGAGTGTTTTATTAAACTGAACTGAATGAAGGAGTGGTCCAGTATATGACGTCTCTCTCCAATAAGAGGCAAACACACTACTGCATTTGTGTTCAGGAGGTCTGTGGCAGGAATCACTTTCAAATCAACACAAAACACCAGACAAGTATATAAATGTGCTTGACCCCTCCCATAACAACCCTAAAGGCAGCCCCTCCCTAAATGAACCGGTCTCAAGTGAACTGAACTGGTCTGCTCCTGTGGAAATGCCCCTAAGGTGTGATAACGACTGTCCTGCCTTTATGGTTATGGTTTCAATGGGACCGGACCAGTTCAGTTCACTTGAGACCGGTTCATTTAGGGGGGGGGGGGGGGGGGGGGGGGGGGCTGCGCCCGCAGGTTTGTGTTTCAAGTGCCTTTGGGGTAAAGTGGGCTGGGTCGTTATGGGCGTGGCCAAGCTCATTAATATTCATGTGACAGGAAACCAACAACCACCGGCTGATATCACTGGGCTTTAGTCCTGCATCAAAACACCTTTGTATATACAACATTTAACCACTAGGTGGGGCCGAGCGCTCACTCACTAAACAAATAGCCCACAGTGGGATGAAAATGTGTGTGAACGCTTTGGAATTTCTCACATTTCTGCCTAAATTGGTCATAAAATATGGTTTGATCTTCATCAAAATCATAAGAATGAATAAACAGTGTCTGCTTAAACTAATACCACCCACATATTTACATTTTATTATATTTTTATTGGCCGTAACATGTAAACATTCACAGGACAGAGAGGAAAAAGTGAGTGAACCCAGGAATCTGGCTGAACTGCAGCAGTTTTGTAAAGAGGAATGGTCCAAGAATTCCTGATGGTTTGAGCGTCTAATCTGCAACTACAGGAAAGCAGTTATTGCTACAAAAGAAGAGTCAGCAGATATTTAATACAGGGTTCACTTACTTATTCCGTGCATGTTAGAAATTATTTTTTCTGTTCAACTTTGGTTCCATCAGTCCACCGCATATTTATCCAGTAGTGCAGTGGAGCGTCCAAGAGCTCTTTCACAAACCAAAGTGAATTAGTTTAGGAGGAACACACAACGTCATGTGTGGAGGACAAATGGAACATCAACATCAGAACCCTGTCCTCATTTTGAAGTCTAGAGCAGGAGCATCATGGTGTGGGATGTTTTGTTTCCTCAGGGCCTGGACAACGTGATATCATCAATAAAAAAATAAAACAAATATTATATATATTGAACAGTGAAGGGACAGGGGATGGGAAACTGGGGGCAACTTTGGACCAGCAGTGAAACCAGGATACGAGCAAATCTGTTTCACTTTTGGGAAGAGACTTAATGATTGCCGCATGAGCCACAATTGTGTGTGGTCCAGATGGAATACAAGTAACTTTCCCTGATGGACAATTGCTGAACTGTTCTACTGCAACACACTGGACAATGGCTGATGACACCCACAGAGACTCCTCCATATGCCGACATTGACTGGGCTGTTTTGATACCTGAGGACTCTAAAAAAAGAGAGAAAAAAACAACAACAACAAAAAAGAAAGAGTTGTGATTAAAAAAAAAAAAAAAAGAAAAAAAGGGGGGAGTACTTCACCTTTCTTCTGTAGAAATCTTGGATATGTTACTGGCACCGTACCACCCGCCTATTGACCCCCTCCACTGCACTCTATTCTATGACCAAGATAGTGATGAGGTTTATAGAGAAATATTTAAAGAACTGAAAGGACAAACATGGGGAATTACTTCCGATTTAATTTATGTTGGGACTCAAGGGATGGCGGCTAGCTGCGACTTGACCGCCGAATTCAAACAGTGGTATAAAATGGATCCTGAAACTGCTCCTCACATCTCCTTGGCGCTCTCACCACGTCATGAGGCCCGTAAATTTGGACCCATGGTAAGAGAACTGTCAATGGTACATGATTGGACGAACACAGAAGTGAATAATGTACAGTACTCTCCCTTCAGTAAGTCATACAGAATTTGTGCATAAATTACAGATATGTCTGTCCTTGCTCATGAAGTCATTTCCAGACACCATGGTCGTGAAGCCACAGACCATGATAAGCTGCTCCAATGCTCGTTGATCTCCCCATATCTGTTTGGTCCAAAGGACCTGCTGCTGTTGATTGATGTTTCTCCCTTGACCCTATAAAAATTGTAATTGATGAATCACACGTTGTAAATAGACCTTAATATCGCTTTAATCTGAAGCTACTGACAGGATTGAAGAAACAATGAGGAAGGGTTTTTCTTGGAACCAAGAGTCCTAGAAATCTCTGACTTGGCGTGGAACACCCCCATCCTCCCAGTAAAAAAACGTGACACACGATTTATTGAATGGAACACGATTTGCGCTGCGCCAGGCCCGTGTTTTGAATATCCCGATTCAACCCAACATCCAATACAGAACAGAAGGTACCAACATGGCTGAAGGTGTTGGAACGACTGGTGAGCCCCACAACTGTGAATTGGAAGTGTCAAAATTAGCTAAGCCTCGATCGGACTCTAACTCCATTAGACCATGGACAAATTGTTGGAGAGACCACTCTGGAACTTTACATGCTGAATATGCTGTAATGAAACGTACACCACAGGGTGAGTATGTTGAATTGGCCTCTGGGACACTCGATGATCACCCCTCCACACAAGCAGCTGAACTGCTAGCCCTAGCCGTAAGGACTTGAACTGGCCAAGAAAGACTCAGTGACGGTGTATAGTGATTCAGCGTATGCGGTAGGGGTTACTACAGTGGACTTGGAATGGAAGCGAAATGACTTGAGAACTGCTCGAGGTGGGACAGTTGCCCATCTCTCTGGTGCAGCGTTTGGATGCTGCTCTGCAGAGGCCACGGGGGAAGTGGCCATTGTTTAGTGGCTCAGGGAGCCTATGTTCAGAAGCCTGACCCCCCATGTGGTGAGTTCTTGCCTGAATTGACTGTCCAAGATGTGGCCAGTCCTCAGGAGAAACTCATGTGGGTGCAGTCAGGCGCCGTCCACGACGGCAGGGGATTGTGGAGGGGCCTTCAGGGTCCCCTCTCCCATGCAGCCTTGTCTGAGGCGTATGGCCCCGACCATGTGAGTGCCCAAGCTATGGCATCTAGGCTGGCCAAGTGGTGGCATCCTCACATGGGAGATATGATCTCATTGTAAAAAGTGCCAAATATGTCAGCACTTCAACGCAAAGCCGACTCTAAAACCTTTTCCTGGCACTTTTCAACCTGCTCTCTGGCCAGGAACGGTAAGCCTTTTCTTCTTGTGAGCACCGACTCTTCCACTGGTTGGCCTGAGGCCTACCAGTGGCACACGTGTGGCACACGAAGACTCTAAATTGGTTGTGAAGGCCTTCTTGAATTATTACATTCTAAGCCATGGGTTCCCTGCTCTGATTAGATCAGACAACGGAACACACTTAAAAAAATGCAGATCTGCACAAGTTTGAGAACAGTTTAGGCCTAAAACACAAATGTGAACCTTGAAAGACAAACTGGGCAAAATGTATTATACGACCGGTCTCAATTGGCAGCAAGCCCTACCAATCACACTTCTGTCAGTCTGCCAAACTCTTAATAGGGTCACTGGCTACTCTCCTTATGAACGCCTGACTGGCAGATTGATGCCTGGACCAAATTCTACTCTTGTACCTCATGAGGAAGTTCCATTACCTCCATTTAATCGACAGTATTGGGAACAATAACATACTCTGGTATCTAGTCTCTTTAAACAGGCGCAGGAGAAAGCTGTGATTCCACCTGATGAGGACCCCTTTGCTTCCACTGCTGTGTATCTGAAGATGCAGTTGGAAGGGAAAGAACAAAAGTGGTATCATCTGTCTCAAGTTCGCTCTGCGGACTTGTAATTTTCTGTATATTAACTCTGTCTGCTTTGCACTACACTAGTCTGAAGTCTCCTGCAGGTGTGGTTGGTTTTAAACCCCTGGACTCATCTTAGCTTCGGCTGGTGGTCTGGGACAGTGTTGGTTCCCAGGATACAGGTTGTATTTACATGCACGCTTACATGGCTCTCTTAGATGGACTGGATTTCCCTCAGTCCAAAACGGGGGGATAATTGGTTAAGGTTTTTCTTGCAGTTTTCTAGTTTTTTAAGAACTGGATTGTGGCGGCAGATACTTCTACACTCTTTACTCCTGTATTGATTATTTTAATATTATTTAGTGTTTTTGCAATGTGTATTTTTCCATGTTTGAAGGTGATGATGCAGAGGACGAGCAGCAGTGTCCTCACAGGAGGTCCTGGCCAGTACCTGTTTGTGCCGTTGGTGGATGCAGAGCCTGACCAGGCTCCTGGCAACGACACGGTAGTGTTGTGAGCTCCTAATGGAGCTCAAGAGAGGGATTGAAGGGATTCATTCATTTATGTTATGATTATTTTATAATTAGATATGTTTAAAAGGTTTGGGCTTATATTACAGTTGACGTGGCAGACATGGGAGCGTTTTTAAACCTGCACGTACACTGACATTCTTGCTCTAGGCCCATTTCCCGATAACGGTTGCAAAAACATCTAAGCATCAAGGACGTTGGACAAGCTGGCAGTTTGTGAGACACGGAGTCAGAGAGTAATACGTTTAATAATATGTTTGAATATGTGTAACATGTTTGTGCTCTTATTTACAGTGAATAATGATAAGGGAAAGGTTCAGGAGTTACACGCTCACGCTGTTCAAAACCTCACTCTTGCTCTATTGCTCTTCTATAAATGTTAACCCAAATCACAGGCATGTATGAGTCTCAAGGACGGGGCATAGTGACACAGTGGAGCTGAACCTTATCAATGAGGAGGCGCCACCCGCCAAAACATCATACGTGGAGAAGAAGACCACATGTCTCATTGAATATTAATGATTGTGTTTTTATGTGCTGGGTGCAGGGACATGGGCAGTGCAGAGCGCCTGCCGTAAGCCCCGCTTAGACGTCGGCTGCAGGGAGAATTAGATAAGCACCCAGAGCTCTGTATTAGAATTGTAAACAACAGGGAATAAATCTTTCTTGAATTTAACTCATTGAATCTTGGTTTTCCTTCCAACAGACGAACACAACAACAGCGATTGGAAAAATCTAATGCAAATGTTTTCCTATAAACTCATTCATAAAATAGACTTTACTACAGCCTGCCCGTCTCTGATTGGCCGTTGGGTTCAGTCCATACAGAAGTGAAAGTCAAAATCAGCTGTGCCATGTGCTGTATGTTAACTTTCACTTTTAGACGCTGATACAGAAATGAAGAAGCAGTGGCAGGATCTTGGAATTGTGCATTCACGACTCTCCCTGGATCATTAAGTTTGTTAAGTTTGGGAATCTGCTTTTACCTCGACATGGAAACACTTACAGCAAGAATTGGATCTATTTTCATATCATTTGTCTTTCGGATGTGCGTCCTGATCATCTTTGGCCTTTAAACTATAGGCAATGAACGTATGCAGACTTTATTTGGATGTAGCTGTTTCTTCCACGCCTCAACCAGCACCGGGAAGTCTTTATTTGATTTCTTCATTTGAACAGTTTGAGCGGTTTTCAAGCACCAGGAGAAAAGTTATCGAGAAAAAAGAAAAGAAAACACAACAACGCCCAAAACCAGTAGACTTATGATTTTAAGTTCAACAGTAAATTTCAAAATTAAAAATGGAGCTCTGAGGCCTCGCTCCTGTCATTTAGGCAATAAGAAAGAATGTATGGGAAAACTGTTCAAGTCAAACTTGAAACTAGAGCAGTAGATTACTGACATAAATATAAGGAAAATATATCATTTTATAGAATGTTTTCACTTCAGAATCAGGCATGTAGGCTCTGAGTAGAACAAGTCATCAATCAATCTCTGTGGAGATAATGGGCCAAATTAGATCTACAGTCAGCTAGAGTGGACTCTACAGCTACGTTTAATACGTGGATTAACAATAGTAAATGTTATAGTCATGACAGAGCCTGGTTTAAATGTGTGAAGAGAAAGATAACTTTGAATATGCAAGACTATTGACTCAAAGGCCTGACCAATCAGAGTGGGCTCAGAGCATTTGAATGTGAAAAGCTTTAGGTGTGGAGCAGGAACAATGAGCTGAAAAGAGGAGGAGGAGGGGGGGCAGCAGAGGTTTCATCCACAGAGGTGAGGGAGGGCTCCTTTGGGGAGGGGCTTTCCCCACAGAGCTATAAAAACCCCCAGTGACTTCCAGCTGGACTCTGGACCTCTGGACTCACAGAGCGGCTCCACAGTCTGTGCTGCTGCTGCCCCTCCAGGAGTCTGTCTGCACACAGGTGAGGAGGATCTGCACACAGACACACTCACATCAGCGAGGTGAGGTCAAAGGTCGTTCTAGACTCAAGTCAAGACGTGTTTTACAATGAAAAATAGACTGGACTTTCTTCTTGCAGCTCCAGCGCTCAGACCATAGATCTAAATAATAGAGATGGGCGGGTCCCATTCAGCCCCATTCATAGTAATGATCCCGAGTGGTCTGTGAAATGAACATGGCTACGAGCCTCCACAGAGCTCCAGAGCCTGTCAGTCAGAGATTTAAGCTTCACTTTTTATTGATGTACAAAAACAGTGTGGTTAAACTATGACACATAGCCCAGCGTTGTCTCATGGATCATTGACATTTTCAGAAAAAGTAAAACTGGAGCCAGGCTTTAAAGCAGTTTAAACGAGGACCAAAGCTACATAGGAATCCTGTTTCCAAAGTGTCTTTTGGAGTCGCCAGCCACCAGGGGGTGGTATTACAGCGATGTCAGCTCCATGAGGACCAAAGAGAAGGGCTTTCCTCGCCCACTGGCTCAGACTTTGTTTTTTAAACAGATTTGTTACTGATTCACAGTGAGCTGATGGGGGAGGGGTGATACTGTATGTGTGAATGAGAACAGAGGGAGGGTCACACAAGGTCTGCAGCACATTTAGTGTTTTACTGAACAATGTGTGTAACACAACACTAACTCCTGTTTCTGTCTGCAGAGAAATGGACCCAGCTCAGCCTCTGCAGACTCCCCGCACACAGGGAAAGACATACAGCTGTGAGCAGTGTGGGAAAGGATTTACCACATCACACAGTCTAAAACGTCACATGAGAATCCACACTGGAGAGAGGCCATACAGCTGTGAGCAGTGTGAGAAGACCTTTGCTTGCTTATCCAGCCTTAAAGCACACATGAGGATCCACACTGGGGAAAAGCCCTTTGAGTGTGGCCTGTGTGGACATGTGTTTACTCAGTCTGCACATCTTAAATATCACATTAGAATCCACACTGGAGAGAGGCCATACAGCTGTGAGCAGTGTGACAAGATCTTTACTCACTCATCCAGCCTCAAAGAACACATGAACATACATGCTGGGGAAAAGGATTACAGCTGTGACGAGTGTGGGAAGTCATTTAATCAGCTCTCAGGTCTCCGGCATCACAAGAGAGTCCATGATGGACTAAAGCCGTACAAGTGTGAGAAGTGTGGGAAAGGTTTCAGTCGGTCAGAGCATCTTGAATGTCACATGAGGATCCACACCGGAGAGAGGCCATACAGATGTGAGCAGTGTGGGAACACCTTTAGTCGCTCATCCCACCTCAAAAGACACATAAAGAGGATCCACACTGGAGAGAAACAGCTGTGATGAGTTTGGTCAGATATTTTAAGCTCAAATTAGGCCTGCCGCGATAATTACTATATTGAGTTATCGCTCGATAAGTACAATGAAGGACGATAACATTTTTAGTCTCGTTAAATGCACGTGCTGCGTGTGCTTAAAATAACGACAGAAACATGAACGCTATCACAGCGCTGAGTGAGCGGAGCTTCATCCAACCCGTCTGCCTGTGCTTAAAGACATTGAGCACATCAGCCGTGTCCCGCATGTATCCAGATCATTTATAGATCAGCTGCTTTTGGAGAGAGGCGGGGTGTAAACAAAGTGCCGCTTCTACGGAGCTGCTGATTCCCACACTTTCTGTGAAGTTTATCGCGAGAGGGACTTGTGTGAAAACATTTGGAATTCTGGAATTATATTTGAAAAGAAAAGGAAAAAGAACACAACATATGGCTACTCTACTTTTGCAGTAATACAGTATTATCTGAATCCATACATTTAATATAGAAGAAGTCACAGAAGCGAGGTTTTGTGAGGAAATATTTAACCAGAATAATGCAGATGAAATATCAATATAATAGTTACTGGGATATTTTTAAAGATGATACTGTATATTGACTATTTGTTGTAAATGTTGTGACAGGCCTAGTTCAAACAGAACCTGGTGAGAGTGTGGTAGTTATTTTAACCCTGTGAATTATGCCCCAATAAAGTCCTGAAAACGAACTGTAATGCAAACATTTAAACTAGAGTAAAGTGCAATATCTAGTTCGCCACTAGGTGGCAGCGCACCATAAACCATTCTTCTTCAGCTGTTCATTGGCATCCATTTTGACTTGAGCTCATAAGCAAAAGCCTAAAAAACGTGAGCCAGAGAAGAAACAAATATTAAGATTTGAAATTGATTCAGAAAACGAAACATATCCTCGAGGTTGAAAAATATTGAAACTTAGACGACACCTGTTATAAAACAAAGTTATCTCGGTGAGTGAAAACTATCATTCTGTGTTGATTAGCTTGAAGCTAAAATTGTAAAATGACTTAAAAATATACATTTCAACGTTACAGTGGATTACAGTGGATAAAAAAACAGTCTGGTTATCTACAATGTGGGATGTTACCCCACAGGTACATTTCAAAAACTAAATATTAGTTTTTGAATAAGGAAATAAGAAAACAAATTTGAATAAGAACCACATTACTTAAAACGTTAATCTGTTGTCCTGTGCTTCATCTGGAGTGAAATCTATGGTCTTCTGACCTTATGATTAGCACAACACCAACCTCCTCATCGAACCTAGATTTTTGATAACACCTACCATAGATTATTAGCCTGCCTACAAGCAGAATTACCACTGTAGGGTTACATTATGTTAAAAGGTTGAGACGCACAGATGGATACAGTGTCCTAGAATATGTCGACCCTTCTAGTTTGCACTTTGTTTGGTATAAGGCAGGGGTCGGCAAGTTGGCTTGGCTTCGGGCCAATATTTGTTTACGCCGCTAGATGGCGGGCCAGCCGGTCAATTGATAAAAAATAGATGTATTCATGCATGGATATTCAATACTAGATAACCCCAAACTATACATATTTTTTGTTTAAAAATAAAATATTGTTTGAAACATTACTGTCCCCGAGTCTGTCGGGTGTTCGTGGGTTACACAGCACTAGCAAAAAATAAAGTTAGCATCACAAACATGTCGCTTTCCAAAGGACTAAACAGAAACGTGGACGGTGAAGACAGGAGTTTCAGGGAAAGGCGACAAACATATGGTTTCATCCTACCTGGATATGTGAATGCCAAACCTCTGCCTCATCTGCAACGAGGTCATCTCCGTTTGCAAAGAGTCCAATATTCAGCGACATCACGAAACCAAACCTGGGTCATTCAGTCCTTTCCACTTCAGTCTGAGTCAAGCGTCTCAAAGTCAATGCTCTTTATGACAGTTATATCCGGAGCAGCAGGTCCTGGTCCGAGGCCTGACCACACAGGAAAAGGTATCCAGGGCCTCGCTTAAAGCGTGCTGGATTTTGGCCCGGTGTTACGCCGAAAACTGCACCCCCTCTTACCGCGCACAGAAGAAACAACGACAGGAAGGTTTCTAGGACTGTCTCTTCACAATTACCAGAGTCACGACTGGACTGGCGTTGGAGTCGTGTCGTGTGTCAGCAGTCAGACGCAACTGGACTACAGTCGCAGGAAATTAAACATGTTGGATTTTTAAGACCGATTTTGGACGCACAGGAGAAACGTGGCTGACACTCAGGTGTCTCCGTTTGCCCTGACGGAGGAAGAATCGTCTGTAAGTGTAATCAAGGACCATAATTGTGGCCCTGCATGACTGCCTGTTTCTAGCATTTTCATTTATTTTCAAATTCTTGCCTCCACAGTTAATCGACCTGTACTACTTGTCGATTCGTCCACACCACCTCAAAGATGTCGATGACACTGCTGGTTCTGAGCGGCTCTTCGTGTCTCAAAAGGGCCTCAGGGGAAGATCATGCATCCCTGAAACGATCACGCCCAGCCCCTGAAGTAGATGACTTCGGCCGGTTCCAGCAGTTGTCCCCTGTCACCTTGGATGGAAAGCCACCCAACCAGGTGACCAGAACCAGAGCCGGCTTCAGCGTGGACAGAACCCTGTACAGATGGAGATCCCAGCAATTCAAGATGAGGGAGACTCATCTTCTGGGTATGTGAATGAGTCAATTATATTTCACATGCACATTCAATGTTGTTATTTATATATTCCTTGTTTAATGAAATTAAATCAATATATATGTTCTACTTCACAGGTGAATGGACCAGACGCCCTCCCACGCCACAGAAAGTCCAGAGGCTCATCCAGAAGGAGCAGTGGCATTCCAACCTCCCAACGGCAGAGAACATCATGGGCAAGTGGCAGCCACCGCAGAAGGAGGAAGTGGAGACCAGCACCGCCCTAATGAAGCTGGTTCACACACAGAAGTGGAAGTACCTGGCTGTGGTCGAACCATCACCAAAGGCTGGCGAGGGGACAGGTAACAGTCTTTTATGTTTTGATGAAGAATCCTCTCTGCATCCTCCATCCTCTTTCCTCCCTCCTCTCCTCCATCCTCAAATCACTTTTCCCTTCCTCTCTGCACTCTCCCCTCCATCCAGAGATACAATAAATGTCATACAATTCATTAACAAAAACACAAACAGAACTATCTATTCTGTTCTTATCTCTGACCCGCAGGAGTGGTGACCACCAAGACGTTCCCCAAGGACTCCATTCTCTGTGACGACCACGGACAGCTCATCACTGGCACAGAAGGGCGGAAAAGAATGGCAGAGAGAGACAGTGAGATGGGCTGGTAATGAGGACCTCTGCGTGGATGCCCACAATGCCCGATGCCCTTGCCACCCGGACATTGAGACTTGTGGAAGGCTCTTCAACCACTCACAGAAGAAGCCTGACGTTAGACCGGTGGCCTGTCTAATGAACTTTCCTGAAGGAGTCATCTTCTTCAGAGCCCTCAGGGACCTAAAGTCAATGAGGAACTCTTGTTTGACTATGGGGTGCGAAAGAACTCATTTAGCGGAGCGGGTGCTGCCTTGACCTGGCTGGACGATTAACACTTTGAAAAATGCCACGAAAGGAAAGCACGATTTTTAACGTTTTCCGTGTGTTTTGCATGGTTTTAGCACTAAGTGCACAAGTTGTTTTGGTAACATTGTTCAATTTATGTTTGTGTAAACAGATTGAAGCAAAATAAACGTGTGCATTATTTTGGCATGATTTTTGGATTTAGTTATGTATGATTTTTGAGTTAATGCCTGACTCTACATTCATTAATTGCATTTTACGTTCTCGTTTGAGGAAAAAAAAAATACAAAAATCTTAAAGGGGACAATGACCAGTCAAGGTTTCACTCACAATGCTTGCCAATACAGAATTGTTTTTCATAAAGTGCAAATGACACTGTGCATACTATGTGGTGCAGATTTGGAGGAAAACATTGTTTAAGAACAGATGGTGTTGAGTGTAAAAAAACAGTAAGGTTAAAGCATTGAATCATAAAAATGTTGAAAGAATAAAAATTAATCTCCATTCAGGCGACAGTACAAACCTCATGCAGCAAATGTGATGTAGGAAATATTAGGTATTGATCCTTTATTACTGAAATATTGATTCATATTCGCTCAATTTGCATTTTTCTATGGCTTAAAGTAAAGTCGTAACTCAAAGTTGTCAACGTTCACTCCCATAGTGTTGAGGAGCACTGGCCTAAACACCAACTGTGGTGTTACGCGAAATAGATGATGCAAAAAAAAAGGATTAATATTATGTGGATTATGAATTTTTGGGGGGATGATGTGTAGAAACAGTTTACTGTGTGAGGTTTCATGAATCAGAGCACTGCAATAACATTAAAATACACAAACACCTCTATTGGTACCAATGCACCAATAGTGGTGTCGGGCGATCCCCACTATTGGTGTTATTTGAGCCGGTAGAATCCTTCAGCAGCATTTGCCCAATAGGGCTGGAACGTCTCGTACCAGAAGCACTTCCGGTTCTTCGCTCGGATACAAACAAACAACCAGCTGTTCGAGGAGGCGGCTGAATTGAATCGTGCAAAATGCTTTCATGACACAGCGAGCGGTTCGCCTCAGCGGTTAAACACAAAATGCCAATCAACGCCAGAGACGACCAACACCAGCACATTAAGGCACGGAGGTCCGTCGTTGATAAAATAGTTTACAGAGGCAACTTATACCAAAGACTTGAGTTTATTTCACTTTTTCTTTTAGTTAAAACCTCTTAACCCCCACCTTAACCGAGCACATGTTCACCAGTTCAGCAACAAGCATAACACACAACAAAAAAGCAACAAAAACGTGACAAAAAAGTTATAAAAACATGATAAAACTGTGAAAATGTACTTGTTTAAAGTGAGGGTTAAGAGGATATGACCATATTTAGTTCGTGGGTTGTTTCACAGTTCTGTTGTTGAGTCCTTAGAGGCTTCAGTCACCGTAAATGACCACAGTCCGTCAGTAGAGGTGTTGCTCTCACACACGGAGCTCCACATGTCCAGTGACAGGGGAATAACAACAACAAAAAGCCAATCAAAGGCAGAGGAAAAGGCAGGCGTGCGTGTCCACCCTCCTTGACCAAGGCGTCTACAGATATAAAAAGGCGCATGTCACTACGAGTATAACTTACTCGAGTATTATCACTAAATGGGACCATGCCACACACCTGAGCGGGGCATGTGCCGATCCACTCAGCGACTAGCATGGCCGTATACGAAGTTTTTCATCCCAGTGACGAAATGTGTCCAAAATAACACAGAAAAAGCCACCAGAGTGTATGAAGTCTGCGATATCAGTACAGGACAACCAGCGTGTGTTGTTTGTTTGTATCCGTGGACGGGAATCTCGCAAATTCTCGCACTTCCGCTTTCCAGCCCTATACGACCGTCCTTACCCAGGGGAAGTGACATCACCAACAGCTCCTCTTTAAAGTTGAGTGCAGGCCAAACAAAAGCGCATAGCGCCACCTACTGTATATTGTCCAACAACAACATGGTGTCCAAATAAAGACATTTAAGGCAACAACAAAAAAAAGAAACATCCAAATGATCCTTCACATTTCCCTTTTTTTTATCTCAACAGCGGTTTCATAAAGCTACAGTATGCACATTAGCCATGCAGCTTAAGTTTCTACTAAATAAAAACAAAAGCACAAACTGTTCATTTAGGCCGTTTACTGAGGAGGCTTTAAAACCACGTGACTGAGCTGTGGTGACGACATGTATTTTGTCACTTCTATAAAGTTTGGCTTGTGCAGAATCTTCTTATTTTTTTATTATTAAATGTGCACCTGTCAGTCAACAGTGTTGCGCATCAATCACTCGAGGGTGGGGGGGAGGGGGGCGGGCATGCTAAAGTGGCTATGATAGTTAGCATACAGGCTACTTTCCCTAACTCCTTCCTAACCAACAGCCCAATTCGGACGCTTCTTATCATGGCGGACGCTGACGCACATCCGGTTTGGCGTAAGACCTCTTACCGATTTACTGGTTTCGGATGGGGCAGGTGTCTCTGTTTCACAGAGAGAGGTAGTTATGTTGCTCCAAATTCAGAGGATCAATAAATGATTCCTGAATGTGTGTTTGCCTCAGTGGGGGGGTCCGCCCCCTTTCCTCTGAAATGAGTTGTGCTAGTGGCAGGCTGTGGTATTGCACTCTACGGCTCAAAAGCCTTTTTTGCCATAGACAATAATGTCTTATTTATTTCAACAAATATCTCTTAGGACCTCAGTGGGTGAATAAACAGCTGTAGTGAAGTTGTTCTGATCAGAAACATCACAAAGTCTAAAACAGCAACAGCTCAGCAACAGTTACTGACATTTAACAGCACATTCCTCCAGAGAAACTGTTTACATACTTTTAAATGTCTCATTGTTTTTACTTAACCAACACTAGAAATGGAATAATATTGGACTATAAAGTCATTCTTATCTGCAACCTGTACCTAGATTAAATATATATATATATATATATATATATATATATATATATATATATATATTGCAGACAAAAAAAATACACACAAGCAAAAATAAAAATTATACCTTTAATTCCAATACCTTTTCAAGTTGTACAGAACCGTTTACCTTTTTTTTTGCTAATAGGCTGGACTTTTCCCAATATAAATAAATATTGACTTAATATGAGAATGTACAGTGCCTCTCGAAAGTACAACTTGAACTTCTGCACATTTTGTCATGTTTACAACCATAAACATAAAGATTTTATTTTGATTTTTGTACTGAAAGTTCTCACACAAGTAACAGACAACTGTGAAGTGAAAGCAAAATGAAACATGATTCTGTTATTTTTCAAAAAATAGAAAAGTGAAAAGGGGGGCTGCAATAACAGCAGCAAGTCTTCTGGGGTTTGACTCTACAAGGCTTGCACATGTAGAGACTGACATTTTAGCCCATTCCTCTTTACAAAACAACTCAAGCTCTGTCACATTAGAAGGAGAGCGTTTGTGAACAGCAGTTTTCAGGTCTTTCCACAGATTTTCAATAGGATTTAGGTCAGGACTTTGACTGGGCCGTTCTAACACATTAATATGTTTGTTTTTAAACCATTCCATTGTAGATGTAGCTTTGTGTTTAGGGTCATTGTCCTGCTGGAAGGTGAATCTCCGCCCCAGCCTCAATTCTCTTGCTGACTCCAGCAGGTTTTCCTCCAAAATGTCTCTGTATTTGGCTCCATCCATCTTCCCAACTATTCTTACAATCTTCCCAGTCCCCGCTGAGAAAAAGCAGCCCCATAGCATGATGCTCCCCCCACCATATTTGACACTGGGGATGGTGCACTCAGGACGATGAGCAGTGTAAGGTTTGCTCCATACATAACGTTTTTGTCTCATCTGACCAAAGCACCTTCTTCCACACGGTAGCTGTGTCCTCCATATGACTTCTAGCAAACTTCAAACGGGATTTCTTATGGCCTCCTTTCAATAATGGCTTTCTTCTTGCCACTCGTCCATGAAGGCCAGATTTGTGTAGAGTACGACTCTAGTTGTTCCATGTACAGATTCCCCCAGCTCAGCGGCAGGACGTCCCAGCTCCTCCAGAGTTATCTTGGGGCACTTGGTTGCATTTCTGACCAGTGCTCTCCTTGTTCGGTCTGTTAGTTTAGGTGGACGGCCGTGTCTTGGTAAGTTCACAGTGGTGCTATACTCTTTCCATTTCTGAATGATGGATTGAACAGTGCTCCGTGAGATGTTCGAATCTTGGGAAATCTTTGTATAACTCAACGCTGCTTTAAACTTCTCCACAGCTTTATCCCTGACCTCTCTGGTGAGCTCCTTGGCCTTCGTGATGTTGTTTAGTGACCAATACACTCTGACCATAGCTCTGAGGCCCTCACAGAACAGCTGGAATTATACTGAGAGTAGATTACACACAGGTGGCCTCTATTTAATGGTTAGGGCAAGGTGTGAACTTTCTGCAGTCATTAGGAATGTTATAAAGGCAATTTAATGCACTCAGAAAGTGCTGTATGAATACTTATGCACGCCCCACTTTTCACTTTTCTATTTTTTGAAAAATAACAGAATCATGCATCATTTTGCTTTCACTTCACAGTTGTTTGTTACTTGTGTGTGAACTTTCAATAAAAAAAATCTAAATAAATTGGTTCCGTTTATGGTTGTAAACATGACAAAATGTGCAAAAGTTCAAGGTGTATTAGTACTTTCGAGATGCGCTGGAACTATTTGCTTAGTTTAAAAACTGTCACATTACTTTATTTTTCAGGAGTTTCATCTTTATACTGATTCACTTCTTTAAAGGTTTGTTATTTCAAATCAAATCAAATCAAATCAAATGTATTTATATAGCACATTTAAAACAACTGTTGTTGACCAAAGTGCTTCACAAAAAGGTCTACAGTACAAAAATAATAATAAAATAATAATAAACAAAAAAAATATACAAGCAGCAGAGCACTAACAGCTCCGATTTTGGCCATGATGCTAGACCGTGTTAAAAGCTTTTGCATAGAAATGTGTCTTAAGCAATGATTTAAAATGGTCAAGTGTCTGTGCAGCTCTGATGTGGAGAGGCAGGTCATTCCACAGTTTAGGAGCTGCAACAGAGAAAGCCCTGTCCCCTTTGGTCACACGCTTGGAGCGAGGAACCTCCAAAAGCAGCTGATCAGCTGATCTCAGAGCCCTAGCAGGGGCGTGGGGGACAAGAAGCTCAGACAAATACAGAGGAGCAGTGCCATGGAGACATTTGAAAACAACAAGCAGAAGCTTAAACCTTATCCTGTAATACACAGGAAGCCAATGTAACCAATTTGTTCCATTAAAACTTGCCTAAAAATATAACCAATTGTTTGGGTAAATCTGGAGTAAAACTAAAACACATTTTCTTTCAAAGACTAGAATTAAAACTAAACTAAAATGCTTTCAAAATGAAGAGTCCACTGACTGGATTTCACAATATAGCGGCAAGAACAAAATGGTACAAAACGCTGATTGAAATTCTTTGAAAAACAATATTTTATTCTAATAAAAACAGTTTTATAATGAAATACAAATTAAGGCGCTGAAAAATTGCACGAAAAAGCAACAAAAAAAAGTTACAAAAACTTGGAAAAAAAAAAGGTGACGACAACGTGGCAACAAAGTCTTAGATCAGTTTTGTAGGTCTTAGCTTTCAAATCAGGGGTTACACTGGTCTGTTGTGGCGTATGACTCAACTTATACTCCAACACGCCACGGTAGGCTAAGGCAAGGGGGGGGGGTGTTCAACACTGATGACGCGCAGACAGAACAATTGCACAGTTTACAAAGGTTTATTTTCCAGATCGTAACATACGAGGAAACAGGCACTTACATAGAGCGATGTTATGGGATGCCAAATGATAACTTTATAAAACAGTGCAAATCTTTCTTTAGATGTAAAGTACGGTCAACAAAAAGTTTCTCCCCCAAGCTCACCCCACCGACATGATGCAGCCCAGCACAAAACACACACACCGCACCCAGGTGAGCGCGCACTAATGTAGAAAACACGTGCACGTACCCACCCACATTCATTCACAAAAAGAGAAACGCCTACAAAACCCGGAATGGCTCCTACACTGGTCTATATTAAGGCTGTAAGCTCCAGTCAAGAAGCTTCTAGATTTGGGTAAAGCTGAAGTGAAAAAAAAAGTTCTTGGTTCAGGTGGGGGTTAAGAGGTTAAAGTGTAAAATAAGTGTAAAGCTTTACATTCCATCAACACTAAAACATCAGCAAGTCTGAAACATTAGTTTGAAATAGAGTGAACTGGATAAGTCTCTGTGAACGACACAGACATGTTCATGTCATGAAGCACATTTGATCTGAAAATATCTGAAGGTCTGACCACACTCATCACAGCTGTTTCTCTCCAGTGTGGATCTTCATGTGTCTTTTGAGGGTGGATGAGTGAGTAAAGGTCTTCTCACACTGCTCACATCTTTATGGCCTCTCTCCAGTGTGGATCCTCTTCATGTGTCTTTTGAGGGTGGATGACTGAGTAAAGGACTTCTCACACTGCTCACATCTGTATGGCTTCTCTCCAGTGTGGATTCTCATGTGTGCTTTGAGGTTGCTTGACATAGTAAAGGACATCTCACACTGCTCACATCTGTATGGCCTCTCTCCGGTGTGGATCCTCTTCATGTGTCTTTTGAGGGTGGATGACTGAGTAAAGGACTTCTCACACTGCTCACATCTGTATGGCTTCTCTCCAGTGTGGATTCTCATGTGTGCTTTGAGGTTGCTTGACATAGTAAAGGACATCTCACACTGCTCACATCTGTATGGCCTCTCTCCGGTGTGGATCCTCGTGTGACGTTCAAGAGTATGTGAATTACTGAATGTTTTCCCACACTGCTCACATCTGTACGGCTTTAGTCCATCATGGACTCCCTTGTGTTGCCTAAGACCTGAGAGTTGATTAAATGACTTCCCACACTCATCACAGCTGTATTCCTTTTCCCCAGCATGTATCTTCATGTGGCCTTTGAGGCTGGATGACTGAGTAAAGGTCTTGTCACACTGCTCACAGCTGTATGGCCTCTCTCCAGTGTGGATTCTCATGTGTTTTTTAAGAGTTGTAGACTGAGTAAACGCATGTCCACACAGGCCACACTCAAAGGGCTTCTCTCCAGTGTGGATTCTCATGTGACATTTAAGATCGCGTGAAGTAGTAAATCCTTTCCCACACTCCTCACAGCTGTATGTCTTTCCCTGTGTGCGGGGAGTCTTCAGAGGCTGAGCTGGGTCCATTTATCTGCAGACAGAAACAGGAGTTGGTGTTGTGTTACACACATTGTTCTGTAAAACACTAAATGTAGTTTGCTGCAGACCTGCTGTGACCCTCCCCCTCCCTCTGTTCTCATTCACACATACAGTATCACCCCTCCCCCATCAGCTCACTGTGAATCAGCAACAAATCTGTTTTTAAATCACTGTCTGAGCCAGTGGGCGAGGAAAGCCCTTCTCTTTGGTCCTCATGGAGCTGACATTGCTGTAATACCGCCCCCTGGTGGCTGGCGACTCCAAAAGACACTTTGGAAACAGGATTCCTATGTAGCTTTGGTCCTCGTTTAAACTGCTTTAAAGCCTGGCTCCAAAGAGTTTTTCTTTTTCTGAAAATGTCAATGATCCATGAGACAACGCTGGGCAATGTGTCATAAACCCACCCCACTAAAAACATGTACAAAAGGCCAGGATGAATGAGAGTGTGTTTGAGAGTGCGCATGTGGGGGACGGATGGAAATTAGCCCACGGCTACAATCCGGTGTGGCTTGTTTACATGCATGAGACCCATGTATGTTCATTAACATGCACTGTCCCGACCAAATAAACCAAGAAATAAAATAATAGAAGAGAGAAGGCAGAGTGCTCGCTGGATCACCGCGTAGTAGAAAAAGTACATTTGCTAAAGGATAATAGCAAAACTAACTTACAAATCAGGTGCTCTTCAAACTCGTGGGGCAAAGCAGACTAAAGGAAAAAGGACGAGCCGAGGCAAAACGGTGTTTATTTAAAAAGCGTGTACCGACGCGTTTCAACTCGACTGAGTCTTCATCTTCATTGCAGTTTACGCATTGGAGTTTTGTAAAAATGTCTGGTATTCTATACGTCACGTGTTTGATCATGTGACCCCCCCCGGTTTAAATGGGGCTCACACACCTGTGATGTTACTTTACCCTGATGAAGACTCAGTCGAGTTGAAACGCGTCGGTACACGCTTTTTAGATAAAATCCTTTTTCCTTAAATAAAATAATGGTTTTAACCACACTGTCTTTTGTACATCAGCAAAAAAAAGTGAAGCTTAAATCTCTGACTGACGGGCTCTGGAGCTCTGTGGAGGCTCGTAGCCATGTTCATTTCACAGACCACTCGGGATCATTACTATGAATGGGGCTGAATGGGACCCGCCCATCTCTATTATTTAGATCTATGGTCTGAGCGCTGGAGCTGCAAGAAGAAAGTCCAGTCTATTTTTCATTGTAAAACACGTCTTGACTTGAGTCTAGAACGACCTTTGACCTCACCTCGCTGATGTGAGTGTGTCTGTGTGCAGATCCTCCTCACCTGTGTGAGAGTCCTCCGAGGCCTTCTCGTCGTCTTTGTGGCTCTTCCTCCCAGCTCACACATATGGAGGACTGTGGCTGCCAAAACAATAAATATATATATAAATAAATACCACATTTGTTATAATAAGTGCATTTATTAATGTATGCATTTATTTCTGTATATTTCTTAATGTATGCAAATCATGGGGCGGGTCTGGATGCCGCTGCTGTAAGGTCATTGGTTAATCTTTCTCCATGTAAACAGATTGACGCCTTGTCCAACATAGACACTGCTTAACACGAGCTCTGCTTCAGTCTATTGACAGTGGCACAGATAAAAGAGCGGGTCATCATGTGACTGGAGGATCGGCAGTTCGAATCCTGCAGGGGCACAGTTGTTGTGTCCTTGGGCAAGACACTTCACCTGCCTTGCCCCCAGTGTCTGCGTACATTGGTGTATGAATGAGAGTGAATTGGTGAGTGGAGTGGATCCTTGCTGGAAAGCACTTTGAGCGCCTAATGTAGGTGGAAAAACGCTAGACTAAAACAGAGTTCTTGTTTGGCAATGTTTATGCTGGAGGCAGGATTCAAACCCCTGACCTTCCCATCATGAGACGACCCGCTCTACCCACTGCGCCACTGACGCCTTTGTACACTCAAAGTGCTTTCCAACAAGGATCCACTGACCCATTCACACTCTCATTCATACACCAATGTACGCACACTGAGGGCAAGGCAGGTGAAGTGTCTTGCCCAAGGACACAACGACTGCGCCCCTGCAGGATTCGAACTGCCGATCCTCCAGTCACAAGATGACCCGCTCTTTTATCTGTGCCACTGTCAATAGACTGAAGCAGAGCTCGTGTTAAGCAGTGTCTATGTTGGACAAGGCGTCAATCTGTTTACATGGAGAAAGATTAACCAATGACCTTACAGCAGCGGCATCCAGACCCGCCCCATGATTTGCATACATTAAGAAATATACATAAATAAATACAGCAATAAATAAATACAGAGAAAAAATACAAAAATATATAAATAATTACATGAATAAATATATAAATAAATGCACTTATTATAATAAATGCATGCATCTTTACAAATTTTATATATATATATATATATATATATATATATGTATATATAGTTTTGGGAGCCACGGTCCTCCACACACACAGACAGGATCACACACAGGTCCAGCTGGAAGTCTCCAGATGTTTTACCTCCTTTCTCCCTCTGTCCCTGAACCCATTCTCTTACTCTTTCCTCTTTCAGTCTTTGTCCTTCTCTCTTCGTCTCTACTGTAGCAGAGAGCGATGTATGTAGAGCTTGATAAACATGCAACCTTAAAAAAAAAAAAAACGGCTCACTTGTGAGACTCGGCTCTCATCGTTCACTTAAAAGAGCCGGCTCTTTGTACCGACTCGTTCACGACCAACCCATCACTACTAGCTTAGCCCGCTAGCCTAGCCATGGCTACCCCGTCTACTTGTGCCTCTTTCGCGCTGTCCTGCTCAGTTTGCCGTATGTCGAGTCAGAACCCTGCCTCCTTCACAGATGATAGTAGTTGCGTTAAGTGTAGTGTAGTGGGAGCTTTGGAGGCCAGGGTGTCCGAGTTAGAGGAGCGGCTGTCCGGAGTTTTAGTGAAGGCTAGTGTTAGCTACAGTCAGATAGTGGCAGGGACCGCAGTCCGCTCCAACAGTGCTAGAGAGGTTAGTCAGGGGCTGTTTCCCAAAGCCTAGGTACCTTACCTTGCCTTGGTGTTGAAGGCAGTGCCTCCAAACTCACTTCCTTCCAGTCCAAGGCTTTGGTCCAAAAAGAGCTGCTAATGGAACACACTTCAGAGCTAAAGGAAGTGACGTCACAAAATAAAACAGGAAGTTGTGTTTCATCCAGGGGAAAGGGGAGGGTCTGCTGAGGAGGGGAGATTCTGAAGCACTGAGGGGTGAAAGTATAATAATATTTTTACAGACTAAAAGATGCCTCGAGGCCGTCCTTCTGTGGACCCACCACCTGCAGGAGGAGCCATAGGGGCTGGTGCAATGTGATTTGGGCAACTCCAACAGCTGCCCCCACGACCCGGCAACGGACAAGTGGAAGAAAATGTATGGATGGACAGACTAAAAATAAATAGATAATAAGCAGTCAGAGATGATGTAACCTATCTTACAATACAAAATGAAACTGGAAAGGGTGACAAAAAACTTTAGAAATAGATGTAAAAGTCCCTTACGTCAAAGCCCATGAAACAAATCTGATTCTTTTGTTGCTCCATGAAACGATGACATTTGCTTTAATGTTATATGTTATATCTATGTTATACATTTCAAGTTAATTTTTTTTTTACAAGAATGAGCACTGTCTGCAGAGCCATTAAACAAGTCAAAGCATGATTTTTTATTTGTTTTCCTTACAAGTGGGATTTAAGTGCTTTAACAAGTCACACAAGCCAGCACCACCTTTTTCTTTTCTTGAGATCCGTTTTGCATTATGGGTGGTTTTGGCTTGAGCAAGGCAGTGGCTGATTCCGAAACCGTTAAATTATAGTCTCTAAGTACCACATTTACTTCAATGCTAAGTACTTACACCATGGATCTACTATATCCGGATAAGACACTCCCCCCTTCCCCGCGCGCCGGTCAGTGGACGGCCACTAGATGGCACTACAGCAGCAAATTCCATCGGGCCCAGAAAGGATTTTACCCATAGGGCGAGTAGAGTCTGTCTGCGGCCAGAGACGTGTCATGACGTAGGCGTGTCGTGAAGTGACGTCACTACACGACACGCCCACTACACAAAGGGAAATCAAGTTAAACCACGCAAGATTAGGCTGTCGAGAACTGGAAGTAAGATGGCCGACCGTATGCAAACAGTACGTGACAATGTGTTTTATTTATTTTTAATCAGTCACACAAGTTACAGTGTATTAATGAATAAATGCACATCACCCTGAACAGATGAATAGGCCACGAAATGTTTAAAGCAGTGAACTAACACATTGCAGAGAAAGACATTTGTATGGGTTTCTCCTGAGAGTCATACCATGTGCCATCAACATGTTTCTTGTCACAGTAACAGAAGTTCCTGACCATAGTTACTGGATGATGTGGTGAGGCAGCGGTTAGAGCTCGTGCTTCACAGCTAGAAGGTCCCGGGTTCAATTCCCACATGGACGGGGGCCTTTCTGTGTGGAGTTTACATGTTCTCCCAGTGTCTGCGTAGGTTTCCTCCGGGTACTCCGGTTTCCCCTACCACTAAAAACATGTACAATAGGTCAGTATGAATGAGAGTGTGTTTGAGAGTGAGCATGGGGAACAACGGATGCATATTAGCATTAGCACAGTGCACACGTTATGATTTTAATGTCGATATTGATGGTATTGTTGTAGAATAATGAATGCGATAACAATTCTGAGTTGCTGGAGGTTAGTGAGAAGCCACTCAATAATTATTGACAAATGTTTTTTTTTAATTATTTTTGAGAAATTTATTTTTTCAAATGTCAGAAAGCGGTAAAAGAAGCACAGCGGGCGCGGCAACTCCAGTGTGCTGACCTGATCAATTGCATGAAGAGGATCACTTCAGTAAGTGAACACCTTGAGGTAAACATATGAGCATGAAGATATACTTAGTAGTTCCATTTCAAAGTGAAAGTCTTTCTCAATATAAAAGGACATTTTAGTCATACTACATACGGTGCATAAGTTGGCCTACCAGGAACATCGTAGGGCTTATGCCAAAGCACTCTCCAAGGCTGGGTCAGAACACTACTCAACACTCATAAACAACAACCCAGATACTCCAAAAAACTGTTCTCCACAATAAATCACATCCTCAAACCACAGATCTCCTCATTCTACAGTCAAACAGATACAAATTGCAACCGGTTTCTTGATTTTTTCACATCAAAAATTAACAATATCCGTTCCTCATTCCCACTTCTCAATAGCACCTCACTAGACCTGCCCGCAACACCCATCGCTCAAACCCTATCACAACTCTCCCTCACAACGCAGCAGGAGGTCGAGAACATCATCCGAAAATCCAAACCATCCACTTGCCGCCTTGATCCCCTTAAAACTCACAACAACTCCATCAGTCCCCTCATAACCAAAATAATAAACCTGTCCATGGAAACAGGCCATGTTCCCACCTCTCTCAAAACTGCTCTCATCAAACCCCTCCTCAAAAAACCCACCTTGGCCCCTACACCCCCGTCAAATTACAGACCAATTTCAAATCTCTCGCTCATTTCCAAACTCCTCGAAAAAGTCGTTTCCACTGTGGAATTATTTATATACATATTTGTCATATTAGGTTTTAGTGATTATATATATAACTGTGTTGATCTGTAAACTGTGCTTTGAGATACATTTGAATCTGGCGGACATTTTAGTTTCTGCTTGTATGTATGGTTGATCCACTGGGGGGCAGTGTGTTCAAATGAGGAGTCAGATTGCGCAGAAGAAGAAGTGACGATCCAAGAGAGCTGATTGGTTGGGGGGGAAGACACACCTACTATATATGGTCCTGCTTGAGAAGCGTTCTCCCCTTCTCCTCGCTTCTCCCCCTGGGATCGGCTCGGTCAACATGGAGTCGGCTCAACAGATGGACTGTTAGCTTGTAATAGGAAATAAAGTAATGATTTTGGATTATAATATACCGAGTCTCCATCCTTTCATCCAGCACTAAAGAATACGCTGTTTTCAACAATTGGTGACCCGTACGTGACGTTTTTGATTTGTGGAAGATTGGATGGATCTCGGGAATAGACAAAGAAAAATATGTTTTTTATTACTCTTTCGCCCAAAAAACAGACGTGCACACCGACTTTAAAATGGGTAAGAATACGATTTGTTTATATTGGCTATGATGAAGGAAGTGTGTGCGTGTGTTTTTGCTGGTGGTTTGAGATATTTGGCGAAACTTTTAAAACTTAAAAAAACAAAAAAACAAAACGAAGCTAAAATGCTATGAAACTTGACTGGATTGTTCCGTGTTTAGACCATACGCCTTGCAGATTTTTAAGGTGCTTTTTTTTAAGGCATGTAAGTAGATGTTTTTATTGAAGTTAGACTAAAGTAATTTTAAAGGCGCGTTTGTTTTGGAAAAAATAACTGTTGTTTGCGATGATTGGTTTCCCATTTTTGCTGTTGGCATGTTCTGTGAATCTTTAACTATAACCACATTGTCTATGCAAAAGAATTTCCTCAATATTTTGGTCAAATTACAGCTTAATGTTGTGTTGTTAGCTTTCGTTAGCATCGTTAGCTTAGTGCGCTAGCATACCGCATGGTTAGCTTAGTGTGTTAGCATACAGCTTATTGTTGATAAACGTGTAATAAACCCACAAATGTGTTAAACCCAGCTCAGTGTGTGGACACTGAAGGCTGTTCTGTGTAGTAGTGAAGGATTTTATTGAAGTGTGGTGCATGGTTTGTTTTCAGTATGATCTGTTTGCTGTTGGTATGCGAGGTTGCTAAGTTGGCTCTGAGAACAAAGGATTAGCTTTAGCGGTTAGCTTTTTCCATGTGGTACTGTTAGGATATTTAAAACATTTCCAGTGTAGATTCAGTCTGGTTGTTTAGATTGGAGTAAATTTATTTGGCTGTTGTATTGTAATACCGGAGTTTATGGCCGCCATTGCTGTAATGCCACCATATGGCCACTAGATTTTCATTGAAAGGCATCGGACTTTAGACAAATTAAGAGCTATTTTAACGCATGTTTTCTATTTTTAAACACTTAATATGGCTACATATTCTTACTGAGATAACGCTGGGTTATTTACAATTAAAGGAATGAGGCTGGTTTTCGAAATTTTGTTTTACATCTGCCTTAAACAGTGACTTCGCAGGCATTTTTATCTGAAAACGGAACAATTAGCAAAGCTAAAACGACTAAGGTACATTTTTTTATCTGATTTTGTTGACCGGCGGAGAGAGAGGCGGGAGAAGTGTTTGTCTGTTAATCTGTTTGTTTGTTCTTGTTTGACTGTTTGGTTTTTTGTTAACTGTTGTTTTGTTTGTTTTTGTTTGTGGGGTAATATAAAAAATGTTATAAAAAATATAAAATAATAAAAATAACAAAAATAGGTAGGTGGACGTGATCGCACCGAGTCGCTAATGGAGTTCGGGAGTGGGAATTTCCGAATTGCCAAGACTCAAAGTAGCCGGCGAGCTACTATTTAGGCTTTGGGATTTTGATTGGCTATTTAATCTCGGTAAATTGTGGTGGACGCGTCAAGCCTTGGTCGCGTAAGGTACGGACCTAAATTTCCGCCCCGTAGACTGGTGCCGACTCCGACGGGAGAGAGCGTTGTAGCGTTATCCGGAAATCGTTAGGGAGTTTGCGGACCCTAGAAACCGGTGAAATAATAAAAATAAAAAAAAAATAGAAAGAGACTGGACAAATTCCAAATAAAGATAAATGAGTGATAAATGAGTGAAAATATTCTACTGGCCAGATTGCAAAGAGCTCTTGTACTGGCCAAATAAGGGAATAGAATAAAGTGAAAATAAAAGATATTCTACTGGACAAATCCCAGATGAGAATAAGAGAAAATAAGCGTTAATGTACTGGCCAGATTATGTTTAGATGTTTGTGCACATGGTTATGGGGTATATGTGAAATTATTGTGTCTTGTTGTCTTGTCTTTTGTGTAATGTTCTTTTTATTGTAGAGTGACTGAGTGTGTCCTGAGTGACGAGTGACCAGTGTGATGGACGAGTGGAGAAGGACAAACAAAAGTGATATTTTTGTATCGCTGAGAGCAGACTGTGAGTGGCGAAGAAGCAAACGGAGAGAAAGACTTGGAAAGTATTGGAGTGAATGCATCTGATCATTTAACGGTGATAGATGGTTCTCTGAGGAGACTGGATGCCGAAATGGCATTGAATGTGAAGCGTGATGGAAAGGTGATTGAAAGTGAGAAGGACGGTTGAAAGAAAGTTTTAAGATAAGATAATTCCTTACTCAGAGATGTGGTGTGTGAATGTTGAGTGGACACTGTTTTTTATTAGAAAACTAAACGTGTATTTGCTGTGTCTGCATTTGTGTGGACGTAGGAAATGATCAAACAGGAAGTAATGGGTGCATTGGAGGAGTGGCCATCCTCATTTGTACCCAGACATCCGTGTAGGAGGGGAAGTGGAGAAATTGCTCCGCCCCTCATTGAGAAAAAAAAGAAGAAAAGAACATTTTTGACCAATGTTATTGTTTTAAAAGTTATTTTTGTTTTGTTTTTTATAGAGAAACATTTCTGCTGGTGGTAGAGTTATGTCTCCACAGCATACATTTGAAGAACAAGTATCCAAAATCAGTGTGAGACAAATGCTATTATTTTTTTGAGCCTGTGATTAATGGACCATTTAGGGCTCTGAGAGATGTTGCTAAAAAAAAATTAGAACCTCTCTCCACACGGTGGCGCCATGGAATGAAAACTGAAGCAGGGAAGTCCTGTCGTGAGTTTGAATACATTGATTGAAAGTACAAACCACTATTAATTTAGAGTTTAAGTTGATCTTTATGCGCCATTTTGGACGCATTACCAAAAGTTATGAAGGAGCAATTATGCAAAATTCAAATTATTGTTAAAGAAAACCAAATAAATTAATGAATACATTTTGAGAATATGGAGAACGCCCTTGAACAGAAGCGAGAGCAAAATTGAACTGAAAGAAATGAGTGCAACTTTTAAAGGTGCAGCTTAAAGGAGCGAGTAATGAAAGTAATAATGAAAAAAGAGTAATAATGAGTTTACTTGAATGTGCAGTGACCTGTGGGTGTGGTGTTGGTAATTGTGGCCAAGGATTGTTTCAGACAAAGATGACCAACAACGTTCGAGGAGATCGAGGCGTTTACAACAACGCTGATGGGAACAATGCTACTCTCATCACTGGCTGCTACTGGGTTCAGAGGCATGGGAGTCCAGAACTGTTACCTGTGAAGGTGAACGGACAGACTCTTGACGTGCTGGTGGATAAAGGTGAACGACACTCATCTGTGAACTATGAGACTGTGATCATTAACGGACACCATCTACTGGGTGGATACAGGAAGAC
This sequence comes from Proterorhinus semilunaris, assembly GCA_021464625.1. Classification (NCBI taxonomy): domain Eukaryota; kingdom Metazoa; phylum Chordata; class Actinopteri; order Gobiiformes; family Gobiidae; genus Proterorhinus; species Proterorhinus semilunaris. The sequence continues at coordinate 294,814 of JAJBBP010000035.1, read as the reverse complement.
CACCCACAACCTTTCACCAAGCCAGTGCCTAGTCAGCTCACAGGACTGAATCTGACACGCCAACTCAGACTCCTGTTTCTCTCCTCGGATGTGATATGCTGATGACAGTGAGAGCAACAGTTTTGTGCTCTCTGAATGGACTAACAGTGACTTTTCCCTGATTGGACAAACACCTTGCTGTCTGACAGTGGTTGCTGAATGCAGATATATCTACTGGGAAGAGCTGAAGGACTGTACAACTGACGTTTGACCTTGGATCCAACATTCACTTTGCCAAAGCCACCCACCCATTGATCACTGTACTTTAATATGATATAGAAAAGCTTTTAAGGCTAACCTTAGTGGACATGAATGGTCCTTTTAAAATAACAAAATTAATTAGGCAAACGAGGTGTGACTGTGAATTGTTTACACCCTATAGAACAATAATATAATGTGTTTATAACTTATTTGCTCTCTCTCCTGGACAATAGGCTACAGAATTTGTTCCATGACCAAAGCGTGAGTGAAACAAAAGAGTGGTAAGAAATTGAAGTTTCTGAAATGTCCTGTACTCTCCATCCATGTCTGCCTACTCTATAGACATTAATGCGATACTTATGTCCGTTTTGGAACATCATTCCACGACACCATGATAGAGAATTATGTGTTTATGAACTGACTGAAAAATATCTTAATGCACCAGATAAAGATGGTCTTTAGGACCTACTGATGCTGGTTTATTTACTAAATTGAATCGATAATCTTTAAGTTACAACTAAATGCATTTGTCTGAATATTTTAATAGTTAAAACTAAATTGTCTGAAATTATGTCTAAAAGCTGAAGTGAATTGGGTTTCGGCCCTTTCTCTTGCTCTGCTCCTGGGGTCAATCTGTGAGCAGATCGAGAGGAAACTCTTATGAACTTGACACAGGCCATTTTGGCGCCTGAGATCAGACTCCTCTTTGATTCCGCAGGAATCCAGTGGACACTGATCTTACGATTGTATGTTATAATCCCTATTGAAACCATCTACACTCATTAGTTTATGCACTCAGGTTGGAGGTGACTGCTGATCTCACTTTGGGAGCCGCTGAGAGCTCCTTTCCCAGCCTGTCTGACGGTCCCCTGCCGCGATTGGACTGAACCAGTGCTGGTCTGATCCCTTTTGAGGCCACTCCCAGGACCTCACATGCTGTCCAGGTCGCAAACCAGACGAGTGATGTCACACCTCTCACTCGCCCTGTCGACCGTTTAAACCCGCCTTCAACCTCCCTGGACTGACCCTGACATTTGTTATTTTGCTATTGTTTTCTTTGTGTTATGTAGGTGCCGAAGGTTTTAATCTCCAGTGAAATTTGAGTTGGTTTGTTGTGTTTCCTGTACAAGGATAGAGGTCTCACTTGTTTATACATGTTTACATGACTCTTTATTGGACTGAGTTTTCCTCAGTCCAAGAGGGGGTGATAATTATGTGTTAATTATATGGGAAAATTATTATAATTTGGTTTATTTTGGCATGGGAAAGAACTGATACAAATATATCTAAAAGATAAACAAACGAAAACATAAAGTGACGAATTGACAAATGTTAGGGCCAACTAAGATTTCGGTTTCAGATAGGTAAATCAATTTATAATACTCTGTTTTTGACGTTTGCTGTGATTCTGAAGTGCACACAGAATCTGCGGTAAATGTGGGAAACAGAAGCTAAAAGAGTTTTTCTCTGTAGATTAATGAAACCTGAATTCCTGAATTTTCCAGATAAAATTGACCCTAGCATTCCAACAGATAAATTAAGTTAAATAGGTTTTTGAGTCCAGCCATAATTTGCAAGATTAGCTGGCATGGTCGCTCTCACGGTGAGCGGCCCTGATGAGAATTTTTTTTGTAATTTTTGTCTGTTCTTTTGTGTTTCTGTTACAGATCTCTGTTGGTTCCTTGTCTCGGTGGGTGCTTGTGAGTGGTCGTCATTATGAGAGTTTTTGATCCAAATCAATAAAGTTGTATTTTTAAAGCGCCTTACAATAATTAAAGTTGACCAAAACACGATGATGTAAAAAAAAAAAAAAACAATAAAAACCACCCTTAGTGGTGAGTGTATGTTTTTATAGCGGACGCCGAGGAAGCATGAACTGAGACAACGACCTGACAGAGTAAAGGCAACCAGTTAAAGGACATGCATCTGTCACTGTGATTTCATAGGACAAATATTCAATCTGATTTGTGATCTCTTTTGTAGAGATCAAAACGGGGAATGTGGAATTATTTATATACATATTTGTCATATTAGGTTTTAGTGATTATATATATAACTGTGTTGATCTGTAAACTGTGCTTTGAGATACATTTGAATCTGGCGGACATTTTAGTTTCTGCTTGTATGTATGGTTGATCCACTGGGGGGCAGTGTGTTCAAATGAGGAGTCAGATTGCGCAGAAGAAGAAGTGACGATCCAAGAGAGCTGATTGGTTGGGGGGGAAGACACACCTACTATATATGGTCCTGCTTGAGAAGCGTTCTCCCCTTCTCCTCGCTTCTCCCCCTGGGATCGGCTCGGTCAACATGGAGTCGGCTCAACAGATGGACTGTTAGCTTGTAATAGGAAATAAAGTAATGATTTTGGATTATAATATACCGAGTCTCCATCCTTTCATCCAGCACTAAAGAATACGCTGTTTTCAACACCACCCAGCTCCATAATCACCTTTGTGATGTTTTAGCGATTGATTTGATCTGTTTTCTTGTAACTTTATGCAACTGTGAAGCACTTTGAATTGCCTTGTGTGTGAATTGTGCTTTACAAATAAACTTGCCTAAAAATATAACCAATTGTTTGGGTAAATCTTGAGTAAAACTAAACACATTTTCATTCAAAGACTAGAATTAAAACTAAACTAAAATGCTTTCACAATGAATAGTCCACTGACGGGATTTCACAATATAGCGGCAACAACAAAATGGTACAAAACTCTGAAATTCTTTGAAAAAACTATATTTTATCCGAATAAAAACAGTTTTATAATGAAGAACAAATGAAGGCGCTGAAAAATGTAATGAAAAAGCAACGAAAAAGTAAATAGAAACAAAAAAGGTGACGACAACGCTCAGTGAAGTTGGATGGACAGCATTTGGTACCTTACCTTGCCTTGGTGTTGAAGGCAGTGCCTCCAAACTCACTTCCTTCCAGTCCAAGCCTTTGGTCCAAAAAGAGCTGCTAATGGAACACGCTTCAGAGCCAAAGGAAGTGACGTCACAAAATAAAACAGGAAGTTGTGTTTCATTTTTTGTTTTGTTTTTGTTTTTTGTTTTTTTTTATTGCAATGAACAAATACAAACAAACAAGGCACATTATGTTTACAATGTTAAAGTAAAAAAAAGAAAATTTGAAAATTTAGGGGCAGTATGTGAAGCATTGTGTAAATCAGTCAAGTAAGTCAAAATCTAACAAAAGGTTTCCAAGCATTTTTGCATTTTTCTGTTCAATTAATTGTAGAGATTTTGAAAAAAGATTGAGCTCATTAATCCAGTGGAATATAGTGGGTTTAATTTTAAAAAAGCGGCATTTGTGAATAAAATATTTGCATAGAAGTATATGGGAGGCCGTTTAGGAAAAAACACATTACAAATGTGGAAAAACACAACAAAAACCACAGGTTTACACATTAGATTGCGAACTTGTACATTGATCGTGTTTGAAACACATTAAAATACACTGCGTACACAATAATGAAGAGCAAATGTACATTAAATCTGCCATTCAAATTAAAAATGCATTTTTTATTTTTTTTTATGTACGTCGAAAATCTTGAAAATGCTAGTCTGGTTTTTTCACATCAAAAATGTGTTTTTTTTTCCAGTTTTTTTTTCAGAGTTCACCTCAGGTCTTTATTTTTCATTGTTTCATTTTTTTACATTGGAAAAAAAAAAAATATATATATATATATATATATATATATATAAAAAGAGGTGGGTGCAGCCGGAAGTTGATTGTTGTGACCGGAAGGTACTTGCTGTTGCCAGTGTTGAGGACATAAACTGTAAAAAAGAATAGACCGCTCCTCCTCACTCCTCCCCGTTTACCACAATGACCACGTTCGTGGGGGAAATCATGGCGGATTTACAGGCTCCTCCTCTCCAGCTCTGACGAAGCATGTTCCTAAAAAGGGCATAAGGGCGGGATCTTGACTGTAGACCCGGCCCTGCTTGGCCCTCGCGGGGCGTGTAATGGGCGTGTATTTCTGTTGTAATCACGCCCATGGCCAGGCAGCAACGTAAACGGCCTGTCAATCAAAGTCAGGCCATCATTAATTATGCAAGATTTCAAAAATGTATTTCTACAATAAAAAGCCCGGTGCCCCATATTGTTTTTAACCCAGCGTAATCACAGGAGGAATATGTAGCTCTAGCCACTTCTAAACCATCAGGCACCGGGCATTAACGTTGTTTTTAACGTGTCTAAAGCCCAATGCATTCCAATGGGGGAATAGCGGTCATACGGAGGTACTACAGCAAAGGTGGAGCAATGGCGGCCTCCAGTGTCGTAGTCAAAAAGCAGAGCAGTCAGCGGCCATTGGTTGAGGATCAACGTGGGCGGGGTTAATTCGGGTTTGTTTATCGGCGTGTCGCAGGAGAGTCCTGTAAAGACTTAAAGACACCTCCTTATAAGTCCTTTAGATGGCGCCAAACACCTCAATAGGCTCACCTCAAGCAGATACACTTTCACATGATAAATGACATTTTTAAACCTGTGTTTTTTGTTGTGATTTTCCACATTTGTAATGTGTTTTTTCCTAAACGGCCTCCCATAGAAGTAATACATTATTTACCCCAAAATCAATACAAATATTCTTAACCTTCATCCCAAATTTGATTTCATTTGTTGTTAACATAGCAAATTGAATACCCTTTGATTGAAGCCATCTCTGACAATCTTGCCAAAAGTTTTGTATTACGTTACAAGAGTAGAAAAGATGGTCTAAGTCTTCATTTTCTATGGGAGGCCGTTTTCTTTGCATTCTTTCCCATCAATTAAAAGACAAGAGATGCAATTTCTTTTCTGTCTGCTTTTTTCTAAGTTGAAGAAATATGAAGAATTTTTCTCTCCTGCCTCGATCCATTTTGCCCGGGATCTCACAAATGCACCATGTGCTCGATTGAGATAAAGTTGATCTAACTTAGTTTGTAAATGCATAAGTTTGTTTTTTTCCAGGGGAGTCAGATGATTTTTACTGCAACATATATTGATTTCTTGTAAAAGTTTATTTTCATATTCTTTTTGTTTTCGACTTAGATCTTTACTAAATTGAATACTGAATTCCCTAATTTTGAACTTAATAAATTCCCATTTATTAATACATCCTACAATTGAGTCATTCTTAGTGATATTTTTAATGATATCTCTGATCATTTTGCAGTACTCTTCATTGTATAACAAATTAGCATTACATTTCCAGTAACTTCTTTTGTTTGTTTTTTTGACTGAGGGTTCTAACACTAACTCTATAAAACAGTGATCTGAAAGAGGAGCATTCGATATAGTAGTCCTTGAAGTAAGGAGTAATATACTATCACTTCCCAGCCAATAGTCAATTCTAGATTTACAAGTGCCATTAGGCTTAAACCATGAAAAGCATTGCAACCCTGGATTTTTTGTTCTCCAAATATCTATCAAGTTATTATTTGTCATAAAATCACTTATAATATAATTATATTGTGGTCTACTAACTCTTGGGGGATATCTATCTAGTCTTTCATCTGGTGTCATATTCCAATCACCTCCTATCAAAACTTTGTCAGTGGGATATCGGCTTTTAAGTTCCTGTATAGTCTTAGTTATGTCTTCTAACATGGCTCTATTTTGATTATCATTGTTAGACCCATAAACATTTACCATGATGAGAAACAAACCTTCCACCTTAGTTACAATAGTCAACCAGTGTCCCTCAGCATCAGTTCGGTGAGTTAAGATCTCTCCAGGAAAGTTATTGAAGCAAATTGCCACACCTCCAGATCTGGTGGAGCCATGGCTAAACAGGATCTTATCGCCCCATTGGTTTGTCCAAAAAGTTACATCCGTGTCAGAAGAATGAGTCTCTTGAAAAAAAAAAAAAAAAATTGACTTTTGCCCTTTACAAAACAGAAACAAGGCTTTTCTTTTAACTATTTCTTTCATGCCCCTAACATTTAATGAACCAAAAGGGAGTTCAACATTAAACATGAACAATAAATACAAAACGTTTTCCTCCTTACTAAAACGGTGTGACTAATTAACTATTAGTTGCTCCCAGACCGCTTACAGATTTTCCACCATCATGTCTCAAGTTTTATCCATTGTCCTTCACACGAACTCCATCGATGTATGCATGGGGGCCCTGAAAGTAGGCCCTTTTACCAGCTTTCCTCGCTTGATCAACCAAAGGCCTCTAAATCTTCCCGTGGCATCATCTCTGCGAAATACAAAGTAGATGACCCCGGTTTTGATCTTTTCCAAACTTCTTCTTTCACATGTCTTTGTGAGAACAAGATGATAACTTGTCTGGTCCGGTTGTCCTCTTTCTTTCCCAACCTGTGTACGACATCCACCGCATTCTCCATCTTGGTCGTAAACTCAGGAACAATCTTCTGCAGTATTGGAATGACCACTGCTCGCAGGTCTTCATCCTTCTTTCCTTTTATTCCTCTCACTCGTAGACACCATCTCATACTGTATCGTTCCACATCACTGACTTTTTCCTTGAGCTCACCATTTTCCTTCAACAAACGTTCATTCATTTTCTCCAAGTCAGTTAGTTTATTTTTGGTTCCTTCCAATTCCTCTGAATTGAACTGCACGGTCTTTGTCAAATGGACAATCATGGCGGTGTTCTGTCGGTTCTGCTGTCTGATATCATCTAGTTGAGCTTCGATGACATTAACTCTTTTACCAATTTCCATTATTGCTTCGAAAATGGTATTGTTAGAAACTTGGTTCTCAACATCTTCTCCTTCGCTTGGTTTAGCTTTCTTCTCTGCCGGTATCTTACTTGGGCCTGTAGATACTCTCTGTCACTGATACAGGTGAACATGGGCCTGTAGATACTCTCTGTCACTGATACAGGGGAACATGGGCCTGTAGATACTCTCTGTCACTGATACAGGTGAACATGGGCCTGTAGATACTCTCTGTCACTGATACAGGTGAACATGGGCCTGTAGATACTCTCTGTCACTGATACAGGTGAACAGGGGTCTGTAGATACTCTCTGTCACTGATACAGGTGAACAGGGGTCTGTAGATACTCTCTGTCACTGATACAGGTGAACAGGGGCCTGTAGATACTCTCTGTCACTGATACAGGTGAACATGGGTCTGTAGATACTCTCTGTCACTGATACAGGTGAACATGGGTCTGTACATACTCTCTGTCACTGATACAGGTGAACAGGGGCCTGTAGATACTCTCTGTTACTGATACAGGTGAACATGGGCCTGTAGATACTCTCTGTCACTGATACAGGTGAACAGGGGCCTGTAGATACTCTCTGTCACTGATACAGGTGAACAGGTGAACACGGGTCTGTAGATACTCTCTGTCACTGATACAGGTGAACATGGGCCTGTAGATACTCTCTGTTACTGATACAGGTGAACATGGGCCTGTAGATACTCTCTGTCACTGATACAGGTGAACAGGGGCCTGTAGATACTCTCTGTTACTGATACAGGTGAACATGGGCCTGTAGATACTCTCTGTCACTGATACAGGTGGACATGGGCCTGTAGATACTCTCTGTCACTGATACAGGTGAACACGGGCCTGTAGATACTCTCTGTCACTGATACAGGTGAACATGGGCCTGTAGATACTCTCTGTCACTGATACAGGTGAACAGGGGTCTGTAGATACTCTCTGTCACTGATACAGGTGAACAGGGGTCTGTAGATACTCTCGGTCACTGATACAGGTGAACAGGGGTCTGTAGATACTCTCTGTCACTGATACAGGTGAACAGGGGTCTGTAGATACTCTCTGTCACTGATACAGGTGAACATGGGCCTGTAGATACTCTCTGTCACTGATACAGGTGAACAGGGGTCTGTAGATACTCTCTGTCACTGATACAGGTGAACAGGGGTCTGTAGATACTCTCTGTCACTGATACAGGTGAACAGGGGCCTGTAGATACTCTCTGTCACTGATACAGGTGAACATGGGTCTGTAGATACTCTCTGTCACTGATACAGGTGAACATGGGTCTGTACATACTCTCTGTCACTGATACAGGTGAACAGGGGCCTGTAGATACTCTCTGTTACTGATACAGGTGAACATGGGCCTGTAGATACTCTCTGTCACTGATACAGGTGAACATGGGCCTGTAGATACTCTCTGTTACTGATACAGGTGGACATGGGCCTGTACTCTCTGTCACTGATACAGGTGAACACGGGCCTGTAGATACTCTCTGTCACTGATACAGGTGAACATGGGTCTGTACATACTCTCTGTCACTGATACAGGTGAACAGGGGCCTGTAGATACTCTCTGTCACTGATACAGGTGGACATGGGCCTGTAGATACTCTCTGTCACTGATACAGGTGAACATGGGCCTGTAGATACTCTCTGTCACTGATACAGGTGAACACGGGCCTGTAGATACTCTCTGTCACTGATACAGGTGAACACGGGCCTGTAGATACTCTCTGTCACTGATACGGGTGAACACGGGCCTGTAGATACTCTCTGTCACTGATACAGGTGAACAGGTGATCACGGGCCTGTAGATACTCTCTGTCACTGATACAGGTGAACAGGGGCCTGTAGATACTCTCTGTCACTGATACAGGTGAACAGGGGCCTGTAGATACTCTCTGTCACTGCATCGAACAGATCAGTTTGTGCAAAACAACTTTCTCCAACTAAACTCAGACAAAACTGAGATCATTGTTTTTGGCCCACAGACACAAAGACAAAGTGTTATCAGTCACCTTGAGTCTCTCTCTCTAAAACCAAAACATCAGGTTAGAAATCTAGGAGTAATCATGGACTCAGACCTCAAGACATTGGTTCTAGACTCAAGTCAAGACGTGTTTTACAATGAAAAATAGACTGGACTTTCTTCTTGCAGCTCCAGCGCTCAGACCATAGATCTAAATAATAGAGATGGGCGGGTCCCATTCAGCCCCATTCATAGTAATGATCCCGAGTGGTCTGTGAAATGAACATGGCTACGAGCCTCCACAGAGCTCCAGAGCCTGTCAGTCAGAGATTTAAGCTTCCACTTTTTATTGCTGATGTACAAAAACCAGTGTGGTTAAAACTATGACACATAGCCCAGCGTTGTCTCATGGATCATTGACATTTTTGTGATACTGTATGTGTGAATAGGAACAGAGGGAGGGGGAGGGTCACACCAGGTCTGCAGCAAACTACATTTTGTGTTTTACTGAATAATGTGTGTAACACAACACTAACTCCTGTTTCTGTCTGCAGAGAAATGGACCCAGCTCAGCCTCTGGAGACTCCCCGCACACAGGGAAAGACATACAGCTGTGAGCAGTGTGGGAAAGGATTTACTACTTCACGAGGTCTAAGACATCACATAAGAATCCACACTGGAGAGAGGCCATACAGCTGTGAGCAGTGTGACAAGACCTTTACTCAGTCATTCCACCTCAAACGACACATGAGAATCCACACTGGGGAAAAGCCCTTTGAGTGTGGCCTGTGTGGACATGTGTTTACTCACTCTGCAAGTCTTAAATATCACATGAGAATCCACACTGGAGAGAGGCCATACAGATGTGAGCAGTGTGACAAGACCTTTACTCGGTCATCCAGCCTCAAAGAACACATGAAGATACATGCTGGGGAAAAGGAATACAGCTGTGATGAGTGTGGGAAGTCATTTAATCAACTCTCAGGTCTCAGGCAACACAAGGGAGTCCATGATGGACTAAAGCCGTACGAGTGTGAGCAGTGTGGGAACACATTCAATCGGCCACAGCATCTTGAATGTCACATGAGAATCCACACTGGAGAGAGGCCATACAGATGTGAGCAGTGTGACAAGACCTTTACTCAGTCATCCAACCTCAAAGACCACATGAAGAGGATCCACACTGGAGAGAAACAGCTGTGATGAGTTTGGTCAGACCTTGGCCTATTGTACATGTTTTTAGTTCACAGAGCCTTATCCAGTTCACTCTAGTTCAAACTAATGTTTCACAAATGCTGATGTTTTTTAGGGAGATCATAGAATGTAAATCTTAATCTAAATCTTCCTTGTATATGAAAAATACTTTTTATTTCACAAATATGGATTTATATTTGTGTCACCTTCAGAAGTGCAGTGGAAATGTTACCAGCCCAGAATTTACATTTTTAAAAGAAAATATTAATTTGTCCAAACAAGTCTTTGTTCTGCGCACTCTAAAAATGATCCTTTAAATAGTCTCTTCATTCCCTTGTGTTGTTTTCCTCATGTGTTTTTTCATGTTTGTGTCGTTCACAGAGACTTATTGAGTCGACTCTATTTCAAACTATGTTTCAGACTTGCTGATGTTTTAGTGTTGATGGAATGTAAAGCTTTACACTTATTAACCTCTTAACCCCCACCTGAACCAATAATTGTTTTTTCACTTTGGCTTTACCCAAATCTAGAAGCTTCTTGACTGGAGCTTACAGCCTTTATATAGACCAGTGTAACCCCTCATTTGAAAGCTAAGACCTACAAACTCTTTTGTTTTTTTTGTTTTTTTTTAACACATTTTTTTTCTATTACCTTTTTCCTCACCGTCAGATTTTTCTTCATTATAAAACTGTTTTCATCAGAATACAATATTTGTTTTCAAAGAATTTTAATAAGTTTTGTACCATTTTGTTCTTGTCGCTATATTGTGAAATCCCTTCAGTGGACTTTTAATTGAAAGCATTTTAGTTTAATTTAATTTAAAATTTAATTCTAGTCTTTGAATGAAAATGTGTTTAGTTTTACTCAGATTTAGATTTACCCAAACAACTGGTTATATTTTGTGTCGACTTTTAGTGGAACTAAAAACAAACCTTTAAAGAAGTGAATCAGTATAAAGATGAAACTCCTGAAAAATAAAGTAATGTGACAGTTTTTACTGGACCAGCTCTATACCCTTCATCGGGTGCTCGAGGGTTTGTGGGAGTTCGCCCAACCAGTCCACATGTGTTTTGTGGATCTGGAGAAAGCGTTCGACCGTGTCCCTCGTGGTGCCCTGTGGGGGGTGCTCCGGGAGTATGGGGTCCGGGGCCCTCTACTAAGGGCTGTCCGTTCCCTGTATGACCGCAGCAGGAGCTTGGTTCGCATTGCCGGCAGTAAGTCAGACCTGTTCCCGGTGCGTGTTGGGCTCCGCCAGGGCTGCCCTTTGTCACCGGTTCTGTTCATTACCTATATGGACAGAATTTCTAGGCGCAGCCAGGGGCCGGAGGGTGTCCGGTTTGGGAACCTCAGAATCTCATCTCTGCTGTTTGCAGACGATGTTGTTCTGTTGGCTTCATCAAATCAGGACCTTCAGCTGCACTGGGGCGGTTTGCAGCCGAGTGTGAAGCGGGCGGGATGAGGATCAGCACCTCCAAATCTGAGGCCATGGTTCTCCACCGGAAAAAGGTGGTTCTCCCGCTTCAGGTCGGTGGGGAGTCCTTGCCCCAAGTGGAGGAGTTCAAGTATCTCGGGGTCATGTTCACGAGTGAGGGACGGATGGAGCGTGAGATCGGTAGACGGATCGGTGCGGCGTCAGCAGTGATGCGGTCGCTGTATCGGACTGTTGTGGTGAAGAGGGAGCTGAGTCAGGGGGCGAAGCTCTCGATTTACCGATCGATCTACGTTCCCACCCTCACCTATGGTCATGAGATTTGGGTAATGACCAAAAGGACAAGATCGCGAATACAAGCGGCCGAAATGAGTTTCCTTCGCAGGGTGGCTGGGCGCACCCTCCGAGTTCGGGTGAGGAGCTCAGTTACCCGGGAGGAGCTCGGACTCGAGCCGCTACTCCTCCACGTCGAAAGGAGCCAGCTGAGGTGGCTAGGGCATCTGTTCCGGATGCCTCCTGGTCGCCTCCCTCGGGAGGTGTTCCAGGCATGTCCCACTGGGAAGAGGCCTCGTGGAAGGCCCAGGACACGCTGGTGGGACTATGTCTCCGAGCTGGCCTGGTGTCGTCTCGGGGTCCCCCCAGAACAGCTGGAGGAGGTGTGCGTGGATCGGGAAGTCTGGGCATCTCTGCTGAGACTGCTGCCCCCGCGACCCGGCCCCGGATAAAGCGGAAGAAAATGGTTGGATGGATGGATGACAGTTTTTAATCTAAGCAAATAGTTCCATCACAATCCCATTTATTAAAGAAATAATAAAATAAAATATTAGATCAAATGAACTTCCTTTCCCCAGAGTCAGTTTTCTTTCTTTAAAATGATTTATAAATGTAGATGTTTGACCTTTAAAGTCGCTTCAGTTCTTGGACAGGCTGTTGTTGTGCTCTTGGGCAGGACACAGGAGGACGATGCTGCAGGTTCAACCGCAGGGCTCCATCTTGTGGCCAATATAAGCAATGCATTTTACACCATCGTCATAGAAAAAGAAAATATGTTTAAAAAAAAAAGTACAATAAAAGGAGCTACAACATGTTTCATTTCCCGCCATTTCAATAATAATATATCAGCCACGTAATACACGCTGTGTTTGAGGACGTTATTTGTTGTAGCCATATTTCCTTTTTGTCAATAAATACGTGCACACACCAAAAGATAATTAAACGTTTCATCAAAGTCTCGCGGTGTGAAGAATAAATCATGGACAGGACGTCTGAGCCACTTGTTCAGTTATTTTTGAAGCATTTTTGACTCTAATTCAATCTCAGCTCATATTCTCCTATAACAACTTGTGCCCAGACCTTCTTAACAGTCCTTTTCTTCTTGAGCTCCTGTTTCAGCCACAGCCCAGAGAAGAGGGGGAAGTGAAGGAGACAAACAGTAGTTAACCTCTTAACCCCCGCCTGGACCGAGGACATGTTCTCCAGTTTGGCTTTACTCAAATCTAAAAGCTTCTTGGAAAAAGTGTCAAAATAACAAGGATGAAAATGCAACAAAGAAGTGACAAAAAAGCAACAAAAACACAACAACAAATGTGGCAAAAGGTCAGACCCACTTTTGTATGCAAATGAGGCGTTACACTGTTGCTCTCCAGTTGAAAAGCTTTTAGATTTGGGTAAAGCCGAACTGGGGAAAATGTGCGCAGTTAAGGCGAGGGTTATGAGGTTAGAGTTTGTGTTTCTGCAGGGGCCCCTCACGCAAAAAAATAATGATACGATAAAATAATGATAAGAGGAGGAGCTCCCCTAATCAGTATTTATTTACATTTGCAAAAAAAAAAAGTGTTTTTCAATATATATTACTGATACGTAAAATAAAAATGATTAAAAAAAACTCAAATATTAAATGGATTTATTTGGTGCATGTTAATGAACATACATGGGTCTCATGCATGTAAACGAGCCACACCGGATTGTAGCTTTGGGCTAATTTGCATCCGTTGCCCCCATGCACACTCTCAAACACACTCATTCATCCTGGCCTATTGTACATGTTGTTTGTTTTTTTCTTAAAAGTCAATGTGATGTGTAAAGTAAACGTCAGTGTGTGTATGTGGAGGGGGGGCTTTTTTGTATTGTTGTTTTACTCATGTGAAACGTTTAGTTCAAAAGTAGTTTCTCTGCCCAAGATGAGATTAAAACTACTGTTAGGAAGATTTGCAAATGTATAAAATCGAACTCATCTCCAGTGTCTAGAAATGTGAAAATATAGAAAAAAGAGGAAAAATGGGGGAGGGGGATTAATAAAAACTGAGAAAATAAGAGGAAAATATGGAAAAATAAGGAAAACAATTTTTGGAAAATTGGGGTAAAAATAGGGGAAAAATTGGAAGAAAAAAAAGTACAATTGTGGGGGGAAAATAAAATTAAAAGAAATTGGGAAACAATTGAGAAAAAATAAGTAAAAAAGAGATAATAATGTAAATTGCTCAAACACATTTCTAAATGGCTGCGATGGTAGTTGTGGATCTCAGCCTTCAGTCTGCTCCTCCAGTCTGAATACGTGGTTTCATGAGTAAAGCACAAATCCTTCCAAACTCTTCTTCTGTCACTGACGCCTCGGCCGACACTTCTTCCACTTCAGGAACACAACCTTTGGACAATTGAATTTGCGGCGGGACCGATAAAGGCCCAGTGTCGTCCTTTTAGACGCTTTTATTTTTAGCAGCGCGTCACAAGATCGGGACGGAGAGAACCCCCCCTCGTCTTAGTTTACCTGCAGCCAAAGCAAATAACAACACATCTCCATGGCAACGGGCCGGTGGTGTCCCGCTACCGGCCCAGACAAAGAGGCAACGACCCACGGGATGTTTTCCATACCGATTCCTGAACGATACTTTTCAATATCGGGTTCAGAAAATAAGGAAACATTGTGGCATAAACTGGGTAAAACATTTTGGGGAAAAATTGGGAATATATGGACGGATATTAGTTAAACAAATGAGCAAAAATGAGGGAAAATAAAAAAATGGGGCAAAAGTTTGAACAAAATGAGTAAAAACTCTTCCTCTTTCCGTTCCTGCTTTCGATACTTTGATTTTTCCGATACCAGACTGATATCGTTTAACGGTGCCCAGCTCTAGTCCTCACCAACACTGTGGACGAGCCGTCTGGTCCCCTTGGTACCCCCCCTCAAACATGTCCCATTACTTATTAAACCACTGACTTTGATTCTGAAACGAGCTCTCACTCTCAACCTAGCAGTTCTTCTTTTTTCGACGGAGGATGGGATACAACCAGAACACGTCCAATCACGCGACAAAGAAGAAATGCAGGAGGGGGAAGAAGCCAACCCACAAGGGAACCACACCACACACGGAGGAACAGGTACAGAATGTAGTCAACTTATCTGACAAAAACCTGTCTGCCACACTGCAGCAGTTTTGTAAAGAGTGTTGTGTTTGTCTGTTGGAAGGAAAACCAAGATTCAATGAGTTAAATTCAAGAAAGATTTATTCCCTGTTGTTTACAATTCTAATACAGAGCTCTGGGTGCTTCTCTAATTCTCCTGCAGCCGACGTCTAAGCGGGGCTTACGGCAGGCGCTCTGCACGGCCCATGTCCCTGCACCCAGCACATAAAAACACAATCATTCATATTCAATGAGCCATGTGGTCTTCTTCTCCACGTATGATGTTTTGTTAGGATGACCTAGAGCGGGTGGAGCCTCCTCATTGATAAGGTCCAGCTCCACTGTGTCACTGCCCCGTCCTCGACACTCATACATGCCTGTGATTTGGGTTAACATTTATAGAAGAGCAAGAGTGAGGTTTTGGGCAGTGTGTGCGTGTCCTGAACCTCCCCTTATCATTATTCACTGTAAATAAGAGCACAAACATGTTAAACACATTCAAACATATTATTAAACGTATTACTCTCTGACTCCGTGTCTCGTGGGCCGGGTCACAAACTGCCAGCTTGTCCAACGTCCTTGATGCTGAGATGTTTTTGCAACCGTTATCAGGAAATGGGCCTAGAGCAAGAATGTGGTTTATCAGCGTACGTGCAGGATTAAAAACACTCCCATGTCTGCCACGTAACTGGAACATAAGCCCAAACATTTTAAACATACAGTGCCTTGCGAAAGTATTCGGTCCCCTTGAACTTTTCGACCTTTTGCCACATTTCAGGCTTCAAACATAAAGATATAAAACTGTAATTTTTTGTGAAGAACCAACAACAAGTGAGACACAATCATGAAGTGAAACGAAATTTATTGGATATTTCAAACATTTTTAACAAATAAACAACTGAAAAATTGGGCGTGCAAAATGATTCAGCCCCTTTACTTTCAGTGCAGCAAACTCTCTCCAGAAGTTCAGTGAGGATCTCTGAATGGTCCAATGTTGACCTAAATGACTAATGATGATAAATAGAATCCACCTGTGTGTAAACAAGTCTCCGTATAAATGCACCTGCTCTGTGATAGTCTCAGAGGTCAGTTTAAAGCGCAGAGAGCATCATGAAGAACAAGGAACACACCAGGCAGGTCCGAGATACTGTTGTGGAGAAGTTTAAAGCCGGATTTGGATACAAAAAGATTTCCCAAGCTTTAATCATCCCAAGGAGCACTGTGCAAGCGATAATATTGAAATGGAAGGAGTAGAGGATATATATATATATATATATATATTTATATATATATATATATGTGTGTATATCAGGAGTCGGTGCTGAGCCAGTGTTGTGAACCTCAGACCTCTACCTATTATCATTTTCAAATGATGGCAAAAAAGACATGAAAATGTGAACAATCGGAGCGATGAAATCTAGCTTATATATATAAAATCTAGCTTTTATATATATATATATATATATATATATATATAGGCCTTCGGTCTGCCTGTACCTTACATTCTGTGACATGTGTAAAGTGGGGGATAATGGGGGGGCTGTTGTAGCCTGATGTAGCACTCTGTAGTAAATGTCCTGATGCATAAATGGACATTAACGGCATTAATATTTGTGCCATTGTCGTATGAAATCTTACTGTAAATTGGTATTTGTTTTGTACCTGGCTGACTGCACAGAAGCATCCCGCAGGAGAGCAGACATGCCCCATTTGAGAATATGTGACTGTCCTGTCAGAGGTAGTGTCCCACAGCTGTACAGAGGTGTGTCCTTGTAGTAGCTAATGATTTACAAAGCAGGTACTACACAATCAATCAATCAATCAATCAATGGTTTTGTATAGCCCAATATCACAACAGGAGTTGCCTCATAGGGCTGTAACAAACATTAAGGCAATAAAACAGAACAGTAAATAAGACAATGTAAAGTTCCGGTGAATCAAATATCCAGGCAAACATAATGTCCAAATAAGCGTCAGCAGTGGGTGGCGACGAGCAGTGGGTGGCGACGAGCAGCTCGGGTGTCCCCTGTCCTTAGACTCTCCAGCCCGGCAAGGAAAAACTCAAAAACCCAGTGGGAGAAACGAGAAACCTTGAGGAGAACCACAGAAGGAGAGATCCACTCCCATGGACGGACAGGCTATAGAGACCCAGGGCCGAAGGAGTCCCTCAGTAGACGGGCCAAGATCACAGACCGTCCAGTCCTTGTTGTCAGTAGGCAGGGTTCCTCCGTTCAGCCGGGTCCCTCCGTTCAGCCGGGTCCCTCCGTTCAGCCGGGTCCCTCCGTTCGATCTAGACAGGCACTCCCAAGGGGGAGTGGGACAGGAGACACCATGTGAATAGTAATGAACAGACTACAGATGAAATAAATATTGTATCATAGTAAGACAAAGGTTGCAGTAAGAAGAAGAAGAGGATAGCGCTCAGTGTACCGTACTTCCCACAGCAGAGTTTCTCCTAAAGCAGCTTTACTTCAGGCTGTGGGTTAGAGCTTTACCTAACTGACCTGATCATAAGCTAATTCGAAGAGGTAAGTTTTGAGCCTAGTCTTAAATGTAGGGACTGTGTCTGCTTCTTTAACGTGAGCTGGGAGTTTATTCCATAAAACCGGAGCTTGGTAGCTAAAGGCTCTTCCTCCTACAGTGATTTTGGAGACCCGAGGAATCACTAGTAGCCCTGAGTTTTGAGAGCGGAGTGCTCTGGTTGGCCGATATGGAACGATAACGTCTTGGAGATAAAGCGGAGCCAAACCCTTTATGGCTTTAAATGTGAGGAGCAGGATTTTAAATTTGATTCTAAACTCAACAGGAAGCCAATGGAGAGACTTTAGCACAGGTGTAATGTGTTCTCTTCTCTTTGTACGCGTTAACAATCTTGCAGCTGCATTTTGAACTAGTTGAAAACTTTTTAGGGAACTTTTAGGACACGCTGCTAGCAGGCAGTTGCAGTAGTCCAGCCTTGAGGAAACAAATGCATGAATAAGTTTTTCTGCATCACTCTTAGGTAGAATGTTTCGTATTTTAGCAATGTTGCGCAGGTGAAAGAACGCAATTTTACAAGCCTGGTTTATATGCGTTTTAAAAGAGAGGTCCTGGTCAAACAGAACTCCAAGGTTTTTTACTTTAGAGCTCGTTGATACGCTAACATTATCCAGGGAGATGATCTGCTGAGATAAAGACTCTCTCAGTTTTTGAGGACCTAAAATAATAACCTCGGTTTTATCAGGGTTAAGGAGAAGGTAATTTACAGTCATCCAGGTCTTGATGGCTTTTACGCAGGAACTAAGCACATCTAATTTATCTGTCTGACCTGGTTTTATTGATAAGTACAGCTGTGTGTCATCCGCGTAACAGTGAAAATTTATATTATGATTTCGGATTATGTTACCTAATGGGAGCATGTACAATATAAATAAAATTGGCCCGAGCACTGAACCCTGTGGCACCCCATAGCACACTTTAGAACACGGTGAAGACTTTAGGTTTACATTAACAAATTGGTGCCTATCAGATAAGTAAGATTTAAACCAAGAGAGGGCTGTTCCCCTGAGGCCTACGTCAGTTTCTAACCTCTGCAGGAGAATATTGTGGTCGATTGTGTCAAAGGCTGCACTGAGGTCTAACAGAACCAGGACTGAAGCTAGTCCGGCGTCAGCTGCTAATAACAGGTCGTTGGTAACTTTGACTAAGGCGGTCTCTGTGCTATGATAAGTTCTGTACCCTGACTGAAATTTTTCAAATAAACTATTGTCCTGTAGGTGGCGGCAAAGCTGCTTAGCCACTACTTTTTCAAGGACTTTTGAAATGAAAGGCAGATTAGATATGGGCCTATAGTTTGCTAGAATATCAGGATCGAGATTGGGTTTTTTCAAAAGTGGTTTGATAACAGCATATTTAAAGGACTTTGGTACATACCCATTTTCTAAAGATGAGTTAATTATTTTCAATATGGTATCTGAGATTTCTGGGGTAATTTCTTTGAGGAGTTTAATTGGAATTGGATCTAGAAGACAAGTTGATGGTTTTGAAGACATAATGATTGATAATACCTCAGCCTCATCTACAGTTATGAACTTGTCTAAGGCTTTGAAAGGAGGCAATGATTCTACAGCTGGATTTAGATCAGAAGACAAGGGAAGCTTATCATTTATTTTATCTCTAATGGTTGTGATTTTGTCATTAAAGAATTTAAGGAAGTCATCGCAGCTAAGGGTCTCAGGAATGGAAGGCTCTACTGCGCTGTGACTGTTTGTTAGCCGGGCCACCGTATTAAAAAGAAACCTAGGGTTATTTTTATTTACTTCAATTAATGAAGAGTAGTAATCTGTTTTTGCTTTCCTCATGGCTTGCTTATAGGCGAGTAGGCAATTTTTCCAAGATCTAAGAGATTGCTCAGTGCTAGAATTGCGCCATAACCGTTCTAATTTGCGAGTCTTTCGTTTAAGCGCTCGTGTTTCCGCGTTGAACCAGGGAGCGACGCACCTTGGCCGAACCACTTTCTGTTTCAGTGGAGCCGCAACATCAAGGGCTGTTTTTAGTGTGAGCATAACGCTGTCGACAAACTCATCACTTTTATTTAAATCAGTAAGCGAGCTATTCTCTGTAGACATAGTATTAAAGACTGGCTGGATCATTTCTTTAAACTTTAACACAGCTTTTTCAGATAGTGGCCGTTTTAATTGAATTTTATCTTGTGGATTAGTATAATCTTCGATTAGGAACCTAAATGTAATTAAAAAATGGTCAGAAAGCACGGGATTCTGAGGGAGAACGTTTAGGTCGCTAATTTCAATCCCATATGTTAAAACCAGATCAAGAGTGTGTTTATGGCAGTGAGTAGGTTTATTCACATTTTGTGTAAAGCCAACCCCATCCAGTAGGGCACTAAATGCCTTACTCAGACAATCACTATTATTATCGACATGAATGTTAAAATCACCTACTATTATAATTTTATTCCAATTCAACACTATACTGGCTAAAAACTCAGAGAACTCTGCTAAGAAGTCTGAATAGGGGCCAGGAGGCCGATAAATAATAGCAAGTAGTAAAGCTTTTTGATTTTTCCATTTGGGACAGGTAAGAGATAATGTTAGACTTTCAAATGAATTAAACTTTAGGTTATTTTTGGGATTTAGAACAAGATTAGAGTGTGATATCACTGCAACCCCACCACCTCGGCCTGTGGTTCTGGCAGCCTGAAAATAACGTAACTAGGAGGGGTAGATTCATTAAGCCTAACATAGTCATCCTGCTGAAGCCATGTTTCAGTTAGGGCGAGAAAGTCAATGTTGTTATCGCAAATTAAATCATTTACTAAAATGGACTTTGATGAGATTGATCTAATATTCAACAACCCACACGTTATGTGCTTAGCACTTTGTTTATTGTTTCGTTTAATGTTAAGTTTACTCTTGGGTATCTGTGTTAGGTTATTTGGTCGCATGCCAGCATTTGGTTTGTGAGCTTTTGATGTTTTAGTGCTTGGTATACGGGGGACTGACACGGTCTTTATTTGTTCTGGTATTTGAATTAAGTTATTTGGTCGGACGCCAGCGTTTGTTTTCTTAGCATTTGATGTTTTAGTCTTTGGTTTACGGGGGACAGACACAGTCTTTATTTGAGAATCTACACACTTGATGATTTGTGACAATCCGGGAGCAGGGTCGGTGGTTACAGAGGAGTGTTCTACACTACTGCTCTGCGCCCGGGGCTCATATCTGGACCGTCAATTTGGGCCGCGACTAAGGCTATCGGCCACATTCGTAGATAAAAGGGATGCACCAGCCAAATTTGGATGTATGCCATCCCTGCGCATGAGCTTGGGCTTTCCCCAAAAGGCGCTCCAATTATTGACATATCCAACATCATTTTGCTCGCACCATCTAGACAACCAGCGGTTAAATGATAAATGTCTGCTATACATTTCATCATTGACCAAATTGGGCAGAGGGCCAGAGTATATTACGGTATCTGACATCGATTTAGCCAATTCACACACCGCGCCTACTTGCAATTTGAGAATCTCTGACTGTCTCCGCCGAATATCGTTACCACCCGCGTGGATCACGATCTGACGGAACCGCCTCCCTCCCTGCTTTAAGCACCTAAGGTTACCTTCGATGTCACCAACTCTGGCCCCCGGATAACACCTAACCAAAGCTGCTGGGATCTTCACGTCCCTAACTATGGAGCTTCCAATCACCAGAGTATCAGGTTCAGCCGGTGAGGCGCTGAGGGGAGAAAACCTGTTCTGGACGTGAAGCGTTTGGTGCGCTACGGGTGTGCGCTTAGCACTTCCCCCTCCCCGGACAGTCACAAATCCGTCCTGGTCTTGTCCCGGCTGCACGGGACCCGCTGCGGGGCTAGTCTCAGCCTGGCTAGCCTCTCTAGCACTGTTGGAGCGGACTGCGGTCCCTGCCACTATCTGACTGTAGCTAACACTAGCCTTCGCTAAAACTCCGGACAGCCGCGCCTCTAACTCGGACACCCTGGCCTCCAAAGCTACCACTACACTACACTTAACGCAACTACTATCATCTGTGAAGGAGGCAGGGTTCTGACTCGACATACGGCAAACTGAGCAGGACAGCGCGAAAGAGGAGGACGTAGACGGGGTAGCCATGGCTAGGCTAGCGGGCTAAACCAGCAAGCGAGCTACCGCGCTACGGGGGAGAGAGACAGAAGGAATTTAATCCACGCAGAAGTGTTGGTTCAAGCGGAGAAAAGAATAGTCTCCGCGGAGATAAAGGGCCAAATTAGATCTATAATTAACTAGAGTGGACTCTACAGCTACGTATAATACGTGGATTAACAATAGTAACACAGAGAGAGCTAAAGTTTTTAGCTTGCCCACAACGAGCGTTCAACACAGAATGTACTCACCGGATGTGACGTTGGTCCGATCACCATAACCATAACACAGAGAGTAACACAACTGTCTGCAATACAACACAACTACACACGACTCCATGTTTTTCTTCTCCATCATACTCAGCTCGACTGAAATAATAACAGATAAGACGTTATTAATGTAACAATGGAGACATGAACATCAGCTCTGAAGAACATTTATATGATGTGCAATAATACATATACAGAAAATAAAACATTATGCTTAAGTTTAAGTTGTTAATATTACACTACAATATCCTCCCTGCACGACTGATTCAAACCACGTGTTGCAAGTTCCACAGCACAATTACTGTTCAGATTAACAAAAGGACTTTTTTCATCATGGATGTATTACAATATATGAATAACCAGGTGATAAATGTAATTCTATTGCTATTGGGACAGCATTAAAAAGTGTTACAAGTTGACTTGAGTAAATGACTTTTACTCATTTAGCTCTGCTTTCCATTCACAGCTCGTATGTTTCTATTAGCAGCTGGATATTATTCTGCCCTACAAAGGAAAAAAGCAGTAACTACACTCTGGGTGAAACTGAGAAAACTGTCGTTTTAGTTTTTTTGATGCCCTGTCAAAATGGTTTGATCTTTATCATTTATTTCTTTTTTATTTTGTAGCTTTTTATGGTAGAATTATTATGGGTATAAAACACAAACTCTAAATTTACTCTAGTCCCTAAAAATGCACATACTGCACTTTTCCCTTGTACGAGCCTACATTCCACATATGGTTATACAAAGGAAATGTGCAGTATGTGCGTGTTTGTTGTGTCAAATGCAGATTTTTTGCTTTCTGGTATTTTATATATATATAGTATATATAGTAAATGATCTGCGTCAGTATCAATCATCATTTGAGATGTAAAGTAGTTCATGTAAAGCATTACTTTCTTATGGTAAGTGGAATCCATATACTGTATTAAGTGTATGTATAATGTATATTAAGTACCTAATTTTTTTAAGAACCCAACCAATTTTGACTTGAATCAAAGTTATTCAACAAACAAACAAATCTAATTTTAATGTAAATGTTAAACTTTCTACAAAAATAATATATAAAAACTAAATATATAAAAATATTCCATGAACCATATCATTGTTTTTACTTTGATTAAACGTTTCCATGGATAGTTCCGTTATGTGGCTTTTTCGACCATCATCTGGTCCTGTGACAGAGCAATAATCGCTTTTTTGACCATTCGAAATCCACCGCAGTGAAGGCTGATGAAGCCAAGACGGGTTTGCTGGAGAGGAGTCCTGGTTGCCACGGTAACCTTAGTGGAATGCGCAGTAACTGCGTTCCCCCTGGTTTTTGTGTCAATTTTGTAGTTACTGCAAATTAAATTATGGATTTTCTCTAAAACAGAATAGTTTTGAAACAAACCACTTTGGTACAAGATAGTACAGATGAGAAGAAGTTCAAATCTGCTCTTAACTCAATTTTGACAAACTATGCAGTTACTGCCTTTTTCCTTTGTAGGGCAGTATTGATTGTACATGTTTTAAGTGACGACATCAGCTGCTTTACATGACAACAATCACGTGACGTCACAACATCGTAAACAAATGGAGTTTGTACATTATTTATTTCCAAACATGCCGTTTGTATCTATAAAACCTGTCCTATTTTTCATTTTCATTTTAAAAGACAAAGACTGAGGCAAATCCAAAATGTCAAACTTTTTATTGGTGGCAAATGAAGTGAACAGAGGAGTCTTTGTTAAATTAAGGAAAATGGCAGAAACAAAAACCTTCTGTCCGTACATTGGACAGAGCACGATCCCCGTCTTGAACCGATTTGTTCAAACGGAACTTTCTCATCTGACGGAGCCACGAGGCCCGAGCAGAAAAGAAGCTTCCAAACTTTAACAGCGTTGGACTTTACTGAGGTAGAAGTTAGTCCCGAGTTGGGACCATGTTTTCAAAGCTCTTCGCTCAGACACGACTAAATAAAGTCAACTCGGAAAGGAGACGGGTTTGGACTGTCGTGGAAGTTTCTATCCACAGTAAGGAAAAAGCTGGAAAGGTATTTGTCCTAATCAGGAGCGTAAGTTTATTTTAACACACGTGCGGAGAACTCACATACACAGATAGCATACATCAGTTCTGCCGGGGCCAGTCACAGGTCCCCGTTTACATAGGTAACACATGAAAGACAGTCACGCCCACAAAAGGTGGGAGGGGTCACAGTAGAAGACGGGCATCCAGATGGCGAGGCGCCTTGCCTGGTGAGAGCCACTCTTTGTGCCATGGAGATGCAAACATAAGGGACAATAGATATGCAGAATGTAAAAGGGACAATAGAGATGCAAAGATGTAAAAGATCTACAGAGATGCAAAAATGTAAAAGGTCTACAGAGATGCAAAATGTAAAAGAGGCAAAGGTGAGAGAATAATTTTCGTCATGTCTGTCGGTGCAGGAGGGAGACCGGTTCCTTCCTGCAGGTTAATTGAATAGAACAGCGGGGGGTGAGTTGGCGTCCTTGAGGCTAGAGGCAGGTTAGTTAAGTTACCTTAACCAACTTGCCATAACAGGACGTTTTAGGAGCGTGAGGCGAGACGCTGCGGGGGAAAAGGGAAAAACTAAACTAAATGTAGAGGAATCCATTTCAAACTCCTGCTGTAGACGATGGACAGAGATATGAGGGAATATGTCTACGTTTTTGTGAAAGGGAGAAAGAAAAAAAAGCCCCAAAAAGGCGATTATTGGCTCATCTCTAAAAGTGAAAAAAAACATTTGATCCGTTTAAGTCTTTAGACCCGAGGAGAAGGGGCGGGGCGAGAGGTGTAACTGGCCTGGGATCACAGAACTGTATTGAAACAGGGGAAACGTGGAACAGCTTCGTAGCTTCTGACTTCACCCTAGTTTGGAGCTGTACCTTTGCTGGGAGAGGCTAAAAGCTAAACAACATTTGTGTGACTGAGCGCACACACAAAGACCACACAGGTACACATCAACTCGTCTAAGCTCAGGTAAGAACAGATCTCAGTGTGCCGGTCCTTTAACCAAGCACATGTTGTCCAGTTCCACTTTACCCAAATCTAAAAGCTTCTCGGAAACACTGGTCTATATAAAGGCTGTAAGCTCCAGTCAAGAAGCTTCTAGATTTGGATAAAGCTGAACTGAAAAAAAATGTGCTTGGTTAAAGTGGGGGTTAAGAGTTGAGTGGGCAGAACGGAGATTTGTTTGGACAAATTAATATATTTTTTTCAAAATGTGAATTCTGGGCTTGTAACATTTCCACTGCACTTCTGAAGGTGAAACAAATATAATTCCATATCTGTGAAAAAAGGTAAGATTTAGATTAAGATTTAGATTCTATGACATCAGCATAATTTCATAGATAAGCATAAACTAATTAATGAAGGTCAGTACGGGTTTCGAGCAGCAAGGTCAACTTCAATGGCCATCATCGACGCAATAGAAGAGATTACTAATAGCTTAGAGGGAAAGAAACATGCAGCTGGAATATTCATTGACTTGAAAAAAGCATTTGATACACTTAATCATTCTATATTATTAAAAAAACTAGACAGATATGGCATAAGGGGAGTGGCTTTGAGCTGGATTCAAAGCTATTTAACTGGGAGACAACAGTATGTGAAGATGGGGGAGTTTACATCAGGGTATTTAGACATTAGTTGTGGGGTCCCACAGGGATCGGTATTAGGACCAAAATTGTTCAATTTATATATTAATGACATTTTTAATGTGTCTAAATTATTCAAATTAGTGATTTTCACAGATGACACAAACATTTTCTATTCCAATGACAATTATAGTACTTTAGTAACTAACATAAACTGTGAATTAAGGAAATTAAAAACATGGATGGACAATAACAAATTGTCCCTCAACCTAAATAAAACAAAAGTAATGTTTTTCGGTAATTATAATAGAAAACCAGACTCAGTAAATATAGACGGTGTGGTTTTAGATACAGTACAATTCTTAGGAGTCACCATTGACAGTAAATTAAGCTGGAAACCACACATAAGACATATACAAGGTAAAGTCTCCAAAAGTATCTCAATCATTAACAAAGCAAAGTTTTTCTTAAATTACAGTGCATTATTTCTATTATATAGTTCATTAGTTTTGCCATATCTAAATTACTGTGTAGAAGTTTGGGGAAATAACTATAAAAGCTCATTACACCCCCTTGTTATGCTCCAAAAACGGGCTGTAAGAATTATACACAAAGTAGGATATTGTGATCACACTAATATATTATTTCTGCAGTCTAAACTGTTCAAAGTGAATGACTTAGTTGATTTCTCTACTGCTCAACTTCTGTTTAAAGCCAACAAAAATGTGCTACCTGCAAGGATACAAATGCTTTTTGCACGCAGAGAAGGGGGATATAACCTGAGGGGGTGTGATAACTTTAAGGTTCAAGCAGTGTCTTCCACTAGGAAAAGTATGTGTGTGTCTGTATGTGGAGTTAAACTCTGGAACAAACTGGGGGCAGAATTTAAACAATGTCCAAATATTCATCATTTCAAATCAAGATATCAAAAAAATGGTATGGTCAAAGTACCAGAAGGAGGAAATGGGTACTTGATTGCTAATGGGTGTTACAAAGTGCTGTGTACTTTAAAGGTCAGATCTAAATAAGAATGAAGTATATTGTGGTTGTTACTATTATACTATTGCAGTTGTTGTTGCCATTTTTATTGCTGTTGCTATTGCTGTTGTGTTGTTATCATCACTATTTTAACTTTAAATGTAACAGTCTAGGATTAATGCCTAACAATCTATAGATTATTCTTAGAATCAAACTCAATCGATTCAGACAGTGGTATTGCTATTGATGCTGATGGTAATATAAAAGAATTAAATTCTCAGAAGTAAAACATGCACATATCCATGTACTCCACATTCAACATAACCCGTAGTACAGGGCAGACAGGCGGGGGTCGGCAGCTCGAGGAAACCCTCTTTTGGCAGCAGACTCCTAAAATGTGTCTCGTTTAATGCATAGTATAGGACACTTAACAAATGATGGTCCGGTTGCTCGGGGGCTGCTCCCCTCTGGCAGCAGGTCCAGTCACAGAAAGGAAAAAAAGAAAAGCCCCGAATCCTTTTAAACACACATCATTAAGACTATTCTTGTTATCATGAGCATCAATCAGTCTGCGAATACTGTACCTTTCATGAATAAAAGTGGATTATTTTATGTATCATTCAAATACTGTGATACAGAGTAATGGGTCATAATGGTGATGATGTATAACGGCAATGCCAACACGGTAATGAATTATTTATTTTATTTGGGTTTTTGAACAGGGGTGGGAGTCAATAAGCTTGTCTTCTTCCCACTCCTTTTCGAGCTGTAATCTAAATGAATGTCATTTTATTTTTTATTTTTTTCTCTTTTATTATGTATATATATATTTCTGTTTTTCTCTTCTTTAGCTCGAAATAAAGTATTCAAATCAAATCAAATCATTTGTGAAACATTATTTTGAAATAGAGTGAACTGGATAAGTCTCTGTGAACGACACAGACATGTTCATGTCATGAAGCACATTTGATCTGGGCCTGCCACGATACGTTTTTTTGAGGACGATATATCGTCTCAGAAAATATCGCGATAAACGATAATATTGAGTATAATGCAAATACTGTAGGCCAGTGGTCGGCAACGTCCGGCCCAGGGGACACTTTTGGCCCGTTGCCAATATTTTTTGGCCCACCAGAGGATATATATATATATATATATATATATATATATATATATATATATATATATATATATATATAAAATTCCTAACAGAGACTTCTTTATCCGCAAATGTTTTGCCCCTGATCTTTGCTCGTGTTTGGCACAACACCATTCCACTGTTGCATTTTAACTCTAAAGCAGTGTTTTTCAACCTATTTTGAGCCAAGGCACATTTTTTTTATTTAAAAAATCACGAGGCACACCATGCACCAGCAGAAAATGTTAAAAACTTTAACTTTGTAGCCTATATTCACAAAGTGCATCCATGCATCGCTACTTCTCTTGTCTCAAAGAAATGAGCGACCTGCGGGCACTTTCTGATATGGAAGAGTTTAATATGGTGACTCTGCCGATCAGCACAGAGACTTGACAATGGCACGTTATTTGCAGATAAATATTGATTTGTTTTCAAAAAATGTTGTTTAGACCCACTAGGTGAAATTGGATAATTTCCCAAGGCACACCAGACAATATCTCACGGCACACTAGTGTGCCCCGGCACAGTGGTTGAAAAACACTGCTCTAAAGGTCCGCACACACTACATGACTTTATAGAACCCCTGGGGGTTCACACTGAACCACTGAGAATCGTCAGAGCGAACACACTACACAAACAGCTGATGCACGTCTGTGTCTCTACCGCTTCATTTCTCCTCCAGCTTCAAAAACTGACCCCAAATCCGCAAAGATAGGCCTGTGTTTGTGAGTGTGCGAAAACATGTGCGTGTCCCAGTTTGGTCAGCGGTGTCAACAGTGTCACAACACCGCTATGCAAGGCTCCTACTGCTACGAAGCTGAAACACTTGGCTATAGTTCTGTCAAAGGGAGATAAAAGTCGGCGACACGAAGAAGCGGGACGTATTTCAGTGGATTTAATAAGAAAAGGAGACGGGCCTCCGCCCCGAGATGGAGGAGGCGGAGGAGACAGCGGAGAAAGCGGAGAGAGGTGAGCCGCTAGCGGAGAGGTGAAGCTGAACAGTCCGTCTCCAAACTCAGTAAGTGCGGCTAAACTCTGTTCGCGGTGTAAATGTATCTTGAAAAGGCGGTTCTCGTGAACGTTTGGTGATATAAAGCTGTGCTGTTTCGTGTGGGGCTGTGGTCATGAAATGAGCCGTTTGTGCCGCTGTTTTCACGGAGAAATGAAAATGTGTTTTTCTGTCTTTATTTCACTCTGTCATGGCCACTGCTTTCTGTGTGTTCACTTTGGGGACGGTGAAATCAGCCACGTTTCTCCTGTGCGTCCAAAATCGGGCTTAAAAATCAAACGTTTGATTTCCTGCGACTGTAGTCCAGTTGCGTCTGACTGCTGACACACGACACGACTCCAACGCCAGTCCAGTCGTGACTCTGGTGATTGTGAAGAGACAGTCCTAGAAACCTTCCTGTCGTTGTTTCATCGGTAAGAGGCGGTGCAGTTTTCGGCGGTCATGCAGTTTTCGGCGTAACACCGGGCCAAAATCCAGGACGCTTTAAGCGAGGCCCTGGATACCTTTTCCTGTGTGGTCAGGCCTCGGACTAGGACCTGCTGCTCCGGATATAACTGTCATAAAGAGCATTGACTTTGAGACGCTTGACTCAGACTGAAGTGGAAAGGACTGAATGACCCAGGTTTGGTTTGGTGATGTCGCTGAATATTGGACTCTTTGCAAACGGAGATGACCTCGTTGCAGATGAGGCAGAGGTTTGGCATTCACATATCCAGGTAGGATGAAACCATATGCTTGTCGCACAATGTTTCATTTCCCGCCATTTCAATAATAATATATCAGCCACGTAATACACGCTGTGTTTGAGGACGTTATTTTAAGCCGCCACAAGGGGGCAGTGTTGCTCTTTTGTCATGCGTTCAGCCAATATTTCCACATTTTGGCCTTTTTTTAAAAACAATAAATACGTGCACACACCAAAAGATAATTCATTTTTCCTCATCTAATAATTCATTCAGCGGTCTGTCCACACACAGCCTGGGAGACTTGTCCTTTTTCTTCACCACTACGATTGGCGCTGCCCAGCCACTGTTACTCCACACCCGCGTCCAGACTCTGTTGAAGCTGCTGGTCGGCGGAGAGCTGCTGGTCGGCGGCCATTCTGCGTGTGTTAGAGAAATAACAATTGATGTTTGAGAGGACCGATGAAGAAGAGGCAGAAGTCGGGATGTCTTATACAGGAGAAGTTTATTTACCATCGTTATGGGACCCGGAGACATGAACTCAAGACATTGCGCTAGTCCTTCCATTCAAGTCTGCCTATGCTTCCACAGAAGAGAGATAAATACCGACTAAGAGCGTCAGACTGATACGTAAGCAAAACATTCAGTGGCGCCTGAGCCCCACAGTCAAGGCTATGACAGAGATAGTACGACCGTACAGTTTGACCCACGGATAATACGAGTTTACAGCTTGACCCAGTATGATAAATAGTGATTTAATATTATCCTTCAACTGCGTGGAGGCTGCTTGACTGGAGCCCTGGCGTGGTCTGGATGTCATGCTGCACGATGTTGGTGCGGCCGAGGTCAGTAGGGCCGGTAGAGACGATATCGGAGTAGGAACGTAGCAGATGGGCGA
Organism: Proterorhinus semilunaris; assembly: GCA_021464625.1. Lineage (NCBI taxonomy): Eukaryota > Metazoa > Chordata > Actinopteri > Gobiiformes > Gobiidae > Proterorhinus > Proterorhinus semilunaris. The sequence continues at coordinate 264,679 of JAJBBP010000035.1, read as the reverse complement.
GTTTGTTGCGGTCACCCTCCGACAAGATGGAGCAGCTCTCCCCATACATGACCTGCAAGTGGGAAGGAACAGAAACAGAGTTACAGAATTATCAGCCAATCAGAATTCGATATACATTGACAGTCCGCCCCCTAGGGCCTTCAGTAGCTCAGCAGCGCCCCCTACGGTTTCACCAGAGGCTGAACAGGCGTAATACTCGTTAAGACATATTTTTATTCAAAAACAGAACATGTAGAGTGGCCGCTGCAGAAGAGAGCGCTGAGCGCCAAAACATCGGACCACACAGACCCAAGACAACCCACAATGCACTGCTCTTAAAGAGCCAGGCCTGTAACACTGTCAATTATGTAAAATGTAATTATCTTTTGGCGTGTGCACTTATTGAATATTGGCTGAACGCATGTCAAAAGAGCAACACTGCCCCCTTGTGACAGTTTACAAGAACGTCCGCGAACGTCACTCAAACACAGCGTGTATTACGTGGCTGATATATTATTATTGAAATGGCGGGAAATGAAACATGTTGTAGCTCCTTTTATTGTACATGTTTTTAAAACATATTTTCTTTTTCTATGACGATGGTGTGAAATGCAGTGCTTATATTGGCCACAAGATGGAGCCCTGCGGTTTAACCTGCAGCATCGTCCTCCTGTGTCCTGCCCAAGAGCACAACAACAGCCTGTCTAAGAACTGAAGCGACTTTAAAGGTCAAACATCTACATTTATAAATCATTTTAAAGAAAGAAAACTGACTCTGGGGAAAGGAAGTTCATTTGATCTAATATTGTATTTGATTATTTCTTTAATAAATGGGATTGTGATGGAACTATTTGCTTAGTTTAAAAACTGTCACATTACTTTATTTTTCAGGAGTTTCATCTTTATACTGATTCACTTCTTTAAAGGTTTGTCATTTGTTTCACTAAATGCGTTTTTAAGCGGGCACAGGAAGTAACAACCAAACAGGAAATTAGCTACATAGCTTTTCTTCAACTTAAAGGTCAATACATTTCACAATAAAATGCATTAACTGTACATTTGAGAACACAAATTCAACCCCCCCCCCCCCCCCCCCCTTGTTCTCATGCTGTTTGTCCCAAACTTAAAGCTTTCCAAAGAACCATTTTTGAAATTTAACTTTTTTTGCTCTTGTTACAGGTTTTGTCAATATGTCAGCTGCCATATCCTCTGATGGACAGTACACAATATTGATCTTTCCGTCTTTTAAAGCTTCTCGAATAAAATGATACTTCACATCAATATGTTTTGACCGCTGTCTGTTCACTGGATTTTTGGTCAGAGCAATTGCTCCTTGATTGTCTCCAAATATAGTGGTACAATAGTACATTTTATTGTCCATCCCATTCAACAGTTGGGTTAAGTACATGCTTTCCTGTGTAGCGGCTGTCATCCCTATGTACTCGGCTTCACAAGTCGATAAAGCCACAGTTGGTTGCTTCCTTGTTTTCCAAGATATCACTGGACCTTGTTTTGTAAGAGCAAAACAATATCCTGTAGTACTGCGTCTGTCTTCTACTGAAGAGGCCCAGTCAGAGTCGCTAAATGCCACATCACTGCTTTTCTTAAAGACTAACTCATAGTTATTTGTGCCTTTGAGATATCTGAGGACATGCTTTGCAGTCACAAAATCTTCCCTTTTTGGTTGTGCTAAAGTTTGTGAAAGTTTACTTACAACCCAGCTTATATCTGGTCTTGTACAAGTCATGGCGTATATAAGACTGCCCACAATTTCCCGGTACTCTCTGGGATTTACAGTCTCATGATTGTCATTTTCTTCACTATTTGTAGTGTCCGTTTTCAACTTACAAGGTGTAGACCTGGGTCTGCACTCAGACATGCCAAAACGTTCTAGCATTCTTTCAATATACTTTTTCTGGTTCATTGTGATTTCATTCTCTCTTTGTTCAAACTGTATCCCGAGAAAATAGGATATTCTCCCCAAGTCCTTCATGTTAAATTTCAATCTCATTGTTTCTTTAAATGCATTAAGTAGTTCAAGTTTGCTAGCAGCGATGATTAAATCATCAACCCAAATGGTTACAAGTACAGTTTCATCCTCAACACATTTCCTGTACACACAATGATCTGAGGGGTTTCTGTCAAAACCATTTTGTTCTAGGTAATTGTTGTTTGTAATCGAGTTTGTACCAGTTTCGACCAGATTGTTTCAAGCCATAAAGAGATTTCTTTAACTTGTACACCAATTTTTCCTGTGACCGGGTTTGTTCAAAACCCTCAGGTTGGTCCATGAATATTTCTTCCTCTATGGGGGCATGTAAATATGCCGTCTTGACGTCCATTTGATGAACAACAAGATCGTTCTGAGCTGCTATCTGCATAAGAGCACGTACAGATGTGATGTTAGCTGTTGGTGCAAACGTTTCATGGTAGTCTATTCCTTCTGTTTGGCTATATCCTTTTGCTACAAATCTAGCTTTAAATATTTTTCCATGGTCGTTTTCTTTAAGTGTGTATACCCATTTTCCACCCACAGTGGTTCTACCTTCAGGTAATGTAGTTAGTTCAAATGTCTCATTTTGTTTTAGGGAGGTCATCTCTTCTGCCATAGCTTGTTCCCACTTGGATGCCTCTGGTGACATCAAGGCTTCTTTATAGGTTTGGGGGATCCCACAGGCTGCCCTGTAACAATAATCAACACTTACAGAGGTTACATTTGGTTCATCTATACAGTTTGATGTGTAATCCTCCAAGTATTTTGGAGGTTTTGTTTCTCTTTTTGGATAACGTTCCTGTTGACCCTCTTGCTCAGTTTGTGATGTTTCTACAGTGTCATATTTTGTTTCATCTGTCTCTCCCTCAAAGTCCTGTACTTGTTCATCCTCAGTAGCCTTTTCATTTTGTTCAGTGGGTAATTTGTAGTTGTACATTTGGATTTCTGAGTTACACTCTTCAGTCTGTGTTTGTTGTTCAGTCTGTTCAGCTATGCTCTTTTTGATAAACTTTACCAGTCTATGCTTTGACACTTTTCCTGTGTGAGGGTTATAAACCAGGTATGCTGCTATTCTTACTATAACCCACAAATATCGCTTTTTCACACCTGGGGTCAAGCTTCTTGTGATCATGAATGTAAACGTAACACTCAGATCCAAATATCCATAATTTTGATAGATCTGGTCTTTTCCCTGTCAACATCTGATACGGTGTACTTTTAGTTCTGTTGTTGAAGCACCTGTTGCGAATGTGAGCAGCATTTTGGATGGCATAAGGCCAGAGTGCTTTAGGTAGTCTCTTTTCCAACAACAGGCACCTACCCATTTCAAAAAGAGTTCTCCATTGTCTCTCTGCTGTTCCATTCTGATGAGGGGAATATGGCGCAGATGTTTCGTGTTTTATACCCTTTTTCCTTAAAAGTGTCTGAAAGGAGCTGCTTGTGAATTCAGTGCCATTATCTGATCTAATGCACTTAACATCACCGTAAGGTGCACAGTCTGCAATAAACTTTTCTGCTGCCACTGTAGCTTCATTTTTGTGTTTGAGGAAATAGATTGACACCGCCCCTGAAAAATCATCTGTGAATGATATAGTGTACCTATGGCCACTTTGGCTAGTTGGCTCAATGGGGCCTGTCAAATCTGTATGTACCAATTCAAGGGGCTTACTAGCTTTTGGGTCACTTTTTCTGTTTCTGTGGTTTGTGAATTTCCCTTTAGTACATACTTCACATTCTATTTTTGCATTTCCTGAGATTTTCATTCCCTCTACAACTTCAGGTAATTTTAGCACATCACTCACATTACAATGTCCTAAGATCTCATGCCACGTCTTTACATCGCATGTCAAGTTTACATTGTCACAAGATGATATGTCATTGAATGAAGTGTCACCGTTTACCGTTTTCAAGTAGTAGAGTCTGTTGTATTCTTCAATGGCGAAAACAGTCCCATCTTTGTGGATGAGTTCATTGTGTCCTTTCTTGAAGACCACCTGGGCTCCATTTGCTGTTGCCGCCTTCACTGAGAGTATGCTCTGGGGGTAGGATGGGATGAAGAGAGCATCCTTCAGTGTGACGGTGGTCCATTTTCCTTGTGTGTCCTGTAGAGCGACGCTAGCATCTCCTCTTTTTAGCGCCACGTTGTTGGTCCTGGATCCATCAGCGAGTTCCATGAAGTGTTTTCTTGGGTCAAAGGTCTTGTCAAAGTGCGTGAACTTGCTCTTCTCTGTTATAATGTGCGAGGTAGCTCCACAATCTACCATTAATTTTTCATCCATTATGTCAGTTGGTAAAAGTCTATGGCTGACTTTAAACACAAAGGTTTGTTCTTCTTTCTGGTCTTCTTGTCTTTCAGCTGTCTGTTTGGCTTCATCCTTGTGCTTATTTTTCATTCTGCATGTCTCATCACTGTGCGTAGAACTTCTGTGATAAGTACACCACTTTGGAACAGCTTTTTGACGACAGTCTTTAGCGACGTGTCCGCGGTTCCCACATCCGTAACATGTGACTGTTTTAAAGTCAACTTTCATCACATTGTCTGCTTTCGGGTTATTTTTGTTTTCGAATCTCTCAGTTTCTTCATAGCTTCGTAGGTTACTCTTAAACTGCGTGAATGTTATGTCTTCTTTGCTTTGAGTTGTGTGAATGGCAAAAGGTTTGTACGTTTCTGGAAGTCCTTTTAAAATCATAGCGATAATGAGGCCGTCGCTAATGACTTCGTTTGCATTTTTTAAAGAAGTAACTGCTTTCTCTGCACGAATAACGTAGTCCGTCACTGGTTCATCTGGTCTCTTTTGCAGGGATGTAAGTTCAGTATACAACGCGATGATCCTGGGTTTACCTTGACTGGCGTAGTGATCTCGTAAAATCTGCAGGGCTTTTCTGCCGTCATCGGCTGCACCCCGCATGACCAGGGATAGGCTTTTATCGTCGAGGAATTGTATAAGTTCTGCATAGCAATCAGCATTTTTGTCAGCATCGGGATCGGTGGTTGAAAGTATTGTATTCTTCAGGCCCATGATACGTAAATGGCCGAGTCATTTTACTTCCCAAAGTTCATAGTCATTTTCATCACCACTAAACACCAACCTTTGCCACCGTCCGCTAATATCGCGTCTGGGCCCATAACCTGTTGCGTTTGGTACATCTTCAGCTTCGTTGGCCATTGTCGAATGAGCAGACAGATCACTTCTTATTTGTTTTCTTTATTTCTTTCTAACATGTTCGTTAGAGAGCATCGTGCATCGCATCGTTTTTAAGCGGGCACAGGAAGTAACAACCAAACAGGAAATTAGCTACATAGCTTTTCTTCAACTTAAAGGTCAATACATTTCACAATAAAATGCATTAACTGTACATTTGAGAACACAAATTCAACACCCTCCCTGAAGTTCTCAGGGCCCGAGATGGTTCATACGGCTCTAACATGTCAGAGATGGACTTTGGTGCTAAACCATGAAAAGACTTGTACACAAGCAGAGCTGTTTTAAATTCTATTCTCTGAGTGACAGGAAGCCAGTGCAGAGACCGGAGCACTGGACTAATATGGTGGTATTTCCTGGTTCTTGTCAGGACTGGAGCAGCAGCGTTCTGGATGTTCTGCAGCTCTAACAGCTCGTTTAGAAAGGCCAGTGAATACGTGCACACACCAAAAGATAATTAAATGTTTCATCAAAGTCTCGCGGTGTGAAGAATAAATCATCGACAGGACGTCTGAGCCACTTGTTCAGTTATTTTTGAAGCATTTTTGACTCTAATTCAATCTCAGCTCATATTCTCCTATAACAACTTGTGCCCAGACCTTCTTAACAGTCCTTTTCTTCTTGAGCTCCTGTTTCAGCCACAGCCCAGAGAAGAGGGGGAAGTGAAGGAGACAAACAGTAGTTAACCTCTTAACCCCCGCCTGGACCGAGGACATGTTCTCCAGTTTGGCTTTACTCAAATCTAAAAGCTTCTTGGAAAACGTGTCAAAATAACAAGGATGAAAATGGGGATAAAATTGGGAAACAATTGAGAAAAAATAAGTAAAATAGAGATAATAATGTAAATTGCTCAAACACATTTCTAAATGGCTGCGATGGTAGTTGTGGATCTCAGCCTTCAGTCTGCTCCTCCAGTCTGAATACGTGGTTTCATGAGTAAAGCACAAATCCTTCCAAACTCTTCTTCTGTCACTGACGCCTCGGCCGACACTTCTTCCACTTCAGGAACACAACCTTTGGACAATTGAATTTGCGGCGGGACCGATAAAGGCCCAGTGTCGTCCTTTTAGACGCTTTTATTTTTAGCAGCGCGTCACAAGATCGGGACGTGAGCGGAGAGAACCCCCCCCCTCGTCTTAGTTTACCTGCAGCCAAAGCAAATAACAACACATCTCCATGGCGACGGGCCGGTGGTGTCCCGCTACCAGATAAAGAGGGAATGAGGGAAAATAAAAAAATGGGGCAAAAGTTTGAACAAAATGAGTAAAAACTCTTCTCTCTAAAGATAGAAGAGTTGTTTTTTTCCGTTCCTGCTTTCGATACTTTGATTTTTCCGATACCAGACTGATATGGTTTAACGGTGCCCAGCTCTAGTCCTCACCAACACTGTGGACGAGCCGTCTGGTCCCCTTGGTACCCCCCCCCCCCCCCCCCTCAAACATGTCCCATTACTTATTAATAACATTGTTATGGGTTTGTGCTTTTCAAGCAGCACAACGTAAAGTGAGGAATACCAAGTTAAAAATGTCAGCTTATTTTACAGCTTTATTTATTTATTTATTTGGTCGGGACAGTGCATGTTAATGAACACACATGAGTCTCATGCATGTAAACGAGCCACACTGGATTGTAGCCTTGAGCTAATTTCCATCCGTTATCCCCCATGCACACTTTCAAACACACTCCCATGCATCCTGGCCTATTGTACATGTTTTTAGTGGTAGGGGAAACCGGAGGAAACCTACACAGACACGGGGAGAACTGTAGTAATGTTCAATATAGCATTAATATTCATTTTATTTTGTATTCTATAAAGAAGCAACGGTCTGAACAATGATTAGTGCTGCAGGTCAAAAGGTGGGGGAGGGGTATGCTAATGAGGAAACACTGCCACACATATTCTTCCTCAGCCCCCCTGAGTGGGGGGGCCCAGGTCACCCCTGGCCACCCCCTAGACACGCCTCTGATGCAGAGACTTTTTCAACTCAGTCACCGCTGAAATCAAAGCTGTTCATTTCACCGAGACTACCCGGAGACTCATCTCCAGGGGACGTCTCAGAGACATCTCCGTGACCAGCGGTAACTGGAGTCTCCAACTAGTCTCAGGATGTGTGAAGTTTCCCTTCACTTTGACTCGCTGCTGCTGCCTCTGCTGACACTGTGACTGGGAGGTTAAAACAGAAGGATGGGAGCGGGAGAGTGGAGGATTCAGCCGAGGTTCTGTCCACCATCAGCGCTAACAACTTCATACTCTTTAACTCTAGAGGAGCTGCAGGTGAATGGGGGGAAACTGTTGTGATGTGGGTTTTTGGTTGTTGGTCTTGTCCTGGTTTTGGTTTGTTTCTCCCCTGTCCTGGTCTGTGTCTCTGTCTTGTGTTTATTTTGATGTGTCCTGGTCTGTGTCTGTGTCGTCCAGCTTTCCCTTCCTCCTGCTGATTGCCTGCCCCGCCCTGATGTGTGTCACCTGTGCCCCGTTTCCTTGTGTATTTATACCCCTGTGTTCTCCCCTGTCCTCGTCGGATCATTGTTATATGTCGTTCGTCGTCTTGCTTGGTCTGTTCTGTTCCACGGAGTTCTGCGTGTCTGTAAGTTGTATCCTGTGTTGTTTTACTTGGTCCTACCATTAAATTTAAGTTTTATTTGGAGCTGCTGTGCATTTTGGGTCATCATTCCACCGCATCCACAACAGAAACGTTATATTTAGAGATATCCATTTGAAACTCCTGCTGTAGATGACTGACATGAACATGAGGAGAAAACGTACTGCAAGTTTCCCGTCATTTCATGTTTTCATTTAAAAAGTGTTTAGATCCAAGTGTTGATGCTGTTCGTCCAAGTACAGCTTTGAAGGAAGTCACTTGTTTTTTCAGCTCAAATAGAGATTTACATTTTTGTCCCTTTTTTTTCAATTCTTTTTTGCACAACTTTGTCTTATTCTTGCTCCCATTTTTTCTCGTTTTCCCAATTTTTTCTCATTCATTTATTTATTTTCCCCCCATTTTTCATATGACATAATTTATTCTCAATAATTTCCCTTATGTTCTCCCATTTTATAAAACAGTATTGTACATGTTCTGTTTTCTTGTTCTAGACGACATATAGGAATCGGGGAAAGTATCGTTCAGGTATCGGTAAAGAAAACCAAGTATCAGTAAAGTACTGGTATCAGAAAAAATGTAACGTGTCCAGTTGATTTAGATCTACTTCTGTCTCTTTTTTATCCATGTTTTTGTTGTACTCTTTTCAAGAGGTTTTTAGATTTGGGTAAAGCCAGACTGGAGAAAATGTGGCGGTGGTGAAGAGGTTCATCAGAGCACGTTTGAAGCCATTTATCTAAAGATTAGACAGAAATGAGTTTACTAATAATTCATCTGAAAACCAAATCTAAAGAGTGGAATCAAAAGCTGACTTGGAGACTTGAAGTTGAGTCGATACCAAACATGTGGCATTTGTGAATAAACACAGACTAAATCTGGACTAAACGAGGCCCAAATAGAACTTTAGTGTGTGTTGAAAAGAGCTGTGAACTGTGGCCTCATGTCCCTCATGGTTTGGATCTAATCGTATCAAAAGTGTGGGAATAAGAAGAGGCTGAAATCATTTCAAATGTTTCTGATTCAGACGGACAAACTGAAGCTTTTCCTCCTGCTGTATCTCGGCGGGGGGTCGTGGGTTCCACTCCTGGGCTCGTGGTGTTTTCTGGAGAAGTTTGTGTCTATAAAAGAGTCTAGACGCCTCTACATCTGCATGGAAGGAGGAGTCGAGCTCTGCACAGAGAACAATGATAATGTCATATTAAAACATATTCTTCCACACACGGACAAAGCACAATGAGGTGAACAGGAAAAATACAAGAGGATAGAAACTTTATTGTCTACCATAGAAAGATGGGGACAAACATTTAAAATAAATTGGGGAAAAATGGGAAAACATAGGGGGACATTTTTTTTAAATATGGGGAAATGTGGTGGAAACAAATTGAAAAAGTTGGGAAAATAAAGAGTCTCTCTCGCTCTCTCGCTCTCTCGCTCTCTCTCTCACTCACTCACTCACTCACAGGAAGCTCGGGCTCGTCATTAAAGCGTCCTCCGCTCACACAAACATGTCCGTCGCTGCTGTAGATCTGAACCCAAACATCCACAGAGTCGTCGTTACTAAACCTGACGCCGTGGAGGAAACGACGGGCCGGGACGAAAGGTCAGTCTGGAATATTCAACTTTTTGTTTTTGGAGCGACTAAAGTGGAGATGTTGCAGCACTGGAAAAAGAATCATCATCTCAAGGAAGAAATGACAGAAGTCTACTTGAATAAACAGATTCAATGTAAAGTTTCAGAAGGTCTGGTCTTAGGCTCAGGCCTTAGCTTTCAAATGAGGCGTTACTCTGGCCTATAGGCCTTTTAGATTTGGGCAGTGTGACAAGACCTTTACTCTGTCATCCAGCCTCAAACGACACATGAGGATCCACACTGGGGAAAAGCCCTTTGAGTGTGGCCTGTGTGGACATGTGTTTACTCAGTCATCCAGCCTCAAAGAACACATGAGGATCCACACTGGAGAGAGGCCATACAGCTGTGAGCAGTGTGACAAGACCTTTACTCAGTCATCCAGCCTCAAACAACACATGAAGATACATGCTGGGGAAAAGGAATACAGCTGTGACGAGTGTGGGAAGTCATTTAATCAGCTCCCAGGTTTCTGGCGACACAAGAGAGTCCATGATGGATTAAAGTTGTACACATGTGAGCAGTGTGGGAAAACATTTAGTCAGTCACATGATCTTGAACGTCACATGAGGATCCACACTGGAGAGAGGCCATACAGATGTGAGCAGTGTGACAAGACCTTTACTCAGTCATCCACCCTCAAAAGACACATGAAGAGGATCCACACTGGAGAGAAACAGCTGTGATGAGTGTGGTCAGACCTTCAGATATTTTCAGGTCAAATGTGCTTCATGACATGAACATGTCTGTGTCGTTCACAGAGACTTATCCAGTTCACTCTATTTCAAACTAATGTTTCACAAATGCTGATGTTTTTTAGGGAGGTCATATAATGTAAATCTTAACTTTTTTTTTCACAAATATGGAATTATATATGTTTCACCTTCAGAAGTGCAGTGGAAATGTTACAAGCCCAGAATTCACATTTAGAAAAGAGAATATGAATTTGTGCAAACAAATCTTTGTTCTGCGCACTCTAAAAATGATCCTTTAAATAGTCTCTTCATTCCCTTGTGTTGTTTTCCTCATGTGTTTTTTCATGTTTGTGTCGTTCACAGAGACTTATTGAGTCGACTCTATTTCAAACTAATGTTTCAGACTTGCTGATGTTTTAGTGTTGATGGAATGTAAAGCTTTACACTTATTTTACACTTTAACCTCTTAACCCCCACCTGAACCAAGACATTTTTTTCACTTCGGCTTTACCCAAATCTAGAAGCTTGCTAGAACACTGCTTGCAATCACACATACAACTTGCTACAACCAGTTACTTAAGCAAACAAGCTAATTTACATTTTCAGATGACAAAGCCGATCTTTTCTTTTGCACAATGTGTCCAGCCAAAGAAAAAAGTATTTCGCAAGGTACTGTGGAACCAGGTGCACCCAAGTATTTCTGTGCAACACGAGCCAGCTAACTGTAGGCACCACTGTGTGCTGACCACCTCTCCAAGGGACATGTATCCATGCTCACACAGGGCTCTGCTCTGTACCTTTGTAGTGTGTTGTCTGTGGCTGATCCCTCATCCTCTGATTCTGACTCTGACCCCATGAGTAGAAGAGACATCTTTTTCTGTGGAGGTTCTTGCACCTTCTTGTCCAGTCATTTCTGGACCTCTGGGCTGCAGGTTCTTCTTCTTTCAGCATTTCACTCAGATTTTGCCACACCTCTCCCCAGTCTGCACGTGGCAGGCACTTGAGGTCCTTAAACCGGGGATCTAAAGCTGTTGCTACCTTTAACCAGGCCAGGTTCATGTTCTCTTTTCTTTTGTTGAGATCCTTTGTGAATGCATTCTTGAAGCGGGCTATGTAGGCTGGATCAACATCTGACACTTCCATAGTACGCAGAAGATGGCAGAGCGCAGGCAGGACAACAGAGCAGGACACATACTTTTCACCACCTAGAAGCTCTGTGATGTACCTGTGGAGGAAAGCACAAGAACACACCATTAAATACATTTGTGAATACCAGAAGAGGGAGAGATAAAAATAGCAATAAACACCTCACCTGCATGGCTCAAGTAGGGTCTCAAGTTTGGCCAACTTGTCATATTCTCCATCCATCCATTTTCTTCCACTTGTCCGTTGCCGGGTTGTGGGGGCAGCTGTTGGAGCTGCACCAGTCCTCTATGGCTCCTCCTGCAGGTGGTGGGTCCACAGAAGGACGGCCTCATGGTTTCAAACGGGGGCCTGTTGGTCTCTCATAGGGGGCTTCACCCATTCACCAGTGTACGCAGACACTGGAGGCATGGAGGGTGAAGTGTCTTGCCCAAGGACACAACGACAATGTGCACCTTCAGGAGGCGGGATTCAAAACCCCCGACCTTCCGATCATGAGACGACCCAATCTACCATCTGCACCACCCTCGCCCCATTTAGATGGATGGATGGAGGGGAGAGAGAGAGAGGAGAGGAAGAGAGGGAGGGAGAGAGAGAGAGAGGGAGGGAGAGAGAGGGGAGAGAGAGAGGAAGAGAGGGAGGGGAGAGAGGGGAAGAGACCAAGCTCTTCCGCAGAAATGTACCATCTGTGTGGGAATAGGTCTGGACGAATTTGAATATCTTGTTATTTTCCCAACTTTTTCAATTTTTTTCCTTCACATTTCCCCATATTTAAAAAAAATGTCCCTCTATGTTTTCAATTTTTTTCCTTCACATTTCCCCAATTAATTATAAATGTTTGTCCCCATCTTTCCCCTATATTTTCCCCAATTGTTCCCTTATATTCCCTACTTGTGTGAAGCCAAAGGCAGATTGGTGCCATCACTCTATGGTAGACAATAAAGTTTCTATCCTCTTGTATTTTTCCTGTTCACCTCATTGTGCTTTGTCCGTGTGTGGAAGAATATGTTTTAATATGACATTATCATTGTTCTCTGTGCAGAGCTCCACTCCTCCTTCCATGCAGATGTAGAGGCGTCTAGACTCTTTTATAGACACAAACTTCTCAGTTTTTATTAATCCCCCTCCCCCATTTTTCCTCTTTTTTCTATATTTTCACATTTCTAGACACTGGAGATGAATTCCATATTATACATTTGCAAATCTTCCTAAGAGTAGTTTTAATCTCATCTTGGGCAGAAAGAAACTACTTTAGACACCCAGAAACTAAACTACCTCAGTCTTTCATCAAATTTCTTGATGACGTTTTACTTAAGACTCCTACCGATAAATTCAAGTAATATTTAACAGGTATTAACCATGCCCAAAATAGAAATAGGCGAGTGAAAGTTACCAAGTACTCTCAAGACTGACCGTTTCATTAGCTGTATCACTTTTGACTACAAAAAGACGCCCTGAAACTAAACTACCTCATGTTTCCAACAAATTCTTGGATAACCTTTTACTTAGGACTGCTACTGATAAATGTAAGCCATTTTTATCAGGTATTATCCATGCCCAAAAAAGAAATCGTCGAGTGAAAGTTGCTAAGCCTGACCAATTTCATTAGCTAAAACTTGACCACTTTTGACAAAAACATTAGCATTAGCAAAAGCTGCATTGCCTTCACACGGACAAATGGGTACTAACATTGAGAATTAAAGCTAGTTTTGCAATATTTGTTGATATACAGTATTATAAAGACACTTACCACCAGGGAAGAGGTGTATACTCGGTGCCATGATCAATCAGAGTTGAGCTGTTTGTTCGTAAATCTGGAAAAAACACATACAAGCACAGAGACAAAGTGTTAGAAAGCGTTTCGAATGTGTCTATGAGCAAGAATTGACATAAACTTGGTGAGAAATGACGATACAGACCTCTCGTCTAATCTCTCACTCGAGTGTCCAAGTGACAGTGAAAAATTGCATTCCAGTTGCTATTTAAATAGTGCCGCCTGTTGCCATGCCAACGACGCCAACGACGCGAAGTCACACAGACGTGAGATTTTTTTTTTTTTTTTTTAATAAAAATAATTTGTAAAACGAGATGGACACTAGAGCAACGTCTGTCTTCTTCTTCCTGTTATTTAAAATATTATTATTAATAATAATAATGATTTAATTTTTAGATCAGTGCACTAATATGGCCAAAAAGGGGCGAGGGAGTCAGTTGTTGCTCCATTGCACCAAGAGGTGGTCCCAGGTCTTATTGTACTTTGGAGACTGATTTTGCCCATCTTTCTAAAATGGTATGATCTGTTTGCAGATTGTGCCATTGATTGACCTACACTTTTGTTTTACAATGTAAATGTCATGTAAGCGCAGTAGATAAAGTCGGTTGCACATTACGTTGGTCATCTTTGGCCAAGCAACTTTTCAACTGAATGTTGGACAGAGCAGATACAATAAAAATACTGACTCAAGTAACTTAGCTTTGAGACAACAGTAATAACAAAAGTACTTGGGGAAAATGCTACTTGAGTATTGTGAGTAGCCTGCTTGCGTAAAGCCTGATTTATGATTCAGTACATAAATGATGATAACTGAAACATGAAATGATGTAAAAGTATGCTAGAAGTAAGTAGGTCAGTAGCCTACGTCAGTGCCATTTTAGTCATTGTACAAGCATACAATGAAATTGTGTCCTGAGCGCGCCGCCATGTGGGCAAACCTGACCAGCATGTTTTTGGAGGTAGGGGAAACTGTAGCACCCGGAGGAAACCTGGCTGGCTGCCTTCAGTGCTCCTCTGAAATGGTGCACCGCCTCCTGGGTTTGACCCTGTTTCAGAGAGTGGTGTCCTGCACTGGTCAGCCCCTCCTCCTTCTACCTCTTCCTCCTGCGCCGCTCCCTCCGCGCCACAAATGTCTTTCACCATCTTCTCTTTTGTCCTTTCCTTGTTTCCTGTAGCGCCTCATGTTATGCCTCCACTGTGTTGCAGGTGTGGGGGGCTCTTGGTGCCTCTTCAGTGTTTCAAAAGGAAAATGTCCTTAGCTCATATAAACCCAAAAGATTTTCCTGAGGAATAAAGTATAAACACAAACTACATCTATGTTATGTGTCAAAGTAATGTTTTACTTTCTACCTGTGGAACGAGTCACTGTCATTTTGCTCGTGTATAAGGGCACATACCTACCATACTTTAAAACCACTCAGGGCAATGACTTCAAAAAGTAACTGAGTACTACTGGCTTTTGATGTGGGATATAACACCATATGAGCAACACGCTATTTTGAAGTGGATGGATTGCGTCTTTGAATGATTACAATCATCATGTAGGCTATTGATTTTTTACATTGAATATTTTAGCCACACATCAATGATGAAGCACATCTGTCTCCACACTGTGTAACCTGATGTGTCAAGATAAGAAAGGCCTTTATTGATCTCTCAATGGAGAAAATTCACTTGTTTTATCAGCCCTCAAGAAACCTTCAGGGAAATGTAGCCTGGCTAACGCCACGCTGCTGTGTGCGCTCCAATCCAACTTCACAACAGCCTGGGGACAATGGCCGAAATCTTCGCATGGATTTGGGGACCAATCACAGAACGAGGAGGGACGGTAAGACGATGACGATAAACCGACCAGAACACTGTTTTACATTTTTGTATTTATACTTTTTAATTGAAAGATGTGTGATATTGGTGGACCTGCTCTGTTGATTAAAGCAATTATACACAGTAAACAGTGGAAAAGTGTTCTGATTATCTCAATGACATACTACATACAATCGAAATTATATCATCCAAAGGTGTACCGTGCATAAAAGCATTTTAGAGCGGCTACATGGGTGTAACGTAAAATACTAACCACGCGAGGGCAGTATTTCTTACAGCTTCCTCTATTGGCAAGAAATCTGAATTCCTACTTCTCATCCATCCATTCTTGTTTATTTCCACCATTTATACAGGATCCTTTACTTCTTCTACAACTAAACAAAATACCAAATAGTGTTTCAAAGGTTGTGATTGGAGAACCATAACCCTGCCTTTCTTTACAAAAAGCTGTTTGTGTGTGACACTAGTGCGTTCTTCTCCGGGACCCGCAGCTTATCGCCCGTGTCCGTTTGGTTCCATCTCCAGCCCAAAATTGCAGATGACTCTGTAGCACCTGAAGAAGCCCTGATGAATCACTGGACTTACAAAAACAAGGACGTTGACTCTCTTTGTCTCATAATTATATACTAATCTGTTATGTCCACCGCACAATATTCAACGAGTGAATCAAAGAAATGTAATAGTGGTGCAACTGAAAAAACAAACGCCCCCAGTCTCTGCTCTTCAAAACCTGGGCTGTTTATAATATGCCCCAATGCTTTCTAAATAAGCTATGAACAAAAAAAGACAGTACAAATCATCATCCTTATCTACTTACGTTTATTTATCATTGCTCAAAGTGCTTTACGGGTGGGGCTGCACAGTCAGGGGGACACATCATAAGGACACGGCTGCAGCGCCGTCTCACCTCTGCCGGAGCTCCTCTACGGGTACGCCAGTGACATGTGACTTCCCACAAGAAAGGAAGACAGTGGCGGAGATGGTAGAGCAGGTCGTCTTGTGACCGGAGGGTCGGTGGTTTGAATCCAGCAGGTGCACACTGTCGTTGTGTCCTTAGGCAAGATACTTCACCCTCATCGCCTCTGGTGTCTGTGCACAGTGGTGTAGGAATGGATGAGTGGTTCCTTGATATAAAGCTTTGAGTGCCTAAAGCAGGTACAAAGGTGCTATATAAATGTTACCATTCAGAGTGGGTGGTCTCGTGATCAGAAGGTCGGAATCCGGGCCCCTGCGCATTGTGTCCTTGGGCATGTGGCCCACCTGGCCTCCAGTACCTGTGCACATTGGTGTATGAATGAGAGTGAATGGGTGAGCCGCTCTCTCTCTCTATATATATATATATATATATATATATATATATACATATATATATATATATATATATATATATATATATATATATATATATATATATATATATATATATAATATATATATATATATATAATATATATATATATATATATAAATTGAAACCATTTACCATTTATAAAGAGCAGTGGCCTCCTGAGAATTCACAGGTCACTCGTGTGGTGTTGGGTCAGGACGCCCTCTGCTGGTGCCGCGCTCACTCCCAGATATTTCCCCTGAAAACAAAAACACACACAACCCTACCGACGAAAACACACCCCTATTCATCTTTAATATTACGGCATCAGTCATAAATGGAAGGCATTAGGTGAAGATTTTGCAGCAGTTTTGGCCCATTTTAAACTAACATTTTATTATAACAGTTTTATTAAATGATAACAAGCTCTTTCTCTACACGCTTCACACCTTTTAATATTGGTTTTGTTTCTTTTGACAAACCAAAATCAAGTTAAATCTTTCTATTAAACGTATTAATACAGTTAATACAGTGCAATACCAAACAAAAACAAAAGAAACGGGGGAAGTAGGGAGTGTCCCACAAACTGCTGAGTTTATGGACAAACCCAAATCTCCTCGTTACAGTTTATTACAGTCGGCAAGTGTGAATGGACGGGCTCCAAAGACACACTTACCTTACAGTACAGCAGTCAGTCATTCACACATACACTCTCTCCACTCACACATCTACACTGAGGGCAATGCGGGTCAAGTGTCTTGCCCAAGGACACGACGACAGTGTGCACGGCCAGTATTTGAGATCGAACCACCAACCTTTGAATTAGAGGTCCAACTCTACCAGCTGAGCCACTGCTGCCCCATAACAACAACGCTAAGTTTACGACACACACAGCTAATGCAGAAATCAAAAGCAATATTTACTGAAAATGCACAGGGAGGCAGTCGCACCAACAACCCTCTGGTTATGGGGCGATCCCGTCTAACTCTGCTAGGCCCAGAGTGGAAAAGGACTACTACTACTACTACTACTACTACTACTACTACTACTAGAAATATATGTTTTGTCTTTTGGTGTTTTTAAGCACACGCAGAAACAACTAAGTTAAGGTTATATACAGGTCAAAGCACCGCGGCGTGGAGGCTGGTAAATGTCGCCATTACGGACTTTTCAGGTCCGGAACTCAGAGGCTAAAACTCAGTCCTTGTCTGAATCCGGGTCCTGGAGCAGGTCGGGGTGGAGGAAGTAGCGGGTGAAGCCCCCGGACGTCCCAGCTGAAGTGGAGGGGCTGTCGGAGCAGTCTTCAGAAAAGGAGAGGCGCGGGCGCTTGGCGTCGTCCTCCTCGTCCTCGTCATCTTCATCCCTGCTGCGCTTGGATCTGCCAAGGGGCAGAAAGTCTGGAGCAGGGCCCGAAGACAAATCCGGGACGGGACGGGAGGGTGCAGTGACAGAGAGCTGACCGAGGTCCTGACTGCGAAGCGCCTCCTCTTCCATCCTCTGCTGAGCGCTGAAGGCTGGAGATGGGCTCTCTGCTCGCTGCTGCGGGGCAGGGATCTGGGGAAGACCCACTGGCTCCACAGCTTGAGCAGGAGGGGCCCAAAACTCTTCTCCAGGAAGGCGCTGGTCTTCATCTTCCTCTTCCTCTGCGAGACTTCCGTAGCCAGAGTCCCCGTCATCCCAGTCCTCCTCCTCCTCCTCTTCATCAGAAAGCACGACCACATGCAACAAAAGATCCAACCGACCGACCTGTAACTCACCTCCGTTGTCCTCGTCTGAGTAGACCTCGTCCTCTGGAGCGTCCCACGGGTCGTCCCACGGAGGGTACCACGGAGCGTCCGCAGGGTCTGAAACGTACAAACATGAGCAACTTGCACCAGTATTCATTTTGAAAACATATTTTAATTTACTTTTAGTCTTTTGACGAAAATGTCATTTAATTTTAGTCACGATTCAGTCAAATACTTCTCTATCATTTCAGTCGACTAAAATTGCCGGTAAATTTAGGTGACTAAATCTAAGACAAATTTAGTCAACTTTTTATTTATTATGATCATATTTAATCAAGGTCCTCTGCTTCATGGAGCTTCTCCTCATGAACAAAGCACAGAGCTGTTCCTTTGGCACAGATTGTAAAAGACATGAGGCTCTTTCAAATTGTCATTGGAAGTTTGGATGATTTTAGTCTCTTCTTTTCATTTTTATTTAGTCATATATTAATCGACGAAAATATCTGGACATTTTAGTCATAGTTTTAGTCTCATAAACAGCTTTTAATTTAGTTTCCGTCCAATTTTATTTGGCAAAAATATACTTTGAAATTCTCGACCAGTTTAGAATGTTGGACTGCAAAGGTTTACATCAAACACCAATGATTTTCGACACCCAGAAACTAAACTACCTCAGTCTTCCATCAAATTTCTTGATGACGTTTTACTTAAGACTCCTACCGATAAATTCAAGTAATATTTAACAGGTATTAACCATGCCCAAAATAGAAATAGGCGAGTGAAAGTTACCAAGTACTCTCAAGACTGACCGTTTCATTAGCTGTATCACTTTTGACTACAAAAAGACGCCCTGAAACTAAACTACCTCATGTTTCCAACAAATTCTTGGATAACCTTTTACTTAGGACTGCTACTGATAAATGTAAGCCATTTTTATCAGGTATTATCCATGCCCAAAAAAGAAATCGTCGAGTGAAAGTTGCTAAGCCTGACCAATTTCATTAGCTAAAACTTGACCACTTTTGACAAAAACATTAGCATTAGCAAAAGCTGCATTGCCTTCACACGGACAAATGGGTACTAACATTGAGAATTAAAGCTAGTTTTGCAATATTTGTTGATATACAGTATTATAAAGACACTTACCACCAGGGAAGAGGTGTATACTCGGTGCCATGATCAATCAGAGTTGAGCTGTTTGTTCGTAAATCTGGAAAAAACACATACAAGCACAGAGACAAAGTGTTAGAAAGCGTTTCGAATGTGTCTATGAGCAAGAATTGACATAAACTTGGTGAGAAATGACGATACAGACCTCTCGTCTAATCTCTCACTCGAGTGTCCAAGTGACAGTGAAAAATTGCATTCCAGTTGCTATTTAAATAGTGCCGCCTGTTACCATGCCAACGACGCCAACGACGCGAAGTCAGACAGACGTGAGATTTTTTTTTTTTTTTTTTAATAAAAATAATTTGTAAAACGAGATGGACACTAGAGCAACGTATGTCTTCTTCTTCTTCCTGTTATTTAAAATATTATTATTAATAATAATAATGATTTAATTTTTAGATCAGTGCACTAATATGGCCAAAAAGGGGCGAGGGAGTCAGTTGTTGCTCCATTGCACCAAGAGGTGGTCCCAGGTCTTATTGTACTTTGGAGACTGATTTTGCCCATCTTTCTAAAATGGTATGATCTGTTTGCAGATTGTGCCATTGATTGACCTACACTTTTGTTTTACAATGTAAATGTCATGTAAGCACAGTAGATAAAGTCGGTTGGACATTACGTTGGTCATCTTTGGCCAAGCAACTTTTCAACTGAATGTTGGACAGAGCAGATACAATAAAAATACTGACTCAAGTAACTTAGCTTTGAGACAACAGTAATAACAAAAGTACTTGGGGAAAATGCTACTTGAGTATTGTGAGTAGCCTGCTTGCGTAAAGCCTGATTTATGATTCAGTACATAAATGATGATAACTGAAACATGAAATGATGTAAAAGTATGCTAGAAGTAAGTAGGTCAGTAGCCTACGTCAGTGCCATTTTAGTCATTGTACAAGCATACAATGAAATTGTGTCCTGAGCGCGCCGCCATGTGGGCAAACCTGACCAGCATGTTTTTGGAGGTAGGGGAAACTGTAGCACCCGGAGGAAACCTGGCTGGCTGCCTTCAGTGCTCCTCTGAAATGGTGCACCGCCTCCTGGGTTTGACCCTGTTTCAGAGAGTGGTGTCCTGCACTGGTCAGCCCCTCCGCCTCCTCCTTCTACCTCTTCCTCCTGCGCCGCTCCCTCCGCGCCACAAATGTCTTTCACCATCTTCTCTTTTGTCCTTTCCTTGTTTCCTGTAGCGCCTCATGTTATGCCTCCACTGTGTTGCAGGTGTGGGGGGCTCTTGGTGCCTCTTCAGTGTTTCAAAAGGAAAATGTCCTTAGCTCATATAAACCCAAAAGATTTTCCTGAGGAATAAAGTATAAACACAAACTACATCTATGTTATGTGTCAAAGTAATGTTTTACTTTCTACCTGTGGAACGAGTCACTGTCATTTTGCTCGTGTATAAGGGCACATACCTACCATACTTTAAAACCACTCAGGGCAATGACTTCAAAAAGTAACTGAGTACTACTGGCTTTTGATGTGGGATATAACACCATATGAGCAACACGCTATTTTGAAGTGGATGGATTGCGTCTTTGAATGATTACAATCATCATGTAGGCTATTGATTTTTTACATTGAATATTTTAGCCACACATCAATGATGAAGCACATCTGTCTCCACACTGTGTAACCTGATGTGTCAAGATAAGAAAGGCCTTTATTGATCTCTCAATGGAGAAAATTCACTTGTTTTATCAGCCCTCAAGAAACCTTCAGGGAAATGTAGCCTGGCTAACGCCACGCTGCTGTGTGCGCTCCAATCCAACTTCACAACAGCCTGGGGACAATGGCCGAAATCTTCGCATGGATTTGGGGACCAATCACAGAACGAGGAGGGACGGTAAGACGATGACGATAAACCGACCAGAACACTGTTTTACATTTTTGTATTTATACTTTTTAATTGAAAGATGTGTGATATTGGTGGACCTGCTCTGTTGATTAAAGCAATTATACACAGTAAACAGTGGAAAAGTGTTCTGATTATCTCAATGACATACTACATACAATCGAAATTATATCATCCAAAGGTGTACCGTGCATAAAAGCATTTTAGAGCGGCTACATGGGTGTAACGTAAAATACTAACCACGCGAGGGCAGTATTTCTTACAGCTTCCTCTATTGGCAAGAAATCTGAATTCCTACTTCTCATCCATCCATTCTTGTTTATTTCCACCATTTATACAGGATCCTTTACTTCTTCTACAACTAAACAAAATACCAAATAGTGTTTCAAAGGTTGTGATTGGAGAACCATAACCCTGCCTACTTTACAAAAAGCTGTTTGTGTGTGACACTAGTGCGTTCTTCTCCGGGACCCGCAGCTTATCGCCCGTGTGCGTTTGGTTCCATCTCCAGCCCAAAATTGCAGATGACTCTGTAGCACCTGAAGAAGCCCTGATGAATCACTGGACTTACAAAAACAAGGACGTTGACTCTCTTTGTCTCATAATTATATACTAATCTGTTATGTCCACCGCACAATATTCAACGAGTGAATCAAAGAAATGTAATAGTGGTGCAACTGAAAAAACAAACGCCCCCAGTCTCTGCTCTTCAAAACCTGGGCTGTTTATAATATGCCCCAATGCTTTCTAAATAAGCTATGAACAAAAAAAGACAGTACAAATCATCATCCTTATCTACTTACGTTTATTTATCATTGCTCAAAGTGCTTTACGGGTGGGGCTGCACAGTCAGGGGGACACATCATAAGGACACGGCTGCAGCGCCGTCTCACCTCTGCCGGAGCTCCTCTACGGGTACGCCAGTGACATGTGACTTCCCACAAGAAAGGAAGACAGTGGCGGAGATGGTAGAGCGGGTCGTCTTGTGACCGGAGGGTCGGTGGTTTGAATCCAGCAGGTGCACACTGTCGTTGTGTCCTTAGGCAAGATACTTCACCCTCATCGCCTCTGGTGTCTGTGCACAGTGGTGTAGGAATGGATGAGTGGTTCCTTGATATAAAGCTTTGAGTGCCTAAAGCAGGTAGAAAGGTGCTATATAAATGTTACCATTCAGAGTGGGTGGTCTCGTGATCAGAAGGTCGGAATCCGGGCCCCTGCGCATTGTGTCCTTGGGCATGTGGCCCACCTGGCCTCCAGTACCTGTGCACATTGGTGTATGAATGAGAGTGAATGGGTGAGCCGCTCTCTCTCTCTCTCTCTCTATATATATATATATATATATATATATATATATATATATATATATATATATATATATATATATAAAATTGAAACCATTTACCATTTATAAAGAGCAGTGGCCTCCTGAGAATTCACAGGTCACTCGTGTGGTGTTGGGTCAGGACGCCCTCTGCTGGTGCCGCGCTCACTCCCAGATATTTCCCCTGAAAACAAAAACACACACAACCCTACCGACGAAAACACACCCCTATTCATCTTTAATATTACGGCATCAGTCATAAATGGAAGGCATTAGGTGAAGATTTTGCAGCAGTTTTGGCCCATTTTAAACTAACATTTTATTATAACAGTTTTATTAAATGATAACAAGCTCTTTCTCTACACGCTTCACACCTTTTAATATTGGTTTTGTTTCTTTTGACAAACCAAAATCAAGTTAAATCTTTCTATTAAACGTATTAATACAGTTAATACAGTGCAATACCAAACAAAAACAAAAGAAACGGGGGAAGTAGGGAGTGTCCCACAAACTGCTGAGTTTATGGACAAACCCAAATCTCCTCGTTACAGTTTATTACAGTCAGCAAGTGTGAATGGACGGGCTCCAAAGACACACTTACCTTACAGTACAGCAGTCAGTCATTCACACATACACTCTCTCCACTCACACATCTACACTGAGGGCAATGCGGGTCAAGTGTCTTGCCCAAGGACACGACGACAGTGTGCACGGCCAGTATTTGAGATCGAACCACCAACCTTTGAATTAGAGGTCCAACTCTACCAGCTGAGCCACTGCTGCCCCATAACAACAACGCTAAGTTTACGACACACACAGCTAATGCAGAAATCAAAAGCAATATTTACTGAAAATGCACAGGGAGGCAGTCGCACCAACAACCCTCTGGTTATGGGGCGATCCCGTCTAACTCTGCTAGGCCCAGAGTGGAAAAGGACTACTACTACTACTACTACTACTACTACTACTACTACTAGAAATATATGTTTTGTCTTTTGGTGTTTTTAAGCACACGCAGAAACAACTAAGTTGAGGTTATATACAGGTCAAAGCACCGCGGCGTGGAGGCTGGTAAATGTCGCCATTACGGACTTTTCAGGTCCGGAACTCAGAGGCTAAAACTCAGTCCTTGTCTGAATCCGGGTCCTGGAGCAGGTCGGGGTGGAGGAAGTAGCGGGTGAAGCCCCCGGACGTCCCAGCTGAAGTGGAGGGGCTGTCGGAGCAGTCTTCAGAAAAGGAGAGGCGCGGGCGCTTGGCGTCGTCCTCCTCGTCCTCGTCATCTTCATCCCTGCTGCGCTTGGATCTGCCAAGGGGCAGAAAGTCTGGAGCAGGGCCCGAAGACAAATCCGGGACGGGACGGGAGGGTGCAGTGACAGAGAGCTGACCGAGGTCCTGACTGCGAAGCGCCTCCTCTTCCATCCTCTGCTGGGCGCTGAAGGCTGGAGATGGGCTCTCTGCTCGCTGCTGCGGGGCAGGGATCTGGGGAAGACCCACTGGCTCCACAGCTTGAGCAGGAGGGGCCCAAAACTCTTCTCCAGGAAGGCGCTGGTCTTCATCTTCCTCTTCCTCTGCGAGACTTCCGTAGCCAGAGTCCCCGTCATCCCAGTCCTCCTCCTCCTCCTCTTCATCAGAAAGCACGACCACATGCAACAAAAGATCCAACCGACCGACCTGTAACTCACCTCCGTTGTCCTCGTCTGAGTAGACCTCGTCCTCTGGAGCGTCCCACGGGTCGTCCCACGGAGGGTACCACGGAGCGTCCGCAGGGTCTGAAACGTACAAACATGAGCAACTTGCACCAGTATTCATTTTGAAAACATATTTTAATTTACTTTTAGTCTTTTGACGAAAATGTCATTTAATTTTAGTCACGATTCAGTCAAATACTTCTCTATCATTTCAGTCGACTAAAATTGCCGGTAAATTTAGGTGACTAAATCTAAGACAAATTTAGTCAACTTTTTATTTATTATGATCATATTTAATCAAGGTCCTCTGCTTCATGGAGCTTCTCCTCATGAACAAAGCACAGAGCTGTTCCTTTGGCACAGATTGTAAAAGACATGAGGCTCTTTCAAATTGTCATTGGAAGTTTGGATGATTTTAGTCTCTTCTTTTCATTTTTATTTAGTCATATATTAATCGACGAAAATATCTGGACATTTTAGTCATAGTTTTAGTCTCATAAACAGCTTTTAATTTAGTTTCCGTCCAATTTTATTTGGCAAAAATATACTTTGAAATTCTCGACCAGTTTAGAATGTTGGACTGCAAAGGTTTACATCAAACACCAATGATTTTCGACACCCAGAAACTAAACTACCTCAGTCTTCCATCAAATTTCTTGATGACGTTTTACTTAAGACTCCTACCGATAAATTCAAGTAATATTTAACAGGTATTAACCATGCCCAAAATAGAAATAGGCGAGTGAAAGTTACCAAGTACTCTCAAGACTGACCGTTTCATTAGCTGTATCACTTTTGACTACAAAAAGACGCCCTGAAACTAAACTACCTCATGTTTCCAACAAATTCTTGGATAACCTTTTACTTAGGACTGCTACTGATAAATGTAAGCCATTTTTATCAGGTATTATCCATGCCCAAAAAAGAAATCGTCGAGTGAAAGTTGCTAAGCCTGACCAATTTCATTAGCTAAAACTTGACCACTTTTGACAAAAACATTAGCATTAGCAAAAGCTGCATTGCCTTCACACGGACAAATGGGTACTAACATTGAGAATTAAAGCTAGTTTTGCAATATTTGTTGATATACAGTATTATAAAGACACTTACCACCAGGGAAGAGGTGTATACTCGGTGCCATGATCAATCAGAGTTGAGCTGTTTGTTCGTAAATCTGGAAAAAACACATACAAGCACAGAGACAAAGTGTTAGAAAGCGTTTCGAATGTGTCTATGAGCAAGAATTGACATAAACTTGGTGAGAAATGACGATACAGACCTCTCGTCTAATCTCTCACTCGAGTGTCCAAGTGACAGTGAAAAATTGCATTCCAGTTGCTATTTAAATAGTGCCGCCTGTTACCATGCCAACGACGCCAACGACGCGAAGTCAGACAGACGTGAGATTTTTTTTTTTTTTTTTTAATAAAAATAATTTGTAAAACGAGATGGACACTAGAGCAACGTATGTCTTCTTCTTCTTCCTGTTATTTAAAATATTATTATTAATAATAATAATGATTTAATTTTTAGATCAGTGCACTAATATGGCCAAAAAGGGGCGAGGGAGTCAGTTGTTGCTCCATTGCACCAAGAGGTGGTCCCAGGTCTTATTGTACTTTGGAGACTGATTTTGCCCATCTTTCTAAAATGGTATGATCTGTTTGCAGATTGTGCCATTGATTGACCTACACTTTTGTTTTACAATGTAAATGTCATGTAAGCACAGTAGATAAAGTCGGTTGGACATTACGTTGGTCATCTTTGGCCAAGCAACTTTTCAACTGAATGTTGGACAGAGCAGATACAATAAAAATACTGACTCAAGTAACTTAGCTTTGAGACAACAGTAATAACAAAAGTACTTGGGGAAAATGCTACTTGAGTATTGTGAGTAGCCTGCTTGCGTAAAGCCTGATTTATGATTCAGTACATAAATGATGATAACTGAAACATGAAATGATGTAAAAGTATGCTAGAAGTAAGTAGGTCAGTAGCCTACGTCAGTGCCATTTTAGTCATTGTACAAGCATACAATGAAATTGTGTCCTGAGCGCGCCGCCATGTGGGCAAACCTGACCAGCATGTTTTTGGAGGTAGGGGAAACTGTAGCACCCGGAGGAAACCTGGCTGGCTGCCTTCAGTGCTCCTCTGAAATGGTGCACCGCCTCCTGGGTTTGACCCTGTTTCAGAGAGTGGTGTCCTGCACTGGTCAGCCCCTCCGCCTCCTCCTTCTACCTCTTCCTCCTGCGCCGCTCCCTCCGCGCCACAAATGTCTTTCACCATCTTCTCTTTTGTCCTTTCCTTGTTTCCTGTAGCGCCTCATGTTATGCCTCCACTGTGTTGCAGGTGTGGGGGGCTCTTGGTGCCTCTTCAGTGTTTCAAAAGGAAAATGTCCTTAGCTCATATAAACCCAAAAGATTTTCCTGAGGAATAAAGTATAAACACAAACTACATCTATGTTATGTGTCAAAGTAATGTTTTACTTTCTACCTGTGGAACGAGTCACTGTCATTTTGCTCGTGTATAAGGGCACATACCTACCATACTTTAAAACCACTCAGGGCAATGACTTCAAAAAGTAACTGAGTACTACTGGCTTTTGATGTGGGATATAACACCATATGAGCAACACGCTATTTTGAAGTGGATGGATTGCGTCTTTGAATGATTACAATCATCATGTAGGCTATTGATTTTTTACATTGAATATTTTAGCCACACGTCAATGATGAAGCACATCTGTCTCCACACTGTGTAACCTGATGTGTCAAGATAAGAAAGGCCTTTATTGATCTCTCAATGGAGAAAATTCACTTGTTTTATCAGCCCTCAAGAAACCTTCAGGGAAATGTAGCCTGGCTAACGCCACGCTGCTGTGTGCGCTCCAATCCAACTTCACAACAGCCTGGGGACAATGGCCGAAATCTTCGCATGGATTTGGGGACCAATCACAGAACGAGGAGGGACGGTAAGACGATGACGATAAACCGACCAGAACACTGTTTTACATTTTTGTATTTATACTTTTTAATTGAAAGATGTGTGATATTGGTGGACCTGCTCTGTTGATTAAAGCAATTATACACAGTAAACAGTGGAAAAGTGTTCTGATTATCTCAATGACATACTACATACAATCGAAATTATATCATCCAAAGGTGTACCGTGCATAAAAGCATTTTAGAGCGGCTACATGGGTGTAACGTAAAATACTAACCACGCGAGGGCAGTATTTCTTACAGCTTCCTCTATTGGCAAGAAATCTGAATTCCTACTTCTCATCCATCCATTCTTGTTTATTTCCACCATTTATACAGGATCCTTTACTTCTTCTACAACTAAACAAAATACCAAATAGTGTTTCAAAGGTTGTGATTGGAGAACCATAACCCTGCCTACTTTACAAAAAGCTGTTTGTGTGTGACACTAGTGCGTTCTTCTCCGGGACCCGCAGCTTATCGCCCGTGTCCGTTTGGTTCCATCTCCAGCCCAAAATTGCAGATGACTCTGTAGCACCTGAAGAAGCCCTGATGAATCACTGGACTTACAAAAACAAGGACGTTGACTCTCTTTGTCTCATAATTATATACTAATCTGTTATGTCCACCGCACAATATTCAACGAGTGAATCAAAGAAATGTAATAGTGGTGCAACTGAAAAAACAAACGCCCCCAGTCTCTGCTCTTCAAAACCTGGGCTGTTTATAATATGCCCCAATGCTTTCTAAATAAGCTATGAACAAAAAAAGACAGTACAAATCATCATCCTTATCTACTTACGTTTATTTATCATTGCTCAAAGTGCTTTACGGGTGGGGCTGCACAGTCAGGGGGACACATCATAAGGACACGGCTGCAGCGCCGTCTCACCTCTGCCGGAGCTCCTCTACGGGTACGCCAGTGACATGTGACTTCCCACAAGAAAGGAAGACAGTGGCGGAGATGGTAGAGCGGGTCGTCTTGTGACCGGAGGGTCGGTGGTTTGAATCCAGCAGGTGCACACTGTCGTTGTGTCCTTAGGCAAGATACTTCACCCTCATCGCCTCTGGTGTCTGTGCACAGTGGTGTAGGAATGGATGAGTGGTTCCTTGATATAAAGCTTTGAGTGCCTAAAGCAGGTAGAAAGGTGCTATATAAATGTTACCATTCAGAGTGGGTGGTCTCGTGATCAGAAGGTCGGAATCCGGGCCCCTGCGCGTTGTGTCCTTGGGCATGTGGCCCACCTGGCCTCCAGTACCTGTGCACATTGGTGTATGAATGAGAGTGAATGGGTGAGCCGCTCTCTCTCTCTCTCTCTCTATATATATATATATATATATATATATATATATATATATATATATATATATATATATATATATAAAAATTGAAACCATTTACCATTTATAAAGAGCAGTGGCCTCCTGAGAATTCACAGGTCACTCGTGTGGTGTTGGGTCAGGACGCCCTCTGCTGGTGCCGCGTTCACTCCCAGATATTTCCCCTGAAAACAAAAACACACACAACCCTACCGACGAAAACACACCCCTATTCATCTTTAATATTACGGCATCAGTCATAAATGGAAGGCATTAGGTGAAGATTTTGCAGCAGTTTTGGCCCATTTTAAACTAACATTTTATTATAACAGTTTTATTAAATGATAATACACGCTTCACACCTTTTAATATTGGTTTTGTTTCTTTTGACAAACCAAAATCAAGTTAAATCTTTCTATTAAACGTATTAATACAGTTAATACAGTGCAATACCAAACAAAAACAAAAGAAACGGGGGAAGTAGGGAGTGTCCCACAAACTGCTGAGTTTATGGACAAACCCAAATCTCCTCGTTACAGTTTATTACAGTCGGCAAGTGTGAATGGACGGGCTCCAAAGACACACTTACCTTACAGTACAGCAGTCAGTCATTCACACATACACTCTCTCCACTCACACATCTACACTGAGGGCAATGCGGGTCAAGTGTCTTGCCCAAGGACACGACGACAGTGTGCACGGCCAGTATTTGAGATCGAACCACCAACCTTTGAATTAGAGGTCCAACTCTACCAGCTGAGCCACTGCTGCCCCATAACAACAACGCTAAGTTTACGACACACACAGCTAATGCAGAAATCAAAAGCAATATTTACTGAAAATGCACAGGGAGGCAGTCGCACCAACAACCCTCTGGTTATGGGGCGATCCCGTATAAGTCTTCAAAACACATTTTCACTCAAAGACTAGAATTAAAACTAAACTAAAATGCTTTCAAAATGAAGAGTCCACTGACGGGATTTCACAATATAGCGGTAAGAACAAAATGGTACAAAACTGATTCTTTGAAAAACAATATTTTATTCTAATAAAAACATTTTTATAATGAAGAACAAATGAAGGCGCTGAAAAATGTGATGAAAAAGCAACAAAAAAGTTACAAAAATACAAAAAAAGGTCTAACTCTGCTAGGCCCAGAGTGGAAAAGGACTACTACTACTACTACTACTACTACTACTACTACTACTACTACTACTACTACTACTACTACTACTACTACTACTACTACTACTACTACTACTACTACTACTACTAGAAATATATGTTTTGTCTTTTGGTGTTTTTAAGCACACGCAGAAACAACTAAGTTGAGGTTATATACAGGTCAAAGCACCGCGGCGTGGAGGCTGGTAAATGTCGCCATTAAGGAGTTTTCAGGTCCGGAACTCAGAGGCTAAAACTCAGTCCATGTCTGAATCCGGTTCCTGGAGCAGGTCGGGGTGGAGGAAGTAGCGGGTGAAGCCCCCGGACGTCCCAGCTGAAGTGGAGGGGCTGTCGGAGCAGTCTTCAGAAAAGGAGAGGCGCGGGCGCTTGGCGTCGTCCTCCTCGTCTTCGTCATCTTCATCCCTGCTGCGCTTGGATCTGCCAAGGGGCAGAAAGTCTGGAGCAGGGCCCGAAGACAAATCCGGGACGGGACGGGAGGGTGCAGTGACAGAGAGCTGACCGAGGTCCTGACTGCGAAGCGCCTCCTCTTCCATCCTCTGCTGGGCGCTGAAGGCTGGAGATGGGCTCTCTGCTCGCTGCTGCGGGGCAGGGATCTGGGGAAGACCCACTGGCTCCACAGCTTGAGCAGGAGGGGCCCAAAACTCTTCTCCAGGAAGGCGCTGGTCTTCATCTTCCTCTTCCTCTGCGAGACTTCCGTAGCCAGAGTCCCCGTCATCCCAGTCCTCCTCCTCCTCCTCTTCATCAGAAAGCACGACCACATGCAACAAAAGATCCAACCGACCGACCTGTAACTCACCTCCGTTGTCCTCGTCTGAGTAGACCTCGTCCTCTGGAGCGTCCCACGGGTCGTCCCACGGAGGGTACCACGGAGCGTCCGCAGGGTCTGAAACGTACAAACATGAGCAACTTCCACCAGTATTCATTTTGAAAACATATTTTAATTTACTTTTAGTCTTTTGACCAAAATGTCATTTAATTTTAGTCACGATTCAGTCAAATACTTCTCTATCATTTCAGTCGACTAAAATTGCCGGTAAATTTAGGTGACTAAATCTAAGACAAATTTAGTCAACTTTTTATTTATTATGATCATATTTAATCAAGGTCCTCTGCTTCATGGAGCTTCTCCTCATGAACAAAGCACAGAGCTGTTCCTTTGGCACAGATTGTAAAAGACATGAGGCTCTTTCAAATTGTCATTGGAAGTTTGGATGATTTTAGTCTCTTCTTTTCATTTTTATTTAGTCATATATTAATCGACGAAAATATCTGGACATTTTAGTCATAGTTTTAGTCTCATAAACAGCTTTTAATTTAGTTTCCGTCCAATTTTATTTGGCAAAAATATACTTTGAATCAAATTAGGACAAATTAACACTGGCACAACACATGTTAATTAGCTACCATAAATTAACAATAATAAGTTCAACATGACTAACCTTTACAGGGCACCTGGTAGTGACATCCAAACCTAAAAACGCATCAAAGGTTAACTAAAGCAATATTAATCTACTTTTCCAGCAAAGCAAATGCATTTCTGAGAAATCATCTAAACGTTTCACATGAGTAAAACAACAATACAAAAAAGCCCCCCCTCCACACACACACACTGCCTGTTTACTTTACACATCACATTGACTTTTAAGAAAAAAACATAAAAACATGTACAACAGGCCAGGATGAATGAGTGTGTTTGAGAGTGTGCATGGGGGCAACGGATGCAAATTAGCCCAAAGCTACAATCCGGTGTGGCTCGTTTACATGCATGAGACCCATGCATATTCATTAACATGCACTGTCCCGACCAAATAAATCCATTTAATATTTAAGTTTTTTTTTATCATTTTTATTTTACGTATCAGTAATATATATTGAAAAATACTTTTTTTTTTTGCAAATGTAAAATAAATACTGATTAGGGGAGCTCCTCCTCTTATCATTATTTTATCGTATCATAATTTTTTTGTGTGAGGGGCCCCTGCAGAAACACAAACTCTAACCTCATTTTCTCCAGTTCTGCTTTACCCAAATCTAAAAGCTTTTCAACTGGAGAGCAACAGTGTAACGCCTCATTTGCATACACAAGTGGGTCTGACCTTTTGTCACATTTGTTGTTGTGTTTTCGTTGCTTTTTTGTCACTTCTTTGTTGCATTTTCATCCTTGTTATTTTGACACGTTTTCCAAGAAGCTTTTAGATTTGAGTAAAGCCAAACTGGAGAACATGTCCTCGGTCCAGGCGGGGGTTAAGAGGTTAACTACTGTTTGTCTCCTTCACTTCCCCCTCTTCTCTGGGCTGTGGCTGAAACAGGAGCTCAAGAAGAAAAGGACTGTTAAGAAGGTCTGGGCACAAGTTGTTATAGGAGAATATGAGCTGAGATTGAATTAGAGTCAAAAATGCTTCAAAAATAACTGAACAAGTGGCTCAGACGTCCTGTCCATGATTTATTCTTCACACCGCGAGACTTTGATGAAACATTTAATTATCTTTTGGTGTGTGCACGTATTCACTGGCCTTTCTAAACGAGCTGTTAGAGCTGCAGAACATCCAGAACGCTGCTGCTCGAGTCCTGACAAGAACCAGGAAATACCACCATATTAGTCCAGTGCTCCGGTCTCTGCACTGGCTTCCTGTCACTCAGAGAATAGAATTTAAAACAGCTCTGCTTGTGTACAAGTCTTTTCATGGTTTAGCACCAAAGTCCATCTCTGACATGTTAGAGCCGTATGAAGCATCTCGGGCTCTGAGAACTTCAGGGAGGGGTCTCCTGGTGGTTCCCAGAGTCAGGACTAAACACGCTGAGGCTAAAGCTAAAATCTGGAACAGTCTTCATGAGGATGTGAGACAGGCCTCAACTCTGACAATGTTCAAATCCAGGCTGAAAACAGCTCTTTTTACCCGAGCAGATGAAAACTGAAAGTATTCTATCTGCACTCTTGCCTTTTACTGTCATTGATTAATTTTATGTTGTTTTAATGGTAAATGGTCTCAACTCATACAGCGCTTTTCCACCTACATTAGGCACTCAAAGCGCTTTACAGCAAGGAACCTCTCACCCATTCATACACCAATGTACGCAGACACTGGAGGCAAGGTGGGTGAAGTGTCTTGCCCAAGGACACAACGACAGCATGCACCTTCAGGAGGTGGGGTTCAAACTCCCGACCTTCCGATCATGAGACTACCCACTCTACCATCTGCGCCACCGTCGCCCCGACCAAATCAATCAAATAATGATTGATTTGATCTGTTTTCTTGTAATTTTATGCAACTGTGAAGCACTTTGAATTGCCTTGTGTGTGAATTGTGCTCTACAAATAAACTCGCCTAAAAACATAACCAATTGTTTGGGTAAATCTTGAGTAAAACTTTTCACTCAAAACACATTTTCACTCAAAGACTAGAATTAAAACTAAACTAAAATGCTTTCAAAATGAAGAGTCCACTGACGGGATTTCACAATATAGCGGCAAGAACAAAATGGTACAAAACTGATTCTTTGAAAAACAATATTTTATTCTAATAAAAACATTTTTATAATGAAGAACAAATGAAGGCGCTGAAAAATGTGATGAAAAAGCAACAAAAAAGTTACAAAAATACAAAAAAAGGTGACGACAACGTGGCAACAAAGTCTTAGATCAGTTTTGTAGGTCTTAGCTTTCAAATCAGGGGTTACACTGGTCTACATAAAGGCTGTAAGCTCCAGTCAAGAAGCTTCTAGATTTGGGTAAAGCCGAAGTGAAAAAAGAGTTCTTGGTTCAGGTGGGGGTAAAGAGGTTAATAAGTGTAAAGCTTTACATTCCACCAACACTAAAACATCAGCAAGTCTGAAACATTAGTTTGAAATAGAGTCGACTCAATAAGTCTCTGTGAACGACACAAACATGAAAAAACACATGAGGAAAACACAAGGGAATGAAGAGACTATTTAAAGGATGTCTGTGTAAGTTCTCAGTCGTACAGGAGTTGTCCATCTTAAATGAAGGTACTTGATTCATCTTCTGTACTCAAGGATCATTAATGATTTAAAGGATCATTTTTAGAGTGCGCAGAACAAACATTTGTTTGGACAAATCAATATTTTCTTTTCATAATGTGAATTCTTGGCTTGTAACATTTCCACTGCACTTCTGAAGGTGAAACAAATTCCATATTTGTGGGGAAAAAAAGTGTTTTCATAAAAGTAACATCAGCATTTGTGAAACATTAGTTTGAAATAGAGTGAACTGGATAAGTCTCTGTGAACGACACAGACATGTTCATGTCATGAAGCACATTTGATCTGAAAATATCTGAAGGTCTGACCACACTCATCACAGCTGTTTCTCTCCAGTTTGGATCCTCTTCATGTGTCTTTGAGGCTGGATGACCGACAAAAGGTTTTCTCACACTGCTCACATGTGTATGGCCTCTCTCATGTGACATTCAAGATTATGTGACTGACTGAATGTTTTCTCACACTGCTCACATGTGTACTGCTTTAATCCATCATGGACCCTCTTGTGTCGCCAGAAACTTGAAAGCTGATTAAATGACTTCCCACACTCATCACAGCTGTATTCCTTTTCCCCAGCATGTATCTTCATGTGTTGTTTGAGGCTGGATGACAGAGTAAAGGTCTTGTGAAGGGGAACATTCTCTTTCCTCATTGAGACCTGGGTAAGACATGGCTTTGAGGTGGTCGATCCAGAACGTCTCCCTGTGGAGGAGGTGGTGTAGTTTGTCACCGCCCATGTTCTGTGAAATAACTTCCATAACCAGACCTCTTGGTGAATTGGGGCGGCCGTGGCCTGCTTGCATGTAATGTTTGGCCATGGGGTACAGTACATTTTGAGTTCGTATAGCGTACTTATGTTCAGCCAGTCTTTCTTTGAATTTCCGTTTCGTTCGACCGATGTAAAAACATCCACATTGGAGTCTGTACACAACAAAAGTGGTGTTATTGGCAAATCCTTGACATTTGTGCACTTTGCCACTGAGAACATCCATGAACGAGTCTGTCCGAACTACATCGCTGCAATGGTTGCAGCTGCCGCATTTAAAAGTGCCCTGTTTTTGTTTTTGTGAAGGCATAGCGCTCCTTACAAGGTGGTTATTGAGTGTG
Organism: Proterorhinus semilunaris; assembly: GCA_021464625.1. Classification (NCBI taxonomy): domain Eukaryota; kingdom Metazoa; phylum Chordata; class Actinopteri; order Gobiiformes; family Gobiidae; genus Proterorhinus; species Proterorhinus semilunaris. The sequence goes on along the minus strand of JAJBBP010000035.1, from coordinate 230,173 downwards.
GGCGCTCTTCCAAAAGTGCACAGGGGGCGGTCCTGAAAAACTGGTTGGAGTACTGGGTCACTCAGGAGTAGATCCCAATGTTTTAGGATGATACGTTTGTCATATGAGAGGTGGCCATATTGCGTCGAGAAAAAAGTTGTGTTGTTTGTGGCCTGTGATCTATCAGGTGTTTTTTAGTGAGGAGGTCCTTTCTGTCAGTGGTTTTGACTCTGTTTTGACTTTTCCTCGACGCAATATGGTCACCTCTCATATGACAAACGTATCATCCTAAAACATTGGGATATACTCCTGAGTGACCCAGTACTCCAACCAGTTTTTCAGGACCGCCCCCTGTGCACTTTTCGAAGAGCGCCCAGTTTCTTGTCTGTTTGGTCTGTGCTCATTGTTCACTTCTCTGCCATCTCAAGTTTTTATTTTTTTGTGTAACGTATATTGCAGTTTACGCATTGGAGTTTTGTAAAAATGTGTAAATATTTATGATTTTTTCATTGCCCATGTTGCAGCTTTGAAAAATGTCTGGTATTCTATACGTCACGTGTTTGATCATGTGACCCCCCCTGGTTTAAATGGGGCTCACACACCTGTGATGTTACTTTACCCTGATGAAGACTCAGTCGAGTTGAAACGCGTCGGTACACGCTTTTTAAATAAACACCTTTTTCCTTAAATAAAATAATAGTTTTAACCACACTGGTTTTTGTACATCAATAAAAGTGAAGCTTAAATCTCTGACTGACAGGCTCTGGAGCTCTGTGGAGGCTCGTAGCCATGTTCATTTCACAGACCACTCGGGATCATTACTATGAATGGGGCTGAATGGGACCCGCCCATCTCTATTATTTAGATCTATGGTCTGAGCGCTGGAGCTGCAAGAAGAAAGTCCAGTCTATTTTTCATTGTAAAACACGTCTTGACTTGAGTCTAGAACGACCTTTGACCTCACCTTGCTGATGTGAGTGTGTCTGTGTGCAGATCCTCCTCACCTGTGTGAGAGTCCTCCGAGGCTTTCTCGTCGTCTTTGTGGCTCTTCCTCCCAGCTCACACATATGGAGGACTGTGGCTGCCAAAACAATAAATATATATATAAATAAATATCACATTTGTTAAAATAAGTGCATTTATTAATGTATGTATTCATTTTTGTATTTCTTTATTTTGTATTTATGTTTTTCTGTATTTATTTCTGTATATTTCTTAATGTATACAAGTCATGGGGCGGGTCTGGATGCCGCTGCTGTAAGGTCATTGGTTAATCTTTCTCCATGTAAACAGATTGACGCCTTGTCCAACATAGACACTGCTTAACACGAGCTCTGCTTCAGTCTATTGACAGTGGCACAGATAAAAGAGCGGGTCATCTTGTGACTGGAGGATCGGCAGTTTGAATCATGTTCCAAACCTTTTCCGAAACTTTTTAAAAATTTAAAAAAGTCCAAGATTTTTGGACGTTTTCCAAAAATGTTCGACATTCCAAAACTTTCCAAACTTCCAAACTTTACCAAAACTTACCACAATTTTCCAAAATTTCCGAAAATGTTCACTCAATTCCAAAACTTTTTCTAAATTACCAAAAAATCCAAGACTTTTAAAAACTTTTCCCCAAAAATTCCCAAACTTTCTAAACTATTCCAAACCTTCCCAAACGCTCAAAGTTTCCACGACTTTAAAACTGTTCTAAACCGTCTCCCACAAAGGGAATGACCAGATTTGGTTTACAGCGTCATCTCGCTCACAGCCTTTTGTGCTACACGTGGATTATTGATTTTTTTATTTTTTTTATCAGAACTTTTTTGTACAAACGTTGTGGCCGAAGGCATTGACCCTAATGGCTCGGCGTTGGAGTTTTTCCAAGCGGTTAGTTTGTGTGACATTTAGAGACAGGTGACACATACTCACAGTGAGGTAGAATATAACATTTGTACAGTCTTGTTCATAGATTCTTGTCTTTAACAGAGAGGGAGAGTCTACGAAGGAGGAACATTTGACATGCCACCTTTCGGCAGGCGTGGTCCACTTGTTTGTCACATTTTAGGTCGTTTGTAATCCAGATCCTAAATGGAGATGTTCTTTAACCATTTCCACTGGACAGCCCATGAATTCAATGTCAATGTTTGTATTTTGCATTTTGGAAAGAAACATTGCTTTGGTTTTGCTTGGGTTAAATTGCATACCCCGAGTTTCAGCCCACTGAGCGATGTCCAGGAGATCTTGATTTTCTTTCTCTACCATAAGAGGAGCTGTTGGGATGCAACAAACAGTGTAGTGTCATCAGCAGAAAGCGTTTACAGCGCCTGGCTTGCTTGATGACTGAATTTCACCAGGAATCAGATGTGAAAGATCATTCATGAACAATACAAACAGATTTATTATTATTTCAAATGTTTTTTGTCACCTTTTCCAGTGTCATTTTGTATTTTCAGAAAGGTTTCATCATCTCTGACTGCTTATTATTTATTTATTTAAAAATATAATTATACTTTCACCCCACAGCGCTTCAGAATCTCCCCTCTTCAGCAGACCCTCCCTCTCCCCTGAATGAAACACAACTTCCTGTTTTATTTTGTGACGTCACTTCCTTTAGCTCTGAAGCGTGTTCCATTAGCAGCTCTTTTTGGACCAAAGCCTTGGACTGGAAGGAAGTGAGTTTGGAGGCACTGCCTTCAACACCAAGGCAAGGTAAGGTACCTAGGCTTTGGGAAACAGCCCCTGACTAACCTCTCTAGCACTGTTGGAGCGGACTGCGGTCCCTGCCACTATCTGACTGTAGCTAACACTAGCCTTCACTAAAACTCCGGACAGCCGCTCCTCTAACTCGGACACCCTGGCCTCCAAAGCTCCCACTACACTACACTTAACGCAACTACTATCATCTGTGAAGGAGGCAGGGTTCTGACTCGACATACGGCAAACTGAGCAGGACAGCGCGAAAGAGGCACAAGTAGACGGGGTAGCCATGGCTAGGCTAGCGGGCTAAGCTAGTAGTGATGGGTCGGTCGTGAACGAGTCGGTACAAAGAGCCGGCTCTTTTAAGTGAACGATGAGAGCCGAGTCTCACAAGTTTTAAGGTTGCATGTTTATCAAGCTCTACATACACCGCTCTCTGCTACAGTAGAGACGAAGAGAGAAGGACAAAGACTGAAAGAGAAAAGAGTAAGAGAATGGGTTCAGGGACAGAGGGAGAAAGGAGGTAAAACATCTGGAGACTTCCAGCTGGACTCTGGACCTGTGTGTGTGGAGGACCGTGGCTCCCAAAACTATATCTATCATATATATATATATATATATATATATATATATATATATATATATAAATATAAATTTGTAAAGATGCATGCATTTATTATAAGTGCATTTATTTATATATTTATTCATGTAATTATTTGTATTTTTTCTCTATTTATTTCTGTATATGTCTTAATGTATGCAAATCAGGGGGCGGGTCTGGATGCCGCTGCTGTAAGGTCATTGGTTAATCTTTCTCCATGTAAACAGATTGACGCCTTGTCCAACATAGACACTGCTTAACACGAGCTCTGCTTCAGTCTATTGACAGTGGCACAGATAAAAGAGCGGGTCATCTTGTGACTGGAGGATCGGCAGTTCGAATCCTGCAGGGGCACAGTCGTTGTGTCCTTGGGCAAGACACTTCACCGGCCTTGCCCTCAGTGTGCGTACATTGGTGTATGAATGAGAGTGTGAATGGGTCAGTGGATCCTTGTTGGAAAGTGCGTCAGTGGCGCAATGGGTAGAGCGGGTCGTCTCATGGGAAGGTCAGGGGTTTGAATCCTGCCTCCAGCATAAACATTGCCAAACATGAACTCTGTTTTAGTCTAGCGTTTTTCCACCTACATTAGGCACTCAAAGTGCTTTCCAGCAAGGATCCACTCCACTCACCAATTCACACTCTCATTCATACACCAATGTACGCAGACACTGGGGGCAAGGCAGGTGAAGTGTCTTGCCCAAGGACACAACGACTGTGCCCCTGTAGGATTCGAACTGCCGATCCTCCAGTCACAAGATGACCCGCTCTTTTATCTGTGCCACTGTCAATAGACTGAAGCAGAGCTCGTGTTAAGCAGTGTCTATGTTGGACAAGGCGCCAATCTAATTTATTTATTTATTAAATATAATTTATTGTTTTGGCAGCCACAGTCCTCCATATGTGTGAGCTGGGAGAAAGAGCCACAAAGACGACGAGAAAGCCTCGGAGGACTCTCACACAGGTGAGGAGGATCTGCACACAGACACACTCACATCAGCGAGGTGAGGTCAAAGGTCGTTCTAGACTCAAGTCAAGATGTGTTTTACAATGAAAAATAGACTGGACTTTCTTCTTGCAGCTCCAGCGCTCAGACCATAGATCTAAATAATAGAGATGGGCGGGTCCCATTCAGCCCCATTCATAGTAATGATCCCGAGTGGTCTGTGAAATGAACATGACTACGAGCCTCCACAGAGCTCCAGAGCCTGTCAGTCAGAGATTTAAGCTTCACTTTTTATTGATGTACAAAAACCAGTGTGGTTAAAACTATGACACATAGCCCAGCGTTGTCTCATGGATCATTGAAATTTTTAGAAAAAGTAAAACTCTTTGGAGCCAGGCTTTAAAGCAGTTTAAACGAGGACCAAAGCTACATAGGAATCCTGTTTCTAAAGTGTCTTTTGGAGTCGCCATCCACCAGGGGGCGGTATTACAGCAATGTCAGCTCCATGAGGACCAAAGAGAAGGGCTCTCCTCGCCCACTGGCTCAGTGATTTAAAAACAGATTTGTTGCTGGTTCACAGTGAGCTGATGGGGGAGGGGTGATACTGTATGTGTGAATGAGAACAGAGGGAGGGGGAGGGTCACACCAGGTCTGCAGCAAACTACATTTAGTGTTTTACAGAACAATGTGTGTAACACAACACTAACTCCTGTTTCTGTCTGCAGAGAAATGGACCCAGCTCAGCCTCTGCAGACTCCCCGCACACAGGGAAAGACATACAGCTGTGAGCAGTGTGAGAAAGGATTTACTACATCATACAATCTTAAATGTCACATGAGGATTCACACTGGGGAAAAGCCCTTTGAGTGTGGCCTGTGTGGACATGTGTTTACTCAGTCTGCACATCTTAAAAATCACATGAGAATCCACACTGGAGAGAGGCCATACAGATGTGAGCAGTGTGACAAGACCTTTACTCACTTATTCAGCCTCAACGAACACATGAACATACATGCTGGGGAAAAGGAATACAGCTGTGACGAGTGTGGGAAGTCGTTTAATCGGCTCTCAGTTCTCTGGAAACACAAGAGGGTCCATGATGTACTAAAGCCGTACAAGTGTGAGCAGTGTGGGAAAACATTCAGTTGGTCAGAGAATCTAGAATGTCACATGAGGATCCACTCCGGAGAGAGGCCATACAGATGTGGGCAGTGTGACAAGAACTTTACTCACTCTACCAGCCTCAAAAGACACATGAAGATCCACACTGGAGAGAGGCCATACAGATGTGAGCAGTGTGACAAGACCTTTACTCACTCATCCACCCTCAAAAGACACATGAAGAAGATTCACACTGGAGAGAAACAGCTGTGATGAGTTTGGTCAGACCTTCAGATATTTTCAGATCAAATGTGCTTCATGACATGAACATGTCTGTGTCGTTCACAGAGACTTATCCAGTTCACTCTATTTCAAACTAATGTTTCACAAATGCTGATGTTTTTTAGGGAGGTCATAGAATGTAAATCTAAATCTTACTTCTATAAAAAAAAGAAAAAGAAAATTATTGATTTGTCCAAACAAATCTTTGTTCTGCGCACTCTAAAAATGATCCTTTAAATAGTCTCTTCATTCCCTTGTGTTGTTTTCCTCATGTGTTTTTTTATGTTTGTGTCGTTCACAGAAACTTATTGAGTCGACTCTATTTCAAACTAATGTTTCAGACTTGCTGATTTTTTATTGTTGATGGAATGTAAAGCTTTACACTTATTTTACACTTTTTAACCGCTTAACCCCCACCTGAACCAAGAACTTTTTTTTTTTTCACTTCGGTTTTACCCAAATCTAGAAGCTTCTTGACTGGAGCTTACAGCCTTTATATAGACCAGTGTAACCCCTCATTTGAAAGCCAAGACCTACAAAACTGATCTAAGACTTTGTTGCCACGTTGTCGTCATCTTTCATTACATCTTTCAGCGCCTTCATTATAAAACTGTTTTTATTAGAATAAAATATTGTTTTTCAAAGAATTTCAATCAGAGTTTTGTACCATTTTGTTCTTGCCGCTATATTGTGAAATCCCGTCAGTGGACTCTTCATTTTGAAAGCATTTTAGTTTAGTTTTAATTCTAGTCTTTGAATGAAAATGTGTTTAGTTTTACTCCAGATTTACCCAAACAATTGGTTATATTTTTAGTCGAGTTTTAGTGGAACAAATAACAAACCTTTAAAGAAGTGAATCAGTATAAAGATGAAACTCCTGAAAAATAAAGTAATGTGACAGTTTTTAAACTAAGCAAATAGTTCCATCACAATCCCATTTATTAAAGAAATAATAAAATAAAATATTAGATCAAATGAACTTCCTTTCCCCAGAGTAGTAGTAGTTTTATTCGTAGTCGTTTTCATTTTCATTCTTTTAAACATAAAAACAAGCGTCTCAATATTTCGTGCACAACGCGACCGAAAGGGTTTAGGCTGAAGTAAAAACTTATTGTGCCTAACCCACTTTACAGACTTCCACAAGAAAACAACACAAACATTATTAGTAAACAATATCAAGTGTCAAACAGAAGAGAAATAAGCTTGTATTTAGAATTGATTTTAACAAAAATTTCAACACTCCAATATATATGTAAATATACATTTTGTTTTACATTAATTTATTTTAACTAAATCATGTCATTTAAATTCATTCATTATGGATCTATTAAAGTCTTTTCACTAGTTACTTTGTTCATCCTTAACTTATATATTTTTGAATGATAGAAGATTTATACAACTTTTTGAAGGCTTTGACTGTTTTAGACTGTTTTAAATGATCTTCCACAGATGAACACCTCTTACAGAAATACATCGACTTTTTTTATTCTTTTTAGCTTTTGCTTTTTTGAATATGGCAGTTCCCCGGAGGTTATACGGACTTTCCCTGTGTTCAAAAAGCTGCTGGATGTTTGGAGGGAGAAGATTATGTGCTTTGTACACCATTACTAAAGTATTTAGATCAACAAGGTCATGGATTTTCAATAGATTTAGCTCTACAAAAATGGGGGTTGTTGGTGCATAGAAATCTGCTTTAGTGATGATTCTTATTGCCTTTTTTTGGAGTAGAAAAATAGGATGAGTATTGGATTTGTAATTGTTTCCCCATATTTCCAAGCCATAATTTAGGTAAGGAAGTATGAGGGAGTTATACAGTAATAGAAGAGATTTTTTATCAAGTACAGTTTTCATTTTACCAATTACAGCAATGGTTTTTGCTAATTTTGTTTTTAATGTACTTGTATGCGATTTCCATTCAAGTTTTCCATCAATGATAACTCCTAAAAATGTATTTGCTTGAACTCGTTCAATTTCAATATCATTTATTTTTAGAGTGGTGTGAACACTAACTTTTCTATTTCCAAAAATTATATATTTTGTTTTACTCAGATTCATTGAAAGTTTGTTTAGATCAAACCACTTTTTTTAGAACTGTGAGCTTGTCTTCTACTGTGGAAAGGAGTTGTTTCAGATCCTTTCCAGAGCAGTACAGGCTGGTATCATCCGCATATAATAAACATTTTACGTTTTTCAAAGCTTCACAGACATCATTAATATACATTATAAACAATTTTGGACCCAAAATAGAACCTTGTGGAACTCCATGTGTGCTACGTTTTTTTTCAGAGTCGACATTGTGTATATGTACATATTGGTATCTGTTGCTAAGATAACTTTCCAGCCAGGCATAAGCAGGTCCCCTGACACCAAACCTTTCAATCTTTTTTAAAAGCCTTGTATGGTCTATGGTGTCAAAGGCTTTGCTCAGATCGATAAAAACACCCACTGCATATTCACTATTATCTATTGCTGTTGCCAGGTCTTCTCCAAGAGCCATGATTGCAGTTGTAGTCGATCGATTTGATCGAAAACCATATTGATGTTCACTTAACAAATTGTATTTGTCAACAAAATTGTCAAGCCGAATTACAAATAACTTTTCCAAGATCTTGGAGAATTGCGGCAGAAGCGAGATAGGTCTGTACAGTGGCGGATTTAGCTATTTGGGGGCCCAAGGCGAACACAGACATGGGGCCTTCCTCACACTTAATGTTCAACATCTTTTTAAATCCTTGGGTTTTATTTGTCAAGAGAATCTTACTTTTAACTTGATTTGTGAAGCCCTCCAGTCTTCTGCCATAAGTTAGATGCTGGAGTCATTTTTTAAATGACATTGTTCTCAAACACTTTAGATTTCATTCATAAGGAAGATCTGAAATTCCATACCAGCAATTACCTTGTTTTTTCTGCAGAATTTTGTAAAGATGATGATCTGCCTTTCTGTCAAATCTTCTTTTACTAGAGCGGGAAAGAAACAAATGAGATCCCACATATAGGAGTCATACACATAACAACAATCTATACTTAATGAATACCTTATTGCTTTGCTCCTCATCTCCTTAGCCCTCCATTTCATTTCTGCCTTTCTTCTTCCATTTATTCCTGTCCGTCTTTCTCTCATGTTATTGCATCCTGTTCTCTTTTCAAGGTTTCTGTATTTTCCATTAATATTTCTCCTCTTTATTCCTGTCTTTCCCTCCTTTTGAGTGCATTCATCTGTGAATCTACTTTCTTCCTCCAGTCAGTGCTGCTGAGTTTTTTCTCTTTTCCATTTCTGTCCATGTTTTCCTCCCTTTAAACATTTCCATTGTCTTTCCTTTCTGCTTCCTATTGATGTTTCCTGACTATTCTTCCTCTTCTTTTCCAGTTCCATACATATTTAAATCAAATTCACGACACCTGTTGGCTCCTCGCGGTTGACAAGCTTGGCGGCCGCTGCAGCACTTCCTCCCGGCTGCTGTGCGTCGGTGCCGCCGGTGGGGGGCGCGCTGAAATATGACGTCACTTTTGGAAGTGAAGACGTCCGCTTTTTCGAAGCAAGTTGCTTCTTTCTTTTAGTGGCACCACAGGGATAATTGCTTTTCATGCTTGTTTTTTTAGGTTTCTACTTCGCAACGAACGTCGTGAGTTCCCGCTCCCGCCTCTCATTCATTCAGATCCAATCGCTTCCTGTTGCGCGCATTAGCGTCTTACAGGAATAGCCCATAGTGACAGAAACATGGGGGGGTTATGCCGGTACAGTGCTCCACTCATTCATAAATCAAAAGCCATTCCGTTGTTTAATGAGTTTTTTAATTTTAAAAAGTAAGAAAAGATTCATTTGAAGTGTAACAGGTGGTCAGGGGGTCCGGGGCCCCCCAACGTTAGGGGGCCCTAGGCGGCCGCCGACCTGTGCCTAATGGTTAAGTCCGCGTCTGGGTCTGTAGTTATCGAATATATGTTTATTTCCGTTTTTATATATTGGGACTACTTTTGCAATTTTCATTTCTCTTGGGAAGGTGCCAGTAAGAAAGGACTGATTGCAAATGAACGTAAAAGGTTTTACCACATAATGAATCATTTTTTACTATCATCATATCGATGTTAAAACAATCTGTTGACCTTTTATTCTTCATTTTTTTAACAATATCTATTATTTCATTTTCCTCAACCTCTCTTATGAAAAGTGAGTTTAGATTTTGTTTTGAGCCGTTACTATTTAATCTTTTTGTGTCTTTAGGTTCAAGGATTTTGTTAGCTAATGTAGGTCCAACATTAGTGAAAAAAGTATTTAGGGCATTTGCAATTTCCTTCTTATTTTCTATGGTTTTGTTTTCATTGACAAAAAACTGGGGCAGACTAAATGTTTTCTTGCCCTTCTTAATTATTTCATTTAGTATTTTCCAGGTCCCTTGAGTATCATTTCTGTGTTGTTCCAATAATTTATGATAATAGTTCCTCTTATTAGATCGAATTATGCTTATCAACTTATTTTTATACGACTTATATTGATTTTCAGTTTCTACAGTTCTATGTTTTATGTATGATCTATACAAATGTTTTTTTCTTTTTACATGCTTTGATAATACCATTTGTAAACCATGGCTTATCAGTTTCAGTTTTAGGGTTGACCTTGAACATTTTAAGAGGACAATGCTTGTCATATATCCATCCATCCATCCATTTTCTTCCGCCATGGAGGAGGACTATCGGTCGGCCTCGAAGAGATTCTGTTAAACCATCCGGCGCCTCAGGAGGGGGAAGCAGTGCTTCACCAACACTGTTTACAGTGTGGGTGGGGGGCTGCTGACCTCGACTGGGGAGGTGGTCGGGCGGTGGAAGGAGTACTTCGAGGATCTCCTTAATCCCACCGTTACGTCTTCCGATGAGGAGGCAGAGGCTGGGGACTCGGAGGGGGGCTCGTCCATCACCCAAGCTGAAGTCACCGAGGTGGTTAGAAAGCTCCTCGGTGGCAAGGCCCCAGGGGTGGATGAGATTCGTCCCGAGTACCTTAAGTCTCTGGATGTTGTAGGGCTGTCTTGGCTGACACGTCTCTGCAGCATCGCGTGGCGGTTGGGGACAGTGCCTCTGGATTGGCAGACCGGGGTGGTGGTCCCTCTCTTTAAGAAGGGGGATCGGAGAGTGTGCTCCAATTACAGAGGGATCACACTTCTCAGCCTCCCTGGTAAGGTCTACTCCAGGGTGCTGGAGAGGAGGATCCGGTCGATAGTCGAACCTCGGATCCAGGAGGAACAATGCGGTTTTCGTCCCGGTCGTGGAACACTGGACCAGCTCTATACCTTTCATCGGGTGCTCGAGGGTTTGTGGGAATTCGCCCAACCAGTCCACATGTGCTTTGTGGATCTGGAGAAAGCGGTCGACTGTGTCCTTCGTGGTGTCCTGTGGTGGGTGCGCCGGGAGTATGGGGTCCAGGGCCCTCTGCTAAGGGCTGTCCGTTCTCTGTATGACCGCAGCAGCCCTTTGTCACCGGTTCTGTTCATTACTTTTATGGACAGAATTTCTAGGCGCAGCCAGGGGCCGGAGGGTGTCCGGTTTGGGAACCTCAGAATCTCATCTCTGCTGTTTGCAGACGATGTTGTTCTGTTGGCTTCATCAAATCAGGACCTTCAGCTGCACTGGGGCGGTTTGCTGCCGAGTGTGAAGCGGCCGGGATGAGGATCAGCACCTCCAAATCTGAGGCCATGGTGGAAGCAAATTGAAAACATTGGGAAAAATAAAGAGATATTCAAAATCGTCCAGACCTATTCCCACACGACAGATAGTACATTTCTGCGGCAGAGCTTGGTCTCTTCCTCTCCCCCTCTCTCTTTCTCCCCTCCCCTGCTCTCTCTCCCCCCTCCCTCTCCCCTCTCCATCTCCCCCTCTCTCTATTTCCTCTCTCTTTCTCTCCTTCTCTCTCTCCCCTTCCTCCCCTCTCTCTTTCCTTCTCTCTCCCCTCCCTCTCGTCTCTCTCTCTTCCTCTTTCTCTCTCCCCTCCCTCTCTTCCTCTCTCTCTCTCTCTCCCCTCCTTCTCTTCCTCTTCTTTCTCTCTCTCCCCTCCCCCCTCCCCTCCCTCTCTCTCTCTGATCTTGTCTTTTCCAAACAAACTCACAGGAAGCTCGGGCTCGTCATTAAAGCGTCCTCCGCTCACACAAACACAAACATGTCCGTCGCTGCTGTAGATCTGAACCCAAACATCCACAGAGTCGTCGTTACTAAACCTGACGCTGTGGAGGAAACGACGGGCCGGGACGAAAGGTCAGTCTGGAATATTCAACTTTTCGTTTTTGGAGCGACTAAAGTGGAGATGTTGCAGCACTGGAAAAAGAATCATCATCTCAAGGAAGAAATGACAGAAGTCTACTTGAATAAAGAGATTCAATGTAAAGTTTCAGAAGGTTTGGTCTTAGGCTCAGGCCTTAGCTTTCAAATGAGGCGTTACTCTGGCCTATTTGTAACCTTTTAGATTTGGGTAAAGCTGAACTAGAGAAAATGTGCTGTGTTAAGGCGGGGGTAAGAAGTTTCTTCTCCAGATCCATTCTTTGATTACCCACTGCAGTAACAGCACTTTGGAGCTGCTCATTGGGGGAATGTTTTTACTGATGGCAACAGTATGGTCCAAAATGTTACGCAGTGTGCCTTTAAGACCAGCTGTTCCAAACTCCAAACTCTTCCCACATTTTCAAACCTTAAAAAAATGACAAAAAATTCCTAGACGTGGATTATTTATTAATTAGTTTTTTATTACAACTTTTTTGTACAAACGTCGTGGCCGAAGGCATTGACCGCTGGGTTCTTGAATATTTAAACATAGTATCAAAAATCAGCCTATGCTTAATTTTCCATCATTTGTTTTTAAAATGGTCCAAAGTGGGACAGTCCCACAGGTCTGGAGTTTTGTTTAATTACGTTGTTGCAAATAGAAATGGAGACCGGTCCAGTGCTCGACTCGTGAGGAACTCTATGCCCAGATGGACAAGTGTTTTATTCCGTGTTTGAATATGAGTTCTTTTAATAATTGGACACATGGACTGGAGAGCCTGTGGGAGTAAACCACGTAACAGCTTGTAGCCACATCACTGCAAAGTTTCTCCTATGTTTTAAAGGAGCCAGTCTGAGTCCTTCACAGTCCCCATCTGTAACTGTTGTGTAGAGGGGAAGTGTAGTATGATCCTAATGGCTCGGCGTTGGAGTTTTTCCAAGCGGTTAGTTTGTGTGACATTTAGAGACAGGTGACGCATACTCACAGTGAGGTAGAATATAACATTTGTACAGTCTTGTTCATAGATTCTTGTCTTTAACAGAGAGGGAGAGTCTACGAAGGAGGAACATTTGACATGCCACCTTTCGGCAGGCGTGGTCCACTTGTTTGTCACATTTTAGGTCGTTTGTAATCCAGATCCTAAATGGAGATGTTCTTTAACCATTTCCACTGGACAGCCCATGAATTCAATGTCAATGTTTGTATTTTGCATTTTGGAAAGAAACATTGCTTTGGTTTTGCTTGGGTTAAATTGCATACCCCGAGTTTCAGCCCACTGAGCGATGTCCAGGAGATCTTGATTTTCTTTCTCTACCATTAGAGGAGCTGTTGGGATGCAACAAACAGTGTAGTGTCATCAGCAGACAATAATGGAAAGCTGCAGAGCCGGAGTCGAGGCAGATCTACCGTGAAGCAAATTTTTGTTTTTACAGTTACGTTTTACTCCAATATTTCATTGTATTTTGTAGGACAGTGCCTTCATTTGTTCATAATAATAAGGAAGAAGGGACAGAGACAATATTTTGAAACAAATTAACATTTTGTTGTGGTAACCAGCCATTGCTGTAATCAGTACAGAAAAGAAGAGAAATCATTGGGTTAATAATGTTAGCTTGCAGAAAAAAAAAAGCAAATCTGAAATAAAATAAAATAACCTTTGTTCATAAATGGCTCCCTGGAGGTACGCCTCTTTTGCCTCCTTCCAGGGTATGTTCTTCAGTTGGCAAATTCCATGAATGATTGCCTGTACAAGTAACAATAAATTAAACATCAAAACTAAAACAGTAACATTGTCACACTTTTTGGATGTACCTCTGGAAACAGGAAGCCAACAATGAATTCCACCTCATCGTTGACCTTCAGCACAGTCTGTGTACTTTTTATCAGGGTCCTGAGGTACACAAATATCCTGGTGCTCCTCCGTATCTAAATAAACAGGTACCTGAAAGCGTGGCTTTAAGGGATACCATTCAGATTTTTTCCCTTTGAGTATGTCCTGTGGTACACAAATTAAATACATTATATGAATGAATCAGCCATGCATTTTTTTCCATTATGTAATTTTACATCTACAATTGTTTTTGTTTTATTAATAATTATTTAATAATGATCATAATAATAATATGGTCAAAACTAGTCTGGAATGACATACACATGCAACAATGTGCCATTAATAATGGTGCCATTTTTTTACATTTTATTTGTCCTTTATTTATCCAGGATAAAGCTCGTTGAGTTTAAAAATCTCTTTTTCAAAAGTGTCCTGGCCAAGATTCTTTGAAATTAAAATATGCAATAATTTGCCACAGAAAGTAAAAGTATACCCTTAATACATATGAGTAATTGCATTTTTTGGGTAGCCTATGTAATTGTACGAAGGAGCATTGTAGTCAGTAAAAAAAATAAAAAAATACGTTTTCCGAATTATTTTTTTTCCTCAGTGGATTTGACACGGGCACGAGTGGACTGGTTTTAACTTGGTTTTAGTGTTTTATCTGCATGTTTTTTATGTTTGATTTTACGCATGTTTTTATACAAAGCTCGTTGCCCCGCCCCTGCTAATCACGGCAAGTGGGCACACCTGGAGGAAGGAATAAAGGTAGAAGCGGTCGGAGACAGGAGAGGAGAGAGCAGATGGCAGTAAAACATCTAGCAACGTTTGAACAACGCCACGGAGATCATCAGCGCGGCGGGTTGGTGGAGAGCGGAGACGCCGTAGTGTCAGCGAGTTGTAAATTTTACTTACTATCCACGCGGTTTTAGCTTTGATTGCTTACTTGTACAAACTCTTTGGATGGCCTGTACCTCGGGAGGTAGAGGTGGAGGTATTCAAGAAGGAGATAAAAATAAAACAGGGGCTAGGAAGCGGGGTGCAGACACCTCACTTGGAAGAGACGGAGTTCGAGTCAGGAAAATGGCAACGTCACCCGAAGAGTTTCGCGTTATCTTTAAGTTAAAAGAACAAACTGGGGACGGGTTTAGAGGCTTAAATCCGTTAAAAGTGGCCGAGGCCTTTAAAAATGTTGGGGAGGGTTTGGATGCCCGCGCTCTGGCGAACGGAGCATTGCTGGTCCTGTGTAAAAGCAAGGAACAGGTGGAGAAAGTGGCTAAGGTAGCGAAGATTGCCGGGAAAAAAGTGGAAGCAAAGATATTAGAGAAAAAGGAAATCATGCAGGGCGTCATCTATGGGGTATGTGCTGACATTTTGGAGTGTGAAATAAAGGAAAGTATCAAAGGTGGGACTGTGTGTGAGGTTAAACGGTTTAAAGCTCGCGAAGGCGGAAACCCCAATGCTCCAGTTTTGATCACGTTTAGTGGTAATATCTTGCCAGAAAGAGTGTTTATTGGATGTTTGTCATTTCTGGTTAGGGGTTATCAGAAACCCCCAATGCGATGCTTCAAGTGCCAGCGCTTTGGGCATTTAGCTGCTTCATGTCGCGGCAATAGGCGGTGTACCAAGTGTGGAGGAGAGCACGATATTGCGTCCTGTAGTGTGCCGTCTCCAAAATGCTGTAATTGTGGAGGCTGGCATATGGCATCATCTAAGGATTGCCCGTTGTTTGCAAAAGCAAAGCATGTACAAGAGGTGAAAGAGCAACACAAGATCTCTTATGCAGAAGCCTTGAAAAAGGTGGAGGCAAAGCCTCGTGCCCAGGCTGTAGTTACGGTACCCCCAAATGCTTCAAAAGGAGGGATAGAGACGCGTGGTAGTAAATAAGGAGTCGCTTATGGCATTCATTGTCGATGTTGTGTATGGATCCCGTGGTGTAAAGTCAAGATCAGATCTAATCAAGTCGGTGGTTGAGTCTGCAGGCAGATTCTTGGGGCTTAAGGACTATGCTCCCCAGTTACTGTTCAGCTACATGAAGGAGGCTCAAAACCAGTCAGCGAGCCAGTCCAGTACCAGTAGTGGGGCAGGAGATGGAGATGGAGTCGAGGAAAGAAGGGTTGAGTAATATGGAGGAAGGGGGGCTTGAAGCCTTCTTTGGGGTGACTTGGATCAATCTCCCATGGTCCGCATCCTACAATGGAATGCTAGGAGCCTTATAGCCAATGGGCAAGAGTTTAAGAAGTTTATTAGAGATCTTGATGTGAAACCGGATATCGTGTGTGTCCAGGAGACATGGCTGAAATCGTGTTTAGAATTCTCAATTCCGGGTTATGCTTGTTTGCGTAAGGATCGAGGCAATAGGTCTGGTGGTGGGTGCGCTACATTTATTAGAGTGGGTATTCAGTATAAACAATGTGAATGTAAAATCTCTTTGGAGTGTTTAATCACTGAGGTGTGGAGCACTGAGGGTAAAATATTTGTTGTGAATTGTTACAACCCATGTAAGCCTCTGATTTTGGCAGAGTTTGAGGAAATTGAGAGAAGGACAGGTCCCTCTGCTGTGTGGGTGGGTGATTTTAATGCCCATAACCCTCTGTGGGGGAGCCAGGAAAGGGACGCTAATGGGGGTGTGGTAGAGGAATTTTTGGATAGAAGTAATTCTATAATCTTGAACGACGGAAGCGCAACTCGGATTGATATTAATACAAACAAGACTTCTTGCCTTGATCTCATTTTTACTTGCCCGGTGAAAAGTTAATTGTTTCTAATTTGCTAGATGTTTGCTTAAAAAAAAAGCTATGTAGAAATAGAATGTTTTTGGTACGAAGTGTTCTCAGTTTGTTACAGTGAAAAAAATGAAGAAGCCAGAAAGGCAGATAAAGCTCCATCCGACGGGGTTGACCCAAGGTCGACCTGCAGGAATGTGGAATGCAGGAGCTGATAGAGTCGGCTGGACTCGGTGACCTAAACGGGACCCATGTACACGTAGAAATAGGCTCATGAATATTCATATTTGGTGTGTGGTATGAAAAAGTCTGACTTCCTGAGGATTTCAGTCTCCCTATGGCACGGGGAGCTGACGAGACTCATTTTGTTAGGGACCTAAGGAAGCAGACGTCTGTAATTAGATGATTTGTTAGGAGAATAAACCTTCGTAACTTTAATCTCCTGATTTCTGGTCATCTTTAATACTGGTATGTATTATTAGCTGATAGAGAAGTGCTGACGACAATGACAACTCCTCTTCCAGTGTGAATACGCAGTGTTGTCCCGGAGGGGTAATGGTAAGATAGGGGAAAGTAAAATACGACGTAGTAATATTATTTCATTGTGTACAAGGTAACCAAGGACAACACAAAGAAAAAAAAGCTTTTCTTCATATGGTGACCCATCGAGACGTGCTGAAGGGGGAGTTGTAGTCGTCAACTACGGACGGCGGCGAAGGTCCGGTCCGGTAAATCATTGCGGTAGACATGCCAGTGCTATCTTCCACAATCACTCAACCACGGCTTCACGGACGCGTCCATCCATAAGGTAAGACTACTTTTGACTACTATTTTTAACGAGTGTCAAAGTACGTCTTTTTGGCATATTTTTTCCAAATTTTAGTTAAACATAGTAAAAGAAGCTAAAGGTGTTGAATGGTTTAAATCTGTGAATTGATGGTGGAAGATAGAAGAGTCGTAAAAATAACGGAAGAGTTAAGGTAACAGAGTTATAGGACTACGCGTTGGGTTCATCCCTCTAAAAGCCGTAAGGTACGTGGCTAGGACCTCCCAGATCCGTGGACGCACGGAACAAATACTACAGAGTTGGGGACTGTAGAAATTAAAGGGTCGGGGACCCAAATAAAGAGTACTTAAAGGGTCGTGGACCCAGGGTCGGGGACCCAAATAAAGAGTACTTAAAGGGTCGGGGACCCAAATAAAGAGTACTTAAAGGGTCGTGGACCCAGGGTCGGGGACCCAAATAAAGAGTACTTAAAGGGTCGGGGACCCAAATAAAGAGTACTTAAAGGGTCGTGGACCCAAATAAAGAGTACTTAAAGGGTCGTGGACCCAAATAAAGAGTATTTAAAGGGTCGCGGACCCAAATAAAGAGTATTTAAAGGGTCGCGGACCCAAATAAACAGTATACTTTCACGAGGAAAAGCACGTAAGTTTACAATGAATAAAGGACGAAACGAAGGTAAGAGAATGTGTGAATTAAAAACTTGTGAAGAATGGGTGAGGGATTTGGGAAATTCCTCACCATGGTGGAAATGGACACGCAAAGGACAACGGAAGGCGAAAAAAACATGAGAACAAGGGAGCCCTGGATAGAAGAATGCATAAATGGAAAAGAAGATAATGGAGAAAGCAGAAATGGAGACAAAATTAGGAAACGAGTGGAACCAGTCCTTGAACTGGCCACAGCAGAATGGACGAGAAAGAACAAAATATTCTCCCCCGAGTCCGGGGGCGGGACCCAAATGCCGGTAAGGACGGATTCCGCTTTGGCCCCTACGGCCCCGCCTCTATATGTCCCCGCCCACTTGGGAGCATATCCACAGTTAGCAGTACAAGGGGTAGTGGATGTGGACTTTAAAGGCTCACATCTCTTATCTGACAAGGAATCAAAAGCAGTAATGGACATACTAAAAAGAGAATTACCCACTGGTATCTTCGGGCCCTCCCCCGGCAGAGGGGGACCCCGCCCCGACAACTTACAAACCCCTGTCTAGTGTGGAGTTGCAACACTTGAAAGACATTCTACCGCCCCTGCAGAATGGGGGAAAAAATTGGTTCCGTACATTAGAGTTGCAGTGTGCTAATGCGCAGCTAGCGGTGGGGGACTTAAAAGGCCTTGTTTCTGCCTGCGCCCCCCCACACGCAGTCACTCAGATCCTGAGGCTCACAGGACTAAAGGACGCCCCAATGTATGAACCTTTTGATCCATATTCGGAAGCGTTTATCGACCAAGTGGACCAAATGTACCCACCCCCTTGTCCACAACCTCCTTCGTTTCCCACGTTTATGGCAGGCGCTTGCCCCTCACAATTTATGGATAAATGTATCCAACTGTACATCTCCTCTATGCATGTACACCCATACAGGCAACCTCAGACTTCCTGCTTGTTCTTGCAGAACGTGCTGGACGTTCTGCCTGAACCAGTCAAAACAAATTTGAAAAATGTGCCGGGACTAACCGCAGACCCCACGTTATTCCTGACACATTTCAAACACCACGCTGACATTTTTAACAAAAAGTGTCAAGACAAAACTCAAAACATTGAAACCATGCAGGAGGAACTCCTGAAAAATCAACTGACCCAGGCGCGTCAACAATTGACAGCCGCCAAGAAAGACAAAAAGACTCAAACGGTGGCAACCACTCCCATACCTGCACCTACGCAGTGGCCCAGCTCACCAGCAAGCGTCTTATACGCGTCCCATAAACAGCCGTCCGGCCCGACCTCTCAAATGCACATACATGTTCATGGGATGGGGGGACAAACATCAGGGCAGAGGGGCCGTTTCAGGGGACGCAGGGGACGGGGATCTGGAGGAGTGGGTTTTGGGGGACGAGGAGCCGCAGCTCAAACACCGACTGGATGTTTTCCCTGTGGGTCACCGGACCACTACTCACGGGATTGCCCTGTCGAAATTACGGGCTGTTTCAACTGTGGAGATCAAGGCCACTGGTTACGGGACTGTCCGGAGCCCCCAGTACCAGCCCCCCCGACAATGGGTCGCGGGGGCCGAGGTGCTCTACGGATGAGGTCTACCAGTGGAGGGGATTTCCTACCAGGACAACAAGCGCCACCGCCTTGGCACAGGGGCGGAGCAAGAGGGAGGGGAGGCAACTACCCAGTGCACGACACACACGGTTACCTGCCCTATGGATACGAGGATGGATACTAGGGGTGCCCGATGAGTCCTGGCCCCACCCCGGAACCGTTTGTCCCTGTAGAGGTGGGTGGGGAAAAGTTGATGATGTTGGTGGACACAGGGGCTACGCACTCCACGACCAGGAGAGCTACGCCTGGAATGTTAAGCACAAAGAGCATCAGCCTCTCGGGACTCACGGGAAAAGCAACCCCTCTACGCATGACTAAAGAATTGACTTTGAAACTTGCCGGACAGACATTTAAATCCTTTCTGATATACTCACCACAAACGCCAGTGAACTTATTGGGGCGAGACATTTTGCAAGCCACAGGGGCAGTGATCAACTGCTCACCGGACGCTATGTATATCACCTGGCCGAATGGACATTGTGTGACCTGTACACCCACCAGGACACATGGACAATATGTATTTCGAGAAGAAAACGTGACAAATGGTGTTTCCATCTATTGGCTACGACTGGAACCTGGTACTCCGGAATTGGAAGGACTAAATGCAAAGATGCTTGAATGGAAACCATGGTTCAGCATGCTCCACCCCTACGCCCCTCCAAAGGATCCCCTACATTGCACCCTATTTTACGATCGCAACTCAGACGCTCAATACCAATTGGCGTTCGATTGTGAGGTTAGAGGTAACACCTATTCGCTCACTTCCACACACTTATATGTACATAAATCAGGTGTGGTTGCCCCAGTGACTCTACCAGAAGAAATTATGCCATTTTATAAACGTGACACCCTAACGGACCCACATGTCTCACTGTTTCTAGGCCCAGGACATGAGGCTCGAGAATTAGGACCCTTAACACATGTGCTGAACAAAACGTTGGATTGGGAATGTACTGCCATGGGTGATGTACAGTATAGCCCAAGCACCCAGGCCTATAAAATTGATATAGGCCTCTCATCAGATGCCTCTGTAGCAGAAGAAGAAATTGTTTCTCGCTCGCATGGCCGCGAGTTGACGGATCATGAAGGAGCAGCGGCCATGCTGGCTCATTTCCCGGAGGACTTGTGGTCAAGGGGTCCGGCGGACATTGGTTACTGTACTAAAATCGATCCTGTCAAACTGGATGTAATCCCAGGATCTCGCGTGTATGTTCCTCAACGTCACTTTAGGACCAAAGAACAGCGGGAGGGTATTGAAACGGCGTTAACAGACTTATGGAAAGCAGGAGTTTTAGAATTATCAGACTCGCCTTGGAACACTCCGTTAAACCCGGTTCCCAAACCAGATGGTACTTTTCGACCGGCCCACGATTTACGTAGAGTAAATGAGGTTACCACTACACCCCTTTTGCCAGTCCCAGACCCACACAAATGTCTGTCAGTACTTTCTCCAGACATGGGTTATTTCTCAGTAATTGACTTAAAGCATGCCTTCTTCACCATTCCACTGGCTCCTGAGAGTAGGTACCAATTTGCTTTCACCCATGAAGGTGTAAAATTACAATATAAAGTGCTTCCTCAAGGACACAAGAACTCACCGGGAATCTTCAACCAGGTACTTAAAAATTGTTTGGCACCCATCACGGTGTTGCCTGGTTCAGCTGTCCAGCAGTACGTGGATGACCTTCTTATTGGAGCAGTTACGGCTCAGGATTGTTTGGACATGACTGCAGCAGTGTTGAGTCGCTTACACCTGTGGGGTTTTAAGGTCTCACAATCTAAACTTCAGTGCTGTCGCCCCCAGGTTTCTTTCTTAGGTAAAGTGATTGGCGCAGACAGTCTTTCCCCAAGCGCCTCCCAGAAACAATCGATCTTAAGTGCGGATCGGCCAGATACGGTCCGCTCTCTGCTTTCCTTTCTGGGTTTGGCCAATTACTCACGCCATCATGTTCTTGACTATACAGGCTTGACAGCACCCCTGAGGGACGTCATCAAGGCCGCTGGTGTCCGAGACTTGCAGGCTAGTTTGGTCTGGACGGAAGAGGCGGATACGGCCTTCACTGACTTAAAAAAGGCTCTAGCCTCCTGTGCTGACTTGGCGATACCTAACTATCGTATACCTTTCCACCTTGACACCACCATTACCTCATGCTCTGGACATGCAGTGTTATGGCAGGAGGGCTCCACAGGACAACGCAATGTAATTCTTTATGCTTCTACCTTGCTGGATCCCGTGGCGAAAAAATCTACGGATTGCGCTTTATATGCTGACACTTTGGCCTCCCTGTTGAGGAAAGTGGCGCATGTGGTCATGGGTCATCCTTTGGTGGTTTATACCACCCATTCAGTGGTGGCCTATGTACAGTCCAAAACCTTTGCCCTAACTCCGCAAAGACAGCTTAAGCTGGCTAATGAATTGACGGCCCCAAACCTAACTTTCGCAGCTGACGATGCGCCAACTATTTCCACAGGCATGGGGCTGCCTGGACTACCTCATTGTTGCCAAAACTTTTCCCAGAAGCAATCAGAAATCCGTCCTGGATTGTCCGACAAACCTATCCCACACTCTAGGTCATTGTTCACGGATGGACATTGCCACCGACTTCCTGATGGTTCTTTGTCGGCTGGGGCTGCGGTTGTGGAGCTTCTCCCTCCCGATCGCACCCATGTGGTGGCGCAGTGGGGCCCTGAAGGGGGTTCCTCTGCGCAGTATGCTGAACTCATGGCTCTGAAATTGGCCCTGGAAATATCACAGGACCAGAAAGTTACCATCTATACGGACTCAGCCTACGTTTGTGGTTTAGTACTCAGAGATTTAGCAGGGTGGATGAAGAATGGCTTCTTGACCGCTAAGGGCACTCCGGTAGCCCATAAAGACCTTTGTGAAGAGGTGGCACGTTTGTTGCTACTGCCACATACTTTGGCCATAGTTAAGGTGCCGGGCCACTCAAAGGCGGGCTCCATGACGGCCATTGGAAATAGAGCCGCAGATTTAGCGGCCAAAACAGCTGGTGGGTATCCCTTGGAAAACATGGTCCCACAAGAACAAGTTTGGGCCATGATACAACAAATACAGCTCCCTATTCTTGACACGTTGACTCATATATCTGATGTATGGGTTAAGGTGGCGAGTGTGGATGGACGGGATATTGCCCACACTGAAAACGGACAGTTATGGATGCCACAAGACGTGTGGGATCGTCTGTCGCTCCTGGCCTCTTCTTTGCCCCCAGGGCGAAGACATGAGCTGGAATTTCATCTGGACACCTATTGGAAACCCGCGTACGGCACTCCCTCCTTTCAAGGTCTGCTGAGCGTGGTAGACTGTCAGACAGCACACAGGAAGTATGACTCTGACTTTTGGCAACGGCACCCGAAGGCCCAACCCCATTCTGACGGGGTCTATCGGGGGCCCACGGGGTTAACCTTCTTGACCCCTTGTATGGAGGAACATGTTCTGAATGAGCTACATGGAGTTCATCACCAGGGTCCACGGACCATGGCTCGCTTGTTGGAACAGTATTACTATCATCGTACTCCATTCTTGTTGTGTAAAACCTTTGTACGGGCTTGTGTTGGCTGTGGAATGTTTAACCCGCACCCACATCACAAGAGTGGGGCGGGTCTTGTAAAAACTGGACGTTTTCCCGGTGATGTGATTCAGATTGACTTTACGGATATGCTTGTGCCCGTAAAGGGCAAACGCTTCCTTTTGGGCATTGTGGATACGTTCTCTGGATGGCCGGCTTTCTACCCTTGCAAACGGGAAAGTTCGGCTGAAGTCATGGCAGTGCTCTTGAAAGAATGGATCCCAATTTTTGGGGTCCCGTCTGAACTGCATAGTGACTCGGGAACTCACTTCACGGCGACTGACGTGAAGAGCTTGTGTTCCCTGCTGGGAATAAACAAATCATTCTCTTGTGTGTACTATCCACAGGGGAATGCCAAGGTGGAACGCATGAACCGCACCCTCAAGACGGTGCTGGCCAAAATGTTACAAGATACTCCCAAAAGCACTTGGTTGTCGGCTCTCCCGGCTGCTCTGTTCCACCTACGCTCCTCTGTGAATACTACCACGTGTTTCACACCATTTGAGTTGATGTTTGGCAGGGCTATGCCCGGTGGATTACCTAAGGCTAACTCCACCCCTTTACCTGAAGTTATGAACATCTTCCAGTTCAGGCCGTACTTTGAGGCTCTACAGTCAGTACTTAAGGAACTGACCCCAATTGTACATAACGATGTTGTTGTTTCTGATCATACAGCGCACCTGCCTGAGCAGGTATACGTCAGAAACCACGCTCGTACGGCCTGGCATAAACCACGTTATCTTGGACCTTTCACGGTGACTCAAAGAACTGCAACAGCTGTGAAAGTTGAAGGCCGGGATAACTGGTACCACTGGACTCATCTTAAACCCTGCTCAGACTCCACGGGGTTAGTGTGGACTGACCCTGAACGTATTAGAAATGATAGTGGGACCTATGGCCCCACTGAAGGGGGAGGGGGACAACTCCCACCCCCACCCAGGAGATCACAAAGACTCCGCAATCAGAAAGACAATGCTGAAACTTAAGGAAAAAATGTGGAGTACGGGCCCCTTACGGTGTCCATTTTGGGTGTGGGGACTGATACTGGCCTTAAGTATGACAATAATACCAATTATGTTAATTGTGGAAGACCAAAACAGTTGTGAGGGGAGAGTAAGGGGACATTCCTTTCCCCAACTAAAGACAGAATACTTGAGAGTGTGTCGTCAAATAGGCACAAAACCAGGCGGAAATTTGGTAATCTATTGTAATCAGGAAGGAACATTGGCAGTAGAAATGAGAGGCCCAGTGACAGACCAACACGCCCGGAAATGGATCACCAAATGTACAGAAAATGCAAAGAAAACATGGGAAAATCGAAAGAAAAAGAGAGTTTTGTTGGAACCAATGTTTTACGATGTATCTAACATGTCTGTTCCCACAGAAGGCGATGGATCTAGGAAGCGACGGTCTCTTAATGTAGAAGGTCAGGGTCCATGCGAGGGGGATAATGGGCACTCTTATTCCCTGGGTTGGTACCGCGGCTACCATGCAGCGGTTGAACGAGGTGTGGTGGGTTCTGGAGGATCTCACTGAGGTCATTGGCGAGGTCTTGGATCAAATGGAGCGCAGCCCAGAGCTAAAGGCCGTAGCAGCGGTAGCCATGCAAAACAGGGTAGCTTTAGACGCCTTATATGCAGAGCAAGGGGGTATGTGTACGGCAGTGGGCATTGACCACTGTTGTACATACATTCCCGATGACTCTGGGAATTGGACAGCAATGAGGAATAAGGTAAGGGAGTTAAAGGAATTCCTAGAGTCCCAAGAAGACCAAGGGCCACAATGGACTTGGCTCAACTGGCTAAATTCCGGTTCCTGGATCCATGTCCTTCAAAAGGTGGGTATAGTAATTGGTGTAATACTGTTGATGTGTTGTGTGTTGTTTTGTTGTGTTGTCCCTCTCGTTCGCAGCATGGTCTCCAGGGCTCTGGGGACTTCGGGGGGGTTGTACGCAGCAGTGGCTCTGCCCCCGGAGGACCCAGAGGCCGGGGACAGGCCCCTGCCTGAAGGGGGTGAGCCAAGCCTGTATCAACTCAGGGCATTGAGGGCTCTGGAATATGAGTGGGAGGACCCACAGAAAGGATGTGGAGAGGGAAACTGTGGCTCAGATTATCTTTAAGAACCATATTAAGAATGTTATGTTGTGTTTTGCTTCGCTGTGCTTATGTTTTGCAGAAATGTTTATTTCCATATTAATTCGGGATGGAGCCTATGGAACCGAGGAAGTAAAATGTATAATTGAACCCAGTCCTGGGAGCTACAGGTTCCGGATGGAACAATTCGTGAGTGGTAACTACATGTGGGAAGAAAGTGATGATTTTACAGGACTGGAGGACCTGGTTGTGTATGCCCAAGCCAAACTCGACACCTGGTGGTGGTACTATACAATGGGCAGGGGACAACTATGTTTTGACGACGGCTGCACCTTCGTTAATTAGAAACAAGGTGATCTCGGTCAAGATCAAAAGGGGGTGTGAAAAGTTAATTGTTTCTAATTTGCTAGATGTTTGCTTAAAAAAAAAGCTATGTAGAAATAGAATGTTTTTGGTACGAAGTGTTCTCAGTTTGTTACAGTGAAAAAAATGAAGAAGCCAGAAAGGCAGATAAAGCTCCATCCGACGGGGTTGACCCAAGGTCGACCTGCAGGAATGTGGAATGCAGGAGCTGATAGAGTCGGCTGGACTCGGTGACCTAAACGGGACCCATGTACACGTAGAAATAGGCTCATGAATATTCATATTTGGTGTGTGGTATGAAAAAGTCTGACTTCCTGAGGATTTCAGTCTCCCTATGGCACGGGGAGCTGACGAGACTCATTTTGTTAGGGACCTAAGGAAGCAGACGTCTGTAATTAGATGATTTGTTAGGAGAATAAACCTTCGTAACTTTAATCTCCTGATTTCTGGTCATCTTTAATACTGGTATGTATTATTAGCTGATAGAGAAGTGCTGACGACAATGACAACTCCTCTTCCAGTGTGAATACGCAGTGTTGTCCCGGAGGGGTAATGGTAAGATAGGGGAAAGTAAAATACGACGTAGTAATATTATTTCATTGTGTACAAGGTAACCAAGGACAACACAAAGAAAAAAAGGATTTTCTTCACCGGCACTGGCCAGGATAGCAGAGTGGGGAGTTTGGGGCGAAGATACATTTGGTAGTGATCACTTTCCTGTTATGGCAATTTTTAATAGAGCACCTGTGGTAGAATCTTCAGGTACAACATCTAGGTTGGATTTCTCCCGGGCTGATTGGAACAAGTTCAGGGAAGGCACTAATGAGGGGCTGGCAGGGGTGGATAGTAATGGCTCTATAGATGACATGTGCAACTCTTTGTCAGCTATGATCCTAAGGGTAGCTTCGGAGTCTATCCCAAGTAGAAGGTTGCCCCGGGATCGAATAATTGTCCCATGGTGGAACAAGGAATGTTCTAAAGCAGTAAGTAATAGAAGGAAAGCTTTTAAAAAGTTAAGGATGCATCCTATCCAGGAAAATGTTATTGATTTTAAAAGGTGTAGGGCTTTGGCTCGTAAAACTATCAAGGAGGCAAAAAAGAAATGCTGGAGGGAGTACTGTAGTACGTTAGGCCCCAAAACCCCAGTTAAACAAATCTGGTCTAGGATTCATAGAATGGTAGGGAAAAGGGCTAATACAGCTGTACCTGTGTTAAAAAATGGAAATATAGAAGCTATTTCTAGTATAGAGAAAGCGAATATGTGTGTAGAAGTATTTCAAGACATCCATAACTCGAAGTTTTTAAGGGAAGAAAGTCTTAGAATTAGAAATGAAGTTTTGCGAGATAATAATTGGAAATTAACGTGCACTGAGGATGCGAACAGTGATTTTAATGTGTATTTTTCTTTTAAGGAACTTAAGGAGGCAGTTGAAGTTGGGGCTAATACTTCACCAGGACAGGATGGAATAAGTTATAAGCTTTTGCAGCATCTGGATGATCCAGTGCTGGAAGAGATCTTGGTCTTGTTTAACTACATTTGGGAAGCTGGGTCGCTGCCAAAGGTTTGGAAACATGCTGTCATAGTTCCTATCTTGAAGCCAGGAAAGGACCCATCCTCTCCGTCGTCTTACAGACCCATTGCATTGACTTCAGTGCTTTGTAAGGTGATGGAGAGGATGGTCACTAATAGACTTGTGTATTCTTTAGAAGTTACAGTTTTTTTTGTGAATTACCAAAACGGATTTAGGATTGGTAGAAATGGACTCTGTTGCAGTATTGGATCAGGATATTCGAAAGGCAGTGATTGACAAGGAGGCTGTCGTGGCAGTTTTCCTGGACATAGAGAAGGCTTATGACAGTATGTGGCGGGAGGGTTTGCTGTTTAAACTTTTTGATGCCGGTATTAGGGGAAGAATGTTCCTATGGATTAAAGATTTCCTTAACGGTAGAACAATACAGGTAAAAATAGAATGCAAATTCTCCAAAAGGGCTAGTATTTTGAATGGTACGCCCCAAGGATCTGTAATTAGCCCTGTTTTATTTGATGTAATGATAAATAGTATCTTTCAGTGTGTCGACGCAGCTTTTGGAAAATCCCTTTATGCAGATGACGGCGCTATTTGGCGTAGGGGTAAAAATCTGGAATACTTAATTAAGCAAACTCAGGTAGCTTTGGACCGAATAGTATGTTGGGCAGACACGTGGGGATTCAGAATTTCAGCATCTAAAAGTAATTACATGATCTTTGGTCTAAAAAAGAAAATGCCCCAAATGACTCTGTATTTATATGGAAACCAGTTAGGAAAAGTGAAAGTGTTCAAATTCCTTGGAATGTGGATGGATGAGAGGTTAACCTGGAACAGACATATTGAAAAGACTGTTGGCAAGTGTGAGAAAGTTATTAATGTACTTCGTAGCCTGGCTGGCAGTGACTGGGGAGCAGATAGGTCAACTCTGCTTATGATTTATAGAGCAATGATTAGATCAACATTGGACTATGGTTGTTTTGTATTTGGTGCTGCGGCTAAAACTGTATTAAAAAAGCTGGACAGAGTTCAAGCAAAGGCCCTCAGAGTCTGCAGTGGAGCGTTTAGAACCACACCCATACCTGCGCTATTGGTTGAGATGGAGGAAACATCTTTAAAAATCAGAAGGCAGAAGCTGGGACTCCAGTACTGGGCCAGACTAGCAGGACTTCAGCGTAATTCTGCAGCCAAGTGCCTCTTGGAGGACTGTTGGGAATTTGTAAAGAGGGAGGGAAAAGCGAGTTTTTTGAGATCTATCTGTAAGTTGGCTAGTAAGGTGGGCTTGGAGAATGGGAAGGTTGCTGCATCAGTGTGGTCCCCTTTTCCAGTCTGGCTGTTGCCAGAACCAGAGGTCCAATTGGACCTGCTGGGGCTGGACAAGAGTCGTGTTAGTGGCCAAATAAATGAGTTTGTGGCTCGTAATAAGGAAACTTCGTACCACATTTTTACGGATGGGTCTAAGGACCCGAGCTCGGGAAAAGCTGGTTTTGGAGTCTACGTTATGAATACTGAAATTGGAAAAAGTATGCGAGTGTCTGATCAAGTTTCTGTGTTCACTACTGAACTGTTAGCCATTTGGTGGGCGTTAGATTGGGTCGAGGGAAATCAACCTGAAACGGCGTATATATATTCCGATTCTATGGCTGCCTTACAGGCAATTTCGGATGGTCCTTCTGGGGCTAGGGCAGATATTGTTCTAGAGATTTTGTGTTGCCTTCGCCGGATAGAGCTGATGGGGTCTAGTATTGTTTTTTCCTGGATCCCATCTCATTCAGGCATAGTGGGGAATGAAGCTGCTGATACATTAGCTAAGGAGGCTCTTCTCGAGACAAAAATTGAATATGTGGTCCGGTTGGGGAAGGCCGAGTGTGTCAGTATTTTTAAAACTGCTATGCACCAACAATGGCAGAGGGAGTGGGAGAATGAGACGAGAGGGCGACACTATTTTAGTTGTCAACCTCTGGTGAAGGGCAGTAGACTCCTGTGGTACACCGGCCGATCAAACCAAGTTAAAATAACCAGATTAAGACTGGGGCATTGTGGGCTTGCTGCATATTTGAATAAAATGGACAAGCATCCAGACGGGCTATGTCGATGTGGTCAGCCTGAGACTGTTCCACATGTGTTACTGTCTTGTGCCTGCTACTCTGTTGAAAGGAGAATATTATTTAAAGACCTTGCAACCCTCGGGCTTACAGTGTTTTCGATTAAATCTATGTTTTCGTCTAGGCCGAACTCGTGTTTAATAGATAGGGCGGTTGTGAGCTATCTTCTCTCCACCAACCTCTACTCAAGAATCTAAAGTGAAGTGAAGTGAAGTGATTTTAGTGAACAGAAGAGGGCAGCATTACGCTTTGCTAGCGTACAGCCTGCCGCAAACCATTAGAAGAAGAAGAAGAAGACAGGAGAGGAGAGAACAGAGGCTGAAGTGGTGCGCAGAGAGACTGCGGTAAAGTGGCCCTCCACTTCCAGACCCGCGGTAAAGTGGCCCACACTTGAAAAGATGTTTCGCTTTTTGCCGGTTACTTACGGTAATAGCAAATTTCCTCGTCTTTCCACAGCTTGCCTTTTCCATGACATTTCGCTATGAATAAAGTTGTGATCATCACTCTGTCGTAATGATGTGTGTTTATTAATTAAGGGTATCAGAATTCCTTGTGCGCGCACAGCTGTTAAAACTTCCTACTCCTACCACGGCAGTGGTCACGTGACGGCACACGCAGATCACCGGCGTGTGACGAGAATGTCCTTAGCGAACTATATAATAGCTGCTTAATTGAGTAGCTAATACGAAATAAATAAACACATAAACTATACAGTAATACAAGCATTGGATTGTCTTTTTTCTCATAACCACATGTTAGGTAGTTCCATCCTGACCCCTTATTTACATTCTTCTTCTTATAATTCTAATTTAACTGCAGCCATGGCCTCAGTGCTGCCCTTTATCACCCTGTCAAAATAAAATTCACTTTTACTGTAGAAATTTGGAGAAAATGTATGTTGAAAATGGTCAAAATGGAGCAAAATGCAGTTTTTTAACAATTATTTAAAAATAATCCTTCATAGGTTTGCGACTAATTTCACTGCAGCCATGGCCTCAGTGCTGCCTTTTATCACCCTGCCACAATAAAATCCACGTTTACTGTAGAAATTTGGATAAACTTTATTTTGAAAATGGTCAAAATGGACCTAAATTCTGTTTTTGAAAAATGATTTTTAAAAAAACCTTCAAAGGTTTGCGACTAATTTCACTGCAGCCATGGCCTCAGTGCTGCCCTCTATCACCCTGCCACAATAAAATCCACTTTTACTGTAGAAATTTGAAGAAACTTTATTTTGAAAATGGTCAAAATGGACCTAAATTCTGTTTTTGAAAAATGATTTAAAAAAAACCTTCAAAGGTTTGCGACTAATTTCACTGCAGTCATGGCCTCAGTACTGCCCTTTATCACCCTGCCACAATAAAATCCACTTTTACTGTAGAAATTTTGAGAAAATTCATGTTGAAAATGGTCAAATTTTAACAAAATGCAGTTTTTTAACAATTATTTTAAAAAACATCCTTCATAGGTTTGCAACTAATTTTACTAGAGCCATGGCCTCAGTGTTGCCCTTTATCACCCTGCCTAAATAAAATCCACTTTTACTGTAGAAATTTGGAGAAAATTCATGTTGAAAATGGTCAAATGTTAACAAAATGCAGTTTTTTAACATAAAAAAAAAAACTTAAAAGGTTTGCAACTAAATTCACTGCAGCCATGGCCTCAGTGCTGCCCTCTATCACCCTGCCTAAATAAAAATCCACTTTTACTGTAGAAATTTGGAGAAACTTTATTTTGAAAATGGTCAAAATGGACCTAAATTCTGTTTTTGAAAAATGATTTTTAAAAAAACCTTCAAAGGTTTGCGACTAATTTCACTGCAGCCATGGCCTCAGTGCTGCCCTCTATCACCCTGCCAAAATAAAATCCACTTTTACTGTAGAAATTTTGAGAAACTTTATTTTGAAAATGGTCAACATGGAGCAAAATGCAGTTTTTTAACAATTATTTAAAAATAATCCTTCATAGGTTTGCGACTAATTTCACTGCAGCCATGGCCTCAGTGCTGCCCTCTATCACCCTGCCAAAATAAAATCCACTTTTACTGTAGAAATTTTGAGAAACTTTATTTTGAAAATGGTCAAAATGGAGCAAAATGCAGTTTTTTAACAATTATTTAAAAATAATCCTTCATAGGTTTGCGACTAATTTCACTGCAGCCATGGCCTCAGTGCTGCCCTCTATCACCCTGCCAAAATAAAATCCACTTTTACTGTAGAAATTTGGAGAAACTTTATTTTGAAAATGGTCAAAATGGAGCAAAATGCAGTTTTTTAACAATTATTTAAAAATAATCCTTCAAAGGTTTGCGACTAATTTCACTGCAGTCATGGCCTCAGTGCTGCCCTTTATCACCCTGCCACAATAAAATCCACTTTTACTGTAGAAATTTGGAGAAAATTCATGTTGAAAATGGTCAAATTTTAACAAAATGCAGTTTTTTAACAATTATTTAAAAAAAAATCCTTCATAGGTTTGCAACTAATTTTACTAGAGCCATGGCCTCAGTGTTGCCCTTTATCACCCTGCCTAAATAAAATCCACTTTTACTGTAGAAATTTGGAGAAAATTCATGTTGAAAATGGTCAAATTTTAACAAAATGCAGTTTTTTAACATAAAAAAAAAAAAAAAACTTAAAAGGTTTGCAACTAATTTCACTGCAGCCATGGCCTCAGTGCTGCCCTCTATCACCCTGCCTAAATAAAAATCCACTTTTACTGTAGAAATTTGGAGAAACTTTATTTTGAAAATGGTCAAAATGGACCTAAATTCTGTTTTTGAAAAATGATTTTTAAAAAACCCTTCAAAGGTTTGCGACTAATTTCACTGCAGCCATGGCCTCAGTGCTGCCCTCTATCACCCTGCCAAAATAAAATCCACTTTTACTGTAGAAATTTTGAGAAACTTTATTTTGAAAATGGTCAACATGGAGCAAAATGCAGTTTTTTAACAATTATTTAAAAATAATCCTTCATAGGTTTGCGACTAATTTCACTGCAGCCATGGCCTCAGTGCTGCCCTCTATCACCCTGCCAAAATAAAATCCACTTTTACTGTAGAAATTTTGAGAAACTTTATTTTGAAAATGGTCAAAATGGAGCAAAATGCAGTTTTTTAACAATTATTTAAAAATAATCCTTCATAGGTTTGCGACTAATTTCACTGCAGCCATGGCCTCAGTGCTGCCCTCTATCACCCTGCCAAAATAAAATCCACTTTTACTGTAGAAATTTTGAGAAACTTTATTTTGAAAATGGTCAAAATGGAGCAAAATGCAGTTTTTTAACAATTATTTAAAAATAATCCTTCAAAGGTTTGCGACTAATTTCACTGCAGCCATGGCCTCAGTGCTGCCCTCTATCACCCTGCCTAAATAAAAATCCACTTTTACTGTAGAAATTTGGAGAAACTTTATTTTGAAAATGGTCAAAATGGACCTAAATTCTGTTTTTGAAAAATGATTTTTAAAAAAACCTTCAAAGGTTTGCGACTAATTTCACTGCAGCCATGGCCTCAGTGCTGCCCTCTATCACCCTGCCAAAATAAAATCCACTTTTACTGTAGAAATTTTGAGAAACTTTATTTTGAAAATGGTCAACATGGAGCAAAATGCAGTTTTTTAACAATTATTTAAAAATAATCCTTCATAGGTTTGCGACTAATTTCACTGCAGCCATGGCCTCAGTGCTGCCCTCTATCACCCTGCCAAAATAAAATCCACTTTTACTGTAGAAATTTTGAGAAACTTTATTTTGAAAATGGTCAAAATGGAGCAAAATGCAGTTTTTTAACAATTATTTAAAAATAATCCTTCATAGGTTTGCGACTAATTTCACTGCAGCCATGGCCTCAGTGCTGCCCTCTATCACCCTGCCAAAATAAAATCCACTTTTACTGTAGAAATTTTGAGAAACTTTATTTTGAAAATGGTCAACATGGAGCAAAATGCAGTTTTTTAACAATTATTTAAAAATAATCCTTCATAGGTTTGCGACTAATTTCACTGCAGCCATGGCCTCAGTGCTGCCCTCTATCACCCTGCCAAAATAAAATCCACTTTTACTGTAGAAATTTTGAGAAACTTTATTTTGAAAATGGTCAAAATGGAGCAAAATGCAGTTTTTTAACAATTATTTAAAAATAATCCTTCATAGGTTTGCGACTAATTTCACTGCAGCCATGGCCTCAGTGCTGCCCTCTATCACCCTGCCAAAATAAAATCCACTTTTACTGTAGAAATTTTGAGAAACTTTATTTTGAAAATGGTCAAATTGTAACAAAATGCAGTTTTTTAACATAAAAAAAAAAAACTTAAAAGGTTTGCAACTAATTTCACTGCAGCCATGGCCTCAGTGCTGCCCTCTATCACCCTGCCAAAATAAAATCCACTTTTACTGTAGAAATTTTGAGAAACTTTATTTTGAAAATGGTCAAAATGGAGCAAAATGCAGTTTTTTAACAATTATTTAAAAATAATCCTTCATAGGTTTGCGACAGGCCAGGCGCAGGCCACCATGGGCCGCCGGGCGGCGGAAAAAGGAGGACGGACGGACGGACGGACGCACGCACGCACCCGGCAGGAAAAGGAGAGGGCCTAGGGGCAGGTGCGGCCCGGCCCGCGACGCAGTGGCTGGAGGCCGAGCGTGCGCTGGCTGACAGGAGGGCGCGCACACGAGGAGGCACGGACAATATGGACCGGACACGAAACATTGCAGGTCGGGACGCGAGATGGCGGTAATGGAGCGGCGTCGAGCCAGGGATGTTTTTTTTTTTTTTTTTGTTATTTTTATTTTTATTTTTTTTTATTTTTTTTTATTAGCAAAAAATATAGCCAGGGGTACACACGACAAAACACAATACAAAAACAAATAACAAAACATCCAGGGATGTCCCCCGGACAGGAGCGGCGGGATTGAGCGGCACTCTCCGAGCATACTCTCCCCGAGGTGGACCCCAGAGCCTCCGCTGGATCCCCAGAGCCGGCCGGACCCCCGTCCTGAGAAGCACTATTGCACCTTAATGCACGCTCCTCGTTTTGAACCTCTTTGTATTGTCTTTTTAACTTTAATTTTAGCAGGCCTTTTTATGTTGTCCACTTAACTTCTTATATTAAATTGTATTTTATCCTTTTAAACCGCGTTGTTTTATTGGCTACACCACACCCATATCCTCCAATCGGACTCGAACCTGTGACAGATTATCTCGTAATAACGAGATACTATCTCGTTATTACGAGATATATTTTCCGTTTTTTGAATTTTTTTTTTTTTTAATCCGTTTTCCGAATTAATTTTTTTCCTCAGTGGATTATCTCGTAATTACGAGATATGTCTTAAATACATAAGGTGTTGTATTACTTATGATACTTATGTTTTCTTGCTGTAGAATCTTGTTATTTCTGCACCAAAGCTTTTAACAGCAAGACACATTTTAAAGCTGTTTCACCCTTATACTAGTTTGTGAGGGAAAAACATTATTTTTGTGGCGGTTTCTAATTTTCTTGTACCGTTTTTATTTTAATTTTGTCATAAATCTTAAATTTTGGATTGCCAGTTGAATGTCAGATTACAACAATATCTGTCAATTGTCACGTGACGCACATGGCAGAGGTTTACATACATTGTGTTTGACTCATGTTGCAATGTTGTGCATCGGTTTTATGGCACGTTTCATATAAAATGCTTTTGGAAGAACGGTTGTCTGTTTTATATTTACATTCGCTTTTCACAGCGTCATAGTGTTGCTATACCGTTTTACGCCAGAAGATGGCAGTACTGCAACAGAAATAGGTCATTGATAAAATAGAAGTTAGAGATATTGTTCACATTAAAACACTTGGACACCACAGTGTGTTAGACGTATTTACCTGTAGTGACAGCTAACGGAGCTGGTGGGTTTTTTTTCTCCACTTTTACACTGTTTTTAGCTATGGAAAATGTATACTAACAAGCATGGATCTCCAGTGGATTTTCCCGAACTCTAAGGTGGTTTATTTTCCTTTTACATCAACTGTAAAACGAAATTTGACCTGCACCTTTGTCTTCATTGATCAATAGTTGAAACTTTCTCTCTCTCTCTCTCTCTCACTCACTCTCACTCTCACTCTCACTCTCACTCACTCAGACACTCAGACTCAAGAGGTAGCCTGGTTTATGAAATACAGATCAATATAAGCCACATTTGGCTGAGTAAGCCAGCTTTATGAAACAACCCTCTTGCATTTAAAAGCCTTATTTACATTACATTGTTTTACTTAATACTATTGACATTAATGGCCAGCATAGCAGTGGCATCTGGGGTGCATCCAAGACCCTCCTGAGATGCCAGTGAGTGTAGTACATGGAAATCTACGATTAACAAGTGGATGTTCCTTTCTACAAGTGCCTGCCTCAATGCTCTTCCTCAAACAATCCGTAGTAATAAAATAAACTTAATTAGTGCATTACTATAACCAGTAGGCTGTGTGATTTCCCATGCTCAGCATGGGAAATCAGTTTTAATTGTAAATGTAGACTTTCGTTGTTTTTTAAAAGTAAAGATGGGAATTAAGCCAAAGTACAAAGTAGGCTACAGTATTCATGTAAATGTAATAAACTACTACCCAGCAGATGGTGTAACACAATTTGCAGTTGCCTGACACTTCTATTTTTATGTTACAACATAAAGACATATGCATTCATAATCCTCTCCATGGTTTTGAAAAGCTGAAGAAGTTTTGTGCTGCATTGATGGACTCGGTAAAGACGGAGGACAAGCTGTCCCTCACCACAGAGCAGAGGTCCAAAATCAATGTTCTGTGGAATGCTGTAAAGGAGCATAATAAACAACAGCAACGCTTCAGCCAGCTCCACAAGCTGGGGCGACGGTGGTGCAGAGAGTAGAGCGGGTTGTCTTGTGACCAAAAGGTCCGCGGTTCGAATCCCGCAGGTGCTCACTGTCGTTGTGTCCTTGGGCAAGACACTTCACCCACCTTGCCTCCAGTGTCTGCGTACACTGGTGTATGAATGAGCGTGTCAATGGGTGACTGGTTCCTTGATGTAAAGCGCTTTGAGTGCCTAAAGCAGGTAGAAAGGCGCTATATAAAATGTGACCATTTACAAGCACCACTGGGTGCAGTGATCCAGAGGCTCAAAATGGCAAAGTGCTATGGCACGACATTGTCAGTCCCCCAAGAGCCCAGTGAGCATACATCCTGCCACCACACCAATCACTGTTCCCTCTTGCCAACGTGTGCCACAAGCCTCTTCGACGATCGCTGCTCCCGCCATGGCACATTTACCTGCCTCCACTCACACCTTGGCCTCTTCACCAGCAGTGCCACCTGTTTGCTCATCTACGCCATCTGCTTCAACCACCCCTCCAAAGGACAGAACCAAGATAGCTGTTCCCTAACTGCTTCTTTTGACCCGAAACACAGCAGAGCAACCGAGAGGCAACAGATCTCTCTTGGGCATGATCCACCCAATATGTAAGAAAGTTCAAAATGTCCCATGTCTGCAGTTTGTGTATGCTGTGCCAATCCAAAGATCGTGCCTGCCTGTAGATCATGTCCTTATCCAAAGGGTTGACTCCTGTATTGAAAACCTGTAGTTTCTGTAGTGTGTCATTATAGTTGCATTGTTTTGTAAATATGTAAATATAACACTCATACTTGAAATAACACATGTTCATTTACTGAGGCACCTGACTGTTTTTGACACTTAAATCATCCATCCATCTTCATAAAACATTATGTGACCCCTTTATTGTGATTTTATGAAGTATATTCCCAAAAAAGAATCTGATATTTTTTGTGCCACCAAATTTTATTTGTTACAACACTGGAATAGCTCATCGGGTAAGATACTTTTCAAAATGTGTAATTAAGGACAACTTTGACACGCAATTTTTTCACACAATGTGCATACGGACATAATCTCTCAAAAAAAGATAGAGTTCTATAGCTTCAGTTGAAGAAGTAGGTGGATGTAGATTATGTTCTGCCATTGCTAAACAGCAAATGTCAAATACAGTCTCATCACATGGGTAGGGGCCTCTTGGGGGGATCTCATGTCTGCAAAGTTCAATTTGTTCAATGGATACAGTTTTTACATGGTCTGTACACCCAAAAAGGTGGGGAAGTCTGTACATTACTAAAGGCTTTCCTCTTGGACAGACAGCATTCCGACTGCGGCCAATAGTATGGGTGTTCCAGAGACGTACAACTTCTTGTAGTTCTCTCTGAAAACCAGCAACAAAATAAAAGAGAACCGAACAATTAGAGCTCATCATTTGTGCTTAGATCAAACCTACAAAAATAAATACATAATAACAAATTATTGTTATACAGCATCTAGGCTAGTGGTTGTTTGCATATACAAAGCGTTCAGACAGGTTTGCCACCGATCAGCACTATTTTGCCAATAACCACACAATCAAAGAAACGTTATTACGAGAATTGTTATTGTAATGTTACTTAAAGGTGCATGATGCAAAGTGATGAAAAAAGTTGATAGTTGATGCGTATCTGACCTTTCAGTGATCTAGTGGCTGCTTGGGTGTTTAGAATAGCGCCTTTACTTACCACCTGTTTGGTTTTCACTTCTCATTGAACCATCTCCATGATATACATTCCATTTGAAAACATGCAAGACACCATGAAAAACCTGAAATAAAATTGATCCTGGACCGTTATAGAGGCCACCGGGGTGGAAAGTAATGCTGACCACCCTTACAGCCTTTGGGTCACTGAAAAGTCAAATACACCCAAATATCAACTTTTATTTTATTTTTTTATTTTTTACATGAAAAGTTGCTTAATGCACCATTAAAAGTTATGTTGCCCTCCTACATTATGATATCAAGCCTATAGCCTGTGCTCAAATAGAATCAAGTTAGCTAATACAAAATCTAACGTTAAAACGAAATAGGTGAATATTTCAATAAAGAACAAATTAAGACTTCAATAAAACTAATGATCATGGAGATTTACCTCTATTATTTCCATACACGTTAACTGCAGGAGATTCTTGTCGAGGAAGTCTCCCGAGAATAGATCGTGGTTCTTCAAATCCTGAAAAATGTTCATAGTATTGTGCATGGTGTTTCCTTAAAAATCCCCACTGCTCAATCCTTTGATTGTGGTTACTGGAGCCAGTGATGTAACAGGCATCGGAAAAGTTGTCTTCATGATTGCTTCTCAGAAACCTTTGTAGTTCTTCGAGTACACTGTTCTCTGTGCCCATGTCTGACCGTATTCTGGCAGGAGTGCCCATTCTTTCAGTCACTTCATTTATGAAGTATCCCGCTACCACTTTGGGATTGCTATTGGTTGAAAAAGCATGTAACCAAATAATCATACGGGAGAAACCATCGACAGCTCCGTTGATGCATATTCCATACGGTTTTAATTTATCATAAGAGTCCACATGCCATAAGAAATTTGGTCCAGGGTTTGAATACACACGTCTCCTGAGACGATGGCGTGACCTCAGTTCAACCCCATCCGGATCGAGAATTCCAAGAAGGTATCTCACAGTTCTCTGGGACACCACCAATCCAGACTGTATGCATTTTAAGTGCATAAACCTGTATCCATGAAGCATCCCGTAGGAATCCAATCCTCCCTGTAGAAACAAAGCGACATCAAGCAGGTCCGTTTTGGCTGTTCGCCTAAACAATCCTAAAGTCCAAAGGCGTCTCCGAAGACTCGACAAACTCATGTTATATCCATCCACTTGTAGAAAATCTAACATTTCCTTGTGCTTTAGTCCAATAAGGTGGGGGGGGGGGAATCAAGTAATACGTATGTTGTTTAAAGTGTTAGCTTTAGTGTTCATAAGAAATTAAAAATGAAATAACTCGATTAAAGTCTCTTTAATTAGTGTCTTTACCAGTAGACGGCGCACTATGACGGTGGATTTGCTTCACGGTAGATCTGTCTCGGCTCCGGGTCTGCAGCTTTCCCCTACTCTCAGCAGAAACCGTTTACAGCGCCTGGCTTGCTCCATCCATCCATCCATCCATTTTCTCCCACATAGCACCTGTCCCCTATGGCTCCTCCTGCAGGTGGTGGGTCCACGGGAGGACGGCCTCATGGTTCCAAACGGTTCCAAACGGGCCTGTTGGTCTCTCATAGGGGGAAGCAAGCCAGTCATCAAGCCTGGCTTGCTTGATGACTGAATTTCACCAGGAATCAGATGTGAAAGATCATTCATGAACAATACAAACAGATTTATTATTATTTCTAACGTTTTTTGTCACCTTTTCCAGTTTCATTTTGTATTTTCAGAAAGGTTTCATCATCTCTGACTGCTTATTATTTATTTATTTAAAAATATAATTATACTTTCACCCCACAGCGCTTCAGAATCTCCCCTCTCCCTTGGATGAAACACAACTTCCTGTTTTGTTTTGTGACGTCACTTCCTTTAGCTCTGAAGCGTGTTCCATTAGCAGCTCTTTTTGGACCAAAGCCTTGGACTGGAAGGAAGTGAGTTTGGAGGCACTGCCTTCAACACCAAGGCAAGGTAAGGTACCTAGGCTTTGGGAAACAGCCCCTGACTAACCTCTCTAGCACTGTTGGAGCGGACTGCGGTCCCTGCCACTATCTGACTGTAGCTAACACTAGCCTTCACTAAAACTCCGGACAGCCGCTCCTCTAACTCGGACACCCTGGCCTCCAAAGCTCCCACTACACTACACTTAACGCAACTACTATCATCTGTGAAGGAGGCAGGGTTCTGACTCGACATACGGCAAACTGAGCAGGACAGCGCGAAAGAGGCACAAGTAGACGGGGTAGCCATGGCTAGGCTAGCGGGCTAAGCTAGTAGTGATGGGTCGGTCGTGAACGAGTCGGTACAAAGAGCCGGCTCTTTTAAGTGAACGATAAGAGCCGAGTCTCACAAGTGAGCCGTTTTTTTTTTTTTAAGGTTGCATGTTTATCAAGCTCTACATACACCGCTCTCTGCTACAGTAGAGACGAAGAGAGAAGGACAAAGACTGAAAGAGGAAAGAGTAAGAGAATGGGTTCAGGGACAGAGGGAGAAAGGAGGTAAAACATCTGAGGACTTCCAGCTGGACTCTGGACCTGTGTGTGTGGAGGACTGTGGCTGCCAAAACAATAAATATATATATAAATAAATACCACATTTGTTATAATAAGTGCATTTATTAATGTATGCATTCATTTCTGTATATTTCTTAATGTATGCAAATCATGGGGCGGGTCTGGATGCCGCTGCTGTAAGGTCATTGGTTAATCTTTCTCCATGTAAACAGATTGGCGCCTTGTCCAACATAGACACTGCTTAACACGAGCTCTGCTTCAGTCTATTGACAGTGGCACAGATAAAAGAGCGGGTCATCTTGTTACTGGAGGGTCGGCAGTTCGAATCCTGCAGGGGCACAGTCGTTGTGTCCTTGGGCAAGACACTTCACCTGCCTTGCCCTCAGTGTCTGCGTACATTGGTGTATGAATGAGAGTGAATTGGTGAGTGGAGTGGATCCTTGTTGGAAAGCACTTTGAGTGCCTAATGTAGGTGGAAAAACGCGAGACTAAAACAGAGTTCATGTTTGGCAATGTTTATGCTGGAGGCAGGATTCAAACCCCTGACCTTCCCATCATGAGACGACCCGCTCTACCCACTGCACCACTGACGCCTTTGTACACTCAAAGCGCTTTCCAACAAGGATCCACTGACCCATTCACACTCTCATTCATACACCAATGTACGCACACTGAGGGCAAGGCAGGTGAAGTGTCTTGCCCAAGGACACGACGACTGTGCCCCTGCAGGATTCGAACTGCCGATCCTCCAGTCACAAGATGACCCGCTCTTTTATCTGTGCCACTGTCAATAGACTGAAGCAGAGCTCGTGTTAAGCAGTGTCTATGTTGGACAAGGCGCCAATCTGTTTACATGGAGAAAGATTAACCAATGACCTTACAGCAGCGGCATCCAGACCCGCCCCATGATTTGCATACATTAAGAAATATACAGAAAAACAAATACAAAATAAAGAAATACAAAAATACATTCATAAATTAACAAATGTACTTATTATAACAAATGTGATATTTATTTATTTATTTATATATATTTATTGTTTTAGCAGCCACAGTCCTCCATATGTGTGAGCTGGGAGGAAGAGCCACAAAGACGACGAGAAAGCCTCGGAGGACTCTCACACAGGTGAGGAGGATCTGCACACAGACACACTCACATCAGCGAGGTGAGGTCAAAGGTCGTTCTAGACTCAAGTCAAGACGTGTTTTACAATGAAAAATAGACTGGACTTTCTTCTTGCAGCTCCAGCGCTCAGACCATAGATCTAAATAATAGAGATGGGCGGGTCCCATTCAGCCCCATTCATAGTAATGATCCCGAGTGGTCTGTGAAATGAACATGGCTACGAGCCTCCACAGAGCTCCAGAGCCTGTCAGTCAGAGATTTAAGCTCCACTTTTTATTGATGTACAAAAACCAGTGTGGTTAAAACTATTATTTTATTTAAGGAAAAAGGTGTTTATTTAAAAAGCGTGTACCGACGCGTTTCAACTCGACTGAGTCTTCATCAGGGTAAAGTAACATCACAGGTGTGTGAGCCCCATTTAAACCAGGGGGGGTCACATGATCAAACACGTGACGTATAGAATACCAGACATTTTTCAAAGCTGCAACATGGGCAATGAAAAAATCAAATATTTACAAATTTTTACAAAACTCCAATGCGTAAACTGCAATATACGTTACACAAAAAAATAAAATAAAAAACTTGAGATGGCAGAGAAGTGTACAATGAGCACAGACCAAACAGACAAGAAACTGGGCGCACTTCGAAAAGTGCACAGGGGGCGGTCCTGAAAAACTGGTTGGAATACTGGGTCACTCAGGAGTATATCCCAATTTTTTAGGATGATACGTTTGTCATACGAGAGGTGACCATATTGCGTCGAGAAAAAGTCAAAACAGAGTCAAA
The DNA here is from genome assembly GCA_021464625.1 of Proterorhinus semilunaris. Lineage (NCBI taxonomy): Eukaryota > Metazoa > Chordata > Actinopteri > Gobiiformes > Gobiidae > Proterorhinus > Proterorhinus semilunaris. Next base: position 188,091 of record JAJBBP010000035.1, on the reverse strand, counting down.
ACCACTGACAGAAAGGACCTCCTCACTAAAAAACCACCTGATAGATCACAGACCACAAACAACACAACTTTTTTCTCGACGCAATATGGTCACCTCTCATATGACAAACGTATCATCCTAAAAAATTGGGATCTACTCCTGAGTGACCCAGTACTCCAACCAGTTTTTCAGGACCGCCCCCTGTGCACTTTTGGAAGAGCGCCCACACTCAATAACCACCTTGTAAGGAGCGCTATGCCTTCACAAAAACAAAAACAGGGCACTTTTAAATGCGGCAGCTGCAACCATTGCAGCGATGTAGTTCGGACAGACTCGTTCATGGATGTTCTCAGTGGCAAAGTGCACAAAGGTCAAGGATTTGCCAATAACACCACTTTGTTGTGTACAGACTCCAATGTGGATGTTTTTACATCGGTCGAACGAAACGGAAATTCAAAGAAAGACTGGCTGAACATAAGTACGCTATACGAACTCAAAATGTACTGTACCCCATGGCCAAACATTACATGCAAGCAGGCCACGGCCGCCCCAATTCACCAAGAGCTCTGGTTATGGAAGTTATTTCACAGAACATGGGCGGTGACAAACTACAACACCTCCTCCACAGGGAGACGTTCTGGATCGACCGCCTCAAAGCCATGTCTTACCCAGGTCTCAATGAGGAAAGAGAATGTTCCCCTTTCCTCTCATTTTGCCGGGGCCCCGGTGTTTTCTATACTGATGCTCTCTACATGGACTGTTTTTTCCTTTGTAACTATGGTTGGTTACTTAGACTTTTCTGTGATCCTTAAACACTGTTTTTGGTCACACTCAACACTGTATAGGTAACTGTGCTCCTCCAGTTTCTTGTCTGTTTGGTCTGTGCTCATTGTACACTTCTCTGCCATCTCATTGGATTGGAGTTTTGTAAAAATGTGTAAATATTTAGGATTTTTTCATTGCCCATGTTGCAGCTTTGAAAAATGTCTGGTATTCTATACGTCACGTGTTTGATCATGTGACCCCCCCTGGTTTAAATGGGGCTCACACACCTGTGATGTTACTTTACCCTGATGAAGACTCAGTGGAGTTGAAACGCGTCGGTACACGCTTTTTAAATAAACACCGTTTTGCCTCGGCTCATCCTTTTTCCTTTAGTCTGCTTTGCCCCACGAGTTTGAAGAGCACCTGATTTGTAAGTTGGTTTTGCTATTATCCTTTAGCAAATGTACTTTTTCTACTACGCGGTGATCCAGCGAGCACTCTGCCTTCTCTCTTCTATTATTTTATGTATTGGTTTATTTGGTCGGGACAGTGCATGTTAATGAACATACATGGGTCTCATGCATGTTAACAAGCCACACCGGATTGTAGCCGTGGGCTAATTTCCATCCGTCTCCCATGCGCACTCTCAAACACACTCTCATTCATCCTGGCCTATTGTACATGTTTTTAGTGGGGGGGATTTATGATACATAGCCCAGCGTTGTCTCATGGATCATTGACATTTTCAGAAAAAGAAAAACCCTTTGGAGCCAGGCTTTAAAGCAGTTTAAACGAGGACCAAAGCTACATAGGAATCCTGTTTCTGAAGTGTCTTTTGGAGTCGCCAGCCACCAGGGGGCGGTATTACAGCAATGTCAGCTCCATGAGGACCAAAGAGAAGGGCTTTCCTCGCCCACTGGCTCAGACAGTGATTTAAAACCAGATTTGTTGCTGATTCACAGTGAGCTGATGGGGGAGGGGTGATGCTGTATGTGTGAATGAGAACAGAGGGAGGGGGAGGGTCACACCAGGTCTGCAGCAAACTACATTTAGTGTTTTACTGAACAATGTGTGTAACACAACACTAACTCCTGTTTCTGTCTGCAGAGAAATGGACCCAGCTCAGCCTCTGAATACTCCCCGCACACAGGGAAAGACATACAGCTGTGAGCAGTGTGGGAAACGATTTACTACTTCAGGCAATCTTAAACGTCACATGAGAATCCACACCGGAGAGAGGCCATACAGCTGTGAGCATTGTGACAAAAGATTTACTCAGTCATCCAACCTCAAAGAACACATGAGGATCCACACTGGGGAAAAGTCCTTTGAGTGTGCCCAGTGTGGACATGTGTTTACTCAGTCATCCAGCCTCAAAAAACACATGAGGATCCACACTGGGGAAACGCCATACAGATGTGAGCAGTGTGACGAGACCTTTACTCAGTCGTACAGCCTCAAAAAACACATGAGGATCCACACTGGGGAAAAGCCCTTTGAGTGTGGCCTGTGTGGACATGTGTTTACTCAGTCATCCAGCCTCAAAGGCCACATGAGGATCCACACCGGAGAGAGGCCATACAGCTGTGAGCAGTGTGACAAGACCTTTACTCATTCATCCAACCTCAAAGAACACATGAGGATCCACACTGGAGAGAGGCTATACAGCTGTGAGCAGTGTGACAAGACCTTTACTCAGTCATCCAGCCTCAAAGAACACATGAAGATACATGCTGGAGAGAGACCATACAGCTGTGAGCAGTGTGGAAAGTCATTTAATAAGCTCTCAGGTCTCAGGCAACACAAGAGCGTCCATGATGGACTAAAGCCGTATGCGTGTGAGCAGTGTGGGAAAACATTCAGCCGATCAGAAAATCTTGAATTTCACACAAGAATCCACACTGGAGAGAGTAAGGCTGCAGCTAACGATTATTTTTCTATCGATTAATCTATAGATTATTTTTTCGATTAATCTATAGATTATTTTTTTCGATTAATCGATTAATCTATAGATTATTTTTTCGATTAATCTATAGATTATTTTTCCTTTTACCGATTATTTTTTCATTTAAAATGAAGGGGAAAAAATTGACGTAGGCCAGTATTTTCAAATGGCATGGCTTTTATTTAACCAAATAAAATTATGGCTCAATGTGCAACTCAGTAGCCTATAAAATGTGCAATTTCTGGAACACTCACTGTAAACATTTGAATAAAAGTAAAAGTATTGCTTATTTGCTTTAAAATGCGCAAAATGAAAAATAAATAACCAGCACACAACAATGATTGTATGATTAAAGTTAATTGTTCGTTTGTACATAACTGTTAATGTTGTACAAAGGTAGTTTAGTTAGTTACACAACTAACGTAACGTTATGTAGCATTAGACACGCGCGTTTTTGACTCCTCTCAGAGCGGAACAGTGCTTTAGTTTATGAATTTACAACGCAGATACAAATAATACATTAATGTTTTTGTGTAATGAAAATTACTCACGCGGCCGATTGACTGGTTGATGGCATGAACGCTGTCGGGTGTTTTCGTTTTAAATGTTCGTTCATAGCCGTTGTGCTGCTGTGGTAGGCCATTTCCGCTCGACACAGTGTGCATAAACAACATTATATGGCCGTTTCTGGAAATACTCCCACACTTTTAATTACTTTTGGCGTGCCTTTTTCCCCTCGCTCGCATCGCGCGCCGCCATGATGTAAACAAGCGACGCGTCGACGCACAAAAACTGCGTCGACGTATTTACGTAATCGATGACGTCGACTACGTCGACGCGTCGTTTCAGCCTTAGGAGAGAGGCCATACAGCTGTGAGCAGTGTGACAAAACCTTTACTCGCTCATCCAACCTCAAAGAACACATGAAGAGGATCCACACTGGAGAGAAACAGCTGTGATGAGTTTGGTCAGACCTTCAGATATTTTCAGATCAAAAGTGCTTCATGACATGAACATGTCTGTGTCGTTCACAGAGACTTATCCAGTTCACTCTATTTCAAACTAATGTTTCACAAATGAAACAAATATGGATTTATATTTGTGTCACCTTCAGAAGTGCAGTGGAAATGTTACAAGCCCCGAATTCACATTTTGAAAAGAAAATATTAAACAAGTCTTTGTTCTGCGCACTCTAAAAATGATCCTTTAAATAGTCTCTTCATTCCCTTGTGTTGTTTTCCTCGTGTGTTTTTTCATGTTTGTGTCGTTCACAGAGACTTATTGAGTCGACTCTATTTCAAACTAATGTTTCAGACTTACCCAAATCTAGAAGCTTCTTGACTACAGCCTTTATATAGACCAGTGCAAACCAATGGCCGCTGACTGCTCTGCTTTGTGACTACGACACTGGAGGCCGCCATTGCTCCACCTTTGCTGTAGTACCTCCATATGACCGCTATTCCCCCATTGCAATGCATTGGACTTTAGACACGTTAAAAACAACTTTAATGCCCGGTGCTTAATGGTTTAGAAGTGGCTAGAGCTAGATATTCCTCCTGTGATTACGCTGGGTTAAAAACAATATGGGGCACCAGGGTTTTTATCGTAGATAAGAATTTTAGAAATCTTGCATAATTAATGAGGGCCTGACTTTGATTGACAGGCTGTTACGTCGCTGCCTGGCCATGGGCGCGATTACAACAGAAATACACGCCCATTACACGCCCCGCGAGGGCCAAGCAGGGCCGGGTCTACAGTCAAGATCCCGCCCTTATGCCCTTTTTAGGAACATGCTTGGTCAGAGCTGGAGAGGAGGAGCCTGTAAATCCGCCATGATTTCCCCCACGAACGTGGTCATTGTGGTAAACGGGGAGGAGTGAGGAGGAGCTGTCTATTCTTTATACAGTCTATGGTGTAAACCCTGTTTTGAAAGCTAAGACCTACGAAACTGATCTAAGACTTTGTTGCCACGTTGTCGTCACCTATTTTGTTTTTGTAACTTTTTTGTTGCTTTTTCATTATTTTTCAGCGCCTTCATTTTTTCTTCATTATAAAACTGTTTTTATTAGAATAAAATCTTGTTTTTCAAAGAATTTCAATCAGAGTTTTGTACCATTTTGTTCTTGCCGCTATATTGTGAAATCCCGTCAGTGGAATCTTCATTTTGAAAGCATTTTAGTTTAATTTTAATTCTAGTCTTTGAATGAAAATGTGTTTAGTTTTACTCCAGATTTACCCAAACAATTGGTTATATTTTTAGGCAAGTTTATTTGTAGAGCACAATTCACACACAAGGCAATTCAAAGTGCTTCACAGTTGCATAAAGTTACAAGAAAACAGATCAAATCAATAAAACATCAACATAAAATTAATCAATGACAGTAAAAGGCAAGAGTGCAGATAAGATACTTTCAGTTTTCATCTGCTCGGGTAAAAAGAGCTGTTTCCAGCCTGGATTTGAACATTGTCAGAGTTGAGGCCTGTCTCACATCCTCATGAAGACTGTTCCAGATTTTAGCTTTAGTCTCACCGTGTTTAGTCCTGACTCTGGGAACCACCAGGAGACCCCTCCCTGAAGTTCTCAGGGCCCGAGATGGTTCATACGGCTCTAACATGTCAGAGATGGACTTTGGTGCTAAACCATGAAAAGACTTGTACACAAGCAGAGCTGTTTTAAATTCTATTCTCTGAGTGACAGGAAGCCAGTGCAGAGACCGGAGCACTGGACTAATATGGTGGTATTTCCTGGTTCTTGTCAGGACTCGAGCAGCAGCGTTCTGGATGTTCTGCAGCTCTAACAGCTCGTTTAGAAAGGCCAGTGAATACGTGCACACACCAAAAGATAATTAAATGTTTCATCAAAGTCTCGCGGTGTGAAGAATAAATCATGGACAGGACGTCTGAGCCACTTGTTCAGTTATTTTTGAAGCATTTTTGACTCTAATTCAATCTCAGCTCATATTCTCCTATAACAACTTGTGCCCAGACCTTCTTAACAGTCCTTTTCTTCTTGAGCTCCTGTTTCAGCCACAGCCCAGAGAAGAGGGGGAAGTGAAGGAGACAAACAGTAGTTAACCTCTTAACCCCCGCCTGGACCGAGGACATGTTCTCCAGTTTGGCTTTACTCAAATCTAAAAGCTTCTTGGAAAAAGTGTCAAAATAACAAGGATGAAAATGCAACAAAGAAGTGACAAAAAAGCAACGAAAACACAACAACAAATGTGACAAAAGGTCAGACCCACTTGTGTATGCAAATGAGGCGTTACACTGTTGCTCTCCAGTTGAAAAGCTTTTAGATTTGGGTAAAGCCGAACTGGAGAAAATGTGCGCAGTTAAGGCGAGGGTTATGAGGTTAGAGTTTGTGTTTCTGCAGGGGCCCCACATGCAAAAAAATAATGATACGATAAAATAATAAGAGGAGGAGCTCCCCTAATCAGGATTTATTTACATTTGCAAAAAAAAAAAAGTATTTTTTAATATATATTACTGATTGCCTAAAATAAAAATGATTAAAAAAAACTCAAATATTAAATGGATTTATTTGGTCGAGACAGTGCATGTTAATGAACATACATGGGTCTCATGCATGTAAACGAGCCACACCGGATTGTAGCTTTGGGCTAATTTGCATCCGTTTCCCCCATGCACACTTTCAAACACACTCATTCATCCTGGCCTATTGTACATGTTTTTTTGTTTTTTTCTTAAAAGTCAATGTGATGTGTAAAGTAAACGTCAGTGTGTGTGTGTGTGGAGGGGGGGGGGCTTTTTTGTATTGTTGTTTTACTCATGTGAAACGTTTAGTTCAAAAGTAGTTTCTCTGCCCAAGATGAGATTAAAACTACTGTTAGGAAGATTTGCAAATGTATAAAATCGAACTCATCTCCAGTGTCTAGAAATGTGAAAATATAGAAGAAGAGGAAAAATGGGGGAGGGGGATTAATAAAAACTGAGACGTTTGTGTCTATAAAAGAGTCTAGACGCCTCTACATCTGCATGGAAGGAGGAGTCGAGCTCTGCACAGAGAACAATGATAATGTCATATTAAAACATATTCTTCCACACACGGACAAAGCACAATGAGGTGAACAGGAAAAATACAAGAGGATAGAAACTTTATTGTCTACCATAGAGTGATGGCACCAATCTGCCTTTGGCTTCACACAAGGAGGAAATATAAGGGAACAATTGGGGGAATATAGGGGAAAGATGGGGACAAACATTTAAAATAAATTGGGGAAAAAAGGTAAAATATGGGGGGAAATTGGAAATAAATTCTCCTCTCTCCTCCGCCTCTGTTTTAATGTAAATATCAACACAATGTAGTCATGTAATGGTTACGTTTGCAATAGTGTAAAAAAGATACTGATAAACAGCCGGTCCATGTGGGGTTTGAACCTAAAACATCTGCACTGAAGTCAGACCAATGGGACTGTGGCACAAGATTACAGGGAGCCCTTTCCTTAAATAAAGATCTGGTTAATGAAGTCACTTTTAAACTTTCCTTCAGTGTTTAAAAGTCTCTTGTAAAACGTGTGTAGCATATATGATGTTATTGTTATTTCAAGAGTGTTTTATTAAACTGAACTGAATGAAGGAGTGGTCCAGTATATGACGTCTCTCTCCAATAAGAGGCAAACACACTACTGCATTTGTGTTCAGGAGGTCTGTGGCAGGAATCACTTTCAAATCAACACAAAACACGAGACAAGTATATAAATGTGCTTGACCCCTCCCATAACAACCCTAAAGGCAGCCCCTCCCTAAATGAACCGGTCTCAAGTGAACTGAACTGGTCTGCTCCTGTGGAAATGCCCCTAAGGTGTGATAACGACTGTCCTGCCTTTATGGTTATGGTTTCAATGGGACCGGACCAGTTCAGTTCACTTGAGACCGGTTCATTTAGGGAGGGGCCGCGCCCGCAGGTTTGTGTTTCAAGTGCCTTTGGGGTAAAGTGGGCTGGGTCGTTATGGGCGTGGCCAAGCTCATTAATATTCATGTGACAGGAAACCAACAACCACCGGCTGATATCACTGGGCTTTAGTCCTGCATCAAAACACCTTTGTATATACAACATTTAACCACTAGGTGGGGCCGAGCGCACACTGACTAAACAAATAGCCTACTATGTAATTATTCTATTTTGTCTTTTATATTGAACAGCGATTGGAAGAATCTAATGCAAATGTTTTCCTATAAACTCATTCATAAAATAGACTTTACTACAGCCTGCCCGTCTCTGATTGGCCGTTGGGTTCAGTCCATACAGAAGTGAAAGTCAAAATCAGCTGTGCCATGTGCTGTATGTTAACTTTCACTTTTAGACGCTGATACAGAAATGAAGAAGCAGTGGCAGGATCTTGGAATTGTGCATTCACGACTCTCCCTGGATCATTAAGTTTGTTAAGTTTGGGAATCTGCTTTTACCTCGACATGGAAACACTTACAGCAAGAATTGGATCTATTTTCATATCATTTGTTTTTCGGATGTGCGTCCTGATCATCTTTGGCCTTTAAACTATAGGCAATGAACGTATGCAGACTTTATTTGGATGTAGCTGTTTCTTCCACGCCTCAACCAGCACCGGGAAGTCTTTATTTGATTTCTTCATTTCAACAGTTTGAGCGGTTTTCAAGCGCCAGGAGAAAAGTTATCGAGAAAAAATAAAAGAAAACACAACAACGCCCAAAACCAGTAGACTTATGATTTTAAGTTCAACAGTGAATTTCAAAATTAAAAATGGAGCTCTGAGGCCTCGCTCCTGTCATTTAGGCAATAAGAAAGAATGTATGGGGAAACTGTTCAAGTCAAACTTGAAACTTGAGCAGTAGATTACTGACATAAATATGAGGAAAATATATCATTTTATAGAATGTTTTCACTTCAGAATCAGGCATGTAGGCTCTGAGTAGAGAGGGCCAAGATTGCCTATATTTTCTGTGAACAAGTCATCAATCAATCTCCGTGGAGATAAATTAGATCTACAGTCAGCTAGAGTGGACTCTACAGCTACGTTTAATACAAAAAAACAACTCTTTGAATGAACGTAAAAAAATCATGGAAAGTATTTCCACATGATTAAATTGCTTTCTTTCAGCATTTGGCAATTTTGTTAGTCCAACATGATGCACTTGAATTGGTTCAACACCATATATTAGGGTTGACTGAACTAATTTACTAGGTTTGGGTCCTACTCAATTTAGATGTGTTGGGTCAATTAATTCCATTTGGGTTGATTTAACTTGTTTCCTAGGGCTAGAACTGACTAAATATAATAGTATTGGATCCACTAATTTGAAAAGTAGTGAAATTACAAAACTATAATGCGTTGATCCAACCTAAGTAAAATGTGTTGGCCCAACATACTTGGTTAATGCTGATTAAAAGCCATTCAATCACATGGAAATACTTTCCATGATTTACTTAAGGTCATTCAAAGAATACAATTCAAGAGTAAACACTTTAAGGTTTGTATGTATCAACAAACTCTACAGACTTCTTGGTGTCAAGTGTAGAAAGAAAAGACAAACGGTAGATATTTCCAATAAAAATGTATTGTGCAACGACCAAGCAAGTTTTACACAGTGGATACAAGTTCTCAAAACATTGCTTTGCATTGTTACATATGTAACAATGACACTGATTCTTAACTTTTATTTTTCCTTTTGAACTGGTTTTCTATACTGTAAAGGTCATTTTGAGATTTGTATACAGGTGCAAAACCTTTGAGAAATGTTGCATTATTGCTTATTTGAAGAAAAACAATTTTAGGGCAGCATCTACATGTTATGATTCTACCTTTACACTAGTTTACATTGACATAGGTTTAAATATGTGTGTGTGCTAAAATATCAAATCAAATCAAATCAAATCAAACTTTATTTATAGAGCGCTTTTCATACAAAATGTAACACAAAGTGCTTTACAGTGCTTAAAAATCATTAAAAATAATAAAAATCGTCCCCACCAGTAAATATACATAAATAACTACAACCCCACCACCCCCACCCGCACACACAGACACACAGACACATATACGTACAGACAGCCCAGCAGTTAAAAGTCTAAAATGGACATAGAGTTGAGTACGTAAGGCTGAGTACAGATGGACCGAAAGAGGAAACATCATCCAAGGAGCGTCTGCACCAGGAGCAGCCCATCGGCCACAGCCACAGAGCGCCAACCCAGGGGGCCCGGAGGAGGTGTAGGAGAGACGTCCTACCTCCATCCAGGCACCCCCAGGAGAGCGCCCGCACGGCCACAGCCAACCAGCACTCCCGGGGCAGAGGGCTCCCTCAGAGGAACCACTAGGAGAACATAAAAAATAAATGAATAAAATAAATAACAAATAAATAAATAAATATTTAATAAGAGATACATTAAAAACAGCTAAAACTGTGCGTGAAATAGCACAGGATAAAAGAGGGAAACTAAAGAAATAATAGAACTAAAACCGGTAAATAAGGTTAATATAAGTAAATATTAGTTAAAAGCTAAACTAAAAAGGTGGGTCTTGAGCCTGCTCTTAAAAACATGAACGTTCTCTGTGGTCCTGAGCTCCTCTGGCAGGTCGTTCCAGAGGCGAGGGCCATAATATTGGAAAGACGCCTCGCCGTGAGTCTTTCTGTTGACTTTAGGAATAACTAGGAGACCCCTGCCGGAGGAGTGAAGGGGCCATGAAGGTTCATAAGGTAAAAGCAGTTCTGAAAGATAAGAAGGACCAAGACCATTAAGACATTTAAAAACCATTAAAAGAACTTTAAAATGGATCCTGAAACACACGGGGAGCCAATGCAGCGACTCTAAAACCGGTGTAATGTGGTCCCGCCTCCTGGTCTTCGTCAGGACACGAGCTGCTGAATTTTGTAAAAGTTGTAAACCTGAGATCCTCTTTTTGGGAAGACCAGAAAGCAGGGCATTATATACCTTTTGCAATTCTTTAAAAGGTATATTTTAGCTTTGGCGGGTAGCTCAGGTTTAGAGCATACAAGAGAAAGCAACAGTGCCACAGCAAAAGGTACATTTACTGTAGAGTTGAATGTTTCCACCTCCTCCAGAATGATTCCAACATCCTCAGGGTCACCACCAGGCTCTGCTCCTTCATGTCACATGACAAAGATTCCAACAACCGTCTCTGCCATGGCTGTTCCAGTGTGTTTGTCAGCCGTCTGTGACCAAAAAATAAATAAAATTAACAAAGCTCCTCTTCATTAGCCTGGAGGGTCCAGACGTGGTTCTCTTTAACTCCATGTGTGTGGTGGACAGGTGGATGGAAAAGAGAGAGAGACAGAGAAGAGAGAGAGTTAACCTCTGAACCCCAAGCCGAACCGAGCATATTTTCTCCAGTTTGTCATTACCCAAATCTAAAAGAGTCTTGAAAAAAGCGTCAAAATAGAGACAAAAAAAAAAACGAAAACGAGACAAAAACAAGGATGTAAGCGCAGGAAAAAACAAAAAAATGGCAGAAAAAGCTATGGAAAAAGTAGTAAAAATGTGACAAAAAACAACAACAAAAAAAGCATTTTAAAGTGCAGTTAAACTGGTTATGTTGGGAGTTAAGACCCACAAACACAGACTCATGCACACACATCGTTTAAACAGAGGAAATCTGGAAGAACGAAGTTTCTATTTGGACACCAGAGTTATAGAGCTGGAAAAGCGCAAGCAACTGCCTGTTATTTTGGGGGCGGTCAGGGAGAGCATGTGAGACATTGGTGGAAATACCAGAAAATAAAGATATGTTTAGAAATGCAATACAGTCAGCAAGTAGGTCGATTTCAAAGAGGTTATTAAGACATTATCTTCCCAAATTTTACAGCTGATTGGAACCCTGAAAAAGCCCATTTATACCAACTGATCAAAACCTCAGCAAACAGAAGAACCATACCGTGTATTCCTTCACCAGCTTCTCTGGATCTTCATTCGACTGGACACAAAGATCTTTGAGGACGCATTCTCATCTGACGTCGATGCGGTCCGTCTAAGTATGCAGATCAGGGAGAAAATGCAACAACAAAAAAAAGCAAAGTTAGGAACACTATCTCAACCCATCAGCAGAGCAGGTTACACAAAGTTGAGACGACTTTTAAGCAATGGTTACTAGTAATATGATTAAGCAGACTTAACTAGATTCACAGGAATTCACAACTTTGACAGCATTTAGAGATTAGTGTTGTGGTGAATACAGTGGTGCTCCAAAGATTGTGAACCCTTCTGGAAAAGTCTGGCCTTTTCATATGATAAATAAAAAAAAGACAATTTCTCTAAATCTTCCCCCTTCACTGAAATCTATAAAAGTGTTCAGGAATTGATTTGAGCATGTGTTTCCAGAACATGAATCATTTCCACAATGATCAGGTTTTCAGTTAATCTTTTAACCCCCACTTTAACTGAGCACAACTGACGCAAGTGAGAATAAGAAAGCAGCAAAAAGGTAACGAAACAGAAGTGACGCCGATGCGGGGAAAAGTGTTAGATCAGTTTTTAAAGTAAATAAGGCTGTTAGCTCTTGTCGAGAAGCTTTCAGATTTGGGTAAAGGTAAACTGGAGAAAATGTGTTCGGTTAAAGTGGGAGTTAAGACGCTAACTTGAAATATATGACAGCAGTACAGGTTGGACAGTTTGTCTTTTCCATTGTTTTCTACCTGAGTTATGGGCACCATGATCTTCTTGATGTTTAACTCTTCAAACTCCGACTGCAGATGCATGTTGTGATTCTCTTGAATTAGGAACTCACCTACAACAACAATAAGAAAAAGAATAGTAAAAAAGACTAAACTATTTTGATATCAAGTGCAAGCCACTAAAGACAAAAACAAATATTTATTTATACGTCTTTTCTATGACGCATACAAGTCTAGTCTGTAAACATTTGTTGAAAAAGACATCTAGAAGCTCTTAATGAGTTTTGTATTTCTCTAATGTAGCTTGTGTATTAAATTAAAATCAGTTTTTTTTACCTCACGCACATGGAAGACCTTGTTTTGAAATCAGCCATCATGGGTGCCTTTCGGACTACCTCTTCTCTTCTGAGTGCGAAGGTCTTGTCCATCATCCTCGCCACCTTGTCATCATTATTCTTTTCTGTACTTCTGACAGGAGGGAAACTCTCCTGCTGCTTCACCACTTGGATAGGCTGGACAGTAATTCACAGTTCACCAGGAAAAGGAACAGAAGAATGTGTTTATTCCATTGCTATAATAATGATAATGGGTTATAGTGGTCTGTGTTGGCTTCAGGAATCAAAGTAGATTTTTTTTTAAGGTGGTTGAACTATTGTTCACTAAAGCAACACACACAGACACGTTTAAAACTGGTATTAGTTTCATACATAGATTTTTGCCTGAATCAGCCCCGCCCCCGTTTCAGTTCCTGCGCCAGTCAAGCTGCAGCACCTTGCACTGACAGAGAGGGGTGCAGACTCCAGGACAGTCACAACTTTAGACAATACTCCCGTACTAATGCTCGTGTAGCTTTTGTAATGGGAGTGGATGAGTGGAGAAGGCGACATTGCGACGTGTCGCCGCTCCGCGTGTGATCGCTTTGTTTACTTTTCACTCCACAAACCCAGCGTATCTTACGAAGGAGCATTGTAGTCAGTAAAAAAAAAAAAAAAAAAAAAAAATCCGTTTTCCGAATTATTTTTTTTCCTCAGTGGATTATCTCGTAATAACGAGATAGTATCTCGTAATTACGAGATACTATCTCGTTATTACGAGATATATTTTCCGTTTTTTGAATTAATTTTTTTTTAATCCGTTTTCCGAATTAATTTTTTTTCCTCAGTGGATTATCTCGTAATTACGAGATACTACCTCGTAATTACGAGATACTATCTCGTTATTACGAGATATATTTTCCGTTTTTTGAATTAATTTTTTTTTAATCCGTTTTCCGAATTAATTTTTTTTCTCAGTGGATTATCTCGTAATTACGAGATACTACCTCGTAATTACAAGATAGTATCTCGTAATTACGAGATATATTTTCCGTTAAAAAAATTTTGGAAGAACGGTTGTCTGTTTTATATTTACATTCGTTTTTCACAGCTTCATAGTGTTGCTATACCGTTTTACGCCAGAAGATGGCAGTACTGCAACAGAAATAGGTCATTGATAAAATAGAAGTTAGAGTTACACAGCAGAGCAACCGAGAGGCAACAGATCTCTCTTGGGCATGATCCACCCAATATGTAAGAAAGTTCAAAATGTCCCATGTCTGCAGTTTGTGTATGCTGTGCCAATCCAAAGATCGTGCCTGCCTGTAGATCATGTCCTTATCCAAAGGGTTGACTCCTGTATTGAAAACCTGTAGTTTCTGTAGTGTGTCATTATAGTTGCATTGTTTTGTAAATATGTAAATATAACACTCATACTTGAAATAACACATGTTCATTTACTGAGGCACCTGACTGTTTTTGACACTTAAATCATCCATCCATCTTCATAAAACATTATGTGACCCCTTTATTGTGATTTTATGAAGTATATTCCCAAAAAAGAATCAGATATTTTTTGTGCCACCAAATTTTATTTGTTACAACACTGGAATAGCTCATCGGGTAAGATACTTTTCAAAATGTGTAATTAAGGACAACTTTGACACGCAATTTTTTCACACAATGTGCATACGGACATAATCTCTCAAAAAAAGATAGAGTTCTATAGCTTCATTTGAAGAAGTAGGTGGATGTAGATTATGTTCTGCCATTGCTAAACAGCAAATGTCAAATACAGTCTCATCACATGGGTAGGGGCCTCTTGGGGGGATCTCATGTCTGCAAAGTTCAATTTGTTCAATGGATACAGTTTTTACATGGTCTGTACATCCAAAAAGGTGGGGAAGTCTGTACATTACTAAAGGCTTTCCTCTTGGACAGACAGCATTCCGACTGCGGCCAATAGTATGGGTGTTCCAGAGACGTACAACTTCTTGTAGTTCTCTCTGAAAACCAGCAACAAAATAAAAGACAACCGAACAATTAGAGCTCATCATTTGTGCTTAGATCAAACCTACAAAAATAAATACATAATAACAAATTATTGTTATACAGCATCTAGGCTAGTGGTTGTTTGCATATACAAAGCGTTCAGACAGGTTTGCCACCGATCAGCACTATTTTGCCAATAACCACACAATCAGAGAAACGTTATTACGAGAATTGTTATTGTAATGTTACTTAAAGGTGCATGATGCAAAGTGATGAAAAAAGTTGATAGTTGATGCGTATCTGACCTTTCAGTGATCTAGTGGCTGCTTGGGTGTTTAGAATAGCGCCTTTACTTACCACCTGTTTGGTTTTCACTTCTCATTGAACCATCTCCATGATATACATTCCATTTGAAAACATGCAAGACACCATGAAAAACCTGAAATAAAATTGATCCTGGACCGTTATAGAGGCCACCGGGGTGGAAAGTAATGCTGACCACCCTTACAGCCTTTGGGTCACTGAAAAGTCAAATACACCCAAATATCAACTTTTATTTTATTTTTTTATTTTTTACATGAAAAGTTGCTTAATGCACCATTAAAAGTTATGTTGCCCTCCTACATTATGATATCAAGCCTATAGCCTGTGCTCAAATAGAATCAAGTTAGCTAATACAAAATCTAACGTTAAAACGAAATAGGTGAATATTTCAATAAAGAACAAATTAAGACTTCAATAAAACTAATGATCATGGAGATTTACCTCTATTATTTCCATACACGTTAACTGCAGGAGATTCTTGTCGAGGAAGTCTCCCGAGAATAGATCGTGGTTCTTCAAATCCTGAAAAATGTTCATAGTATTGTGCATGGTGTTTCCTTAAAAATCCCCACTGCTCAATCCTTTGATTGTGGTTACTGGAGCCAGTGATGTAACAGGCATCGGAAAAGTTGTCTTCATGATTGCTTCTCAGAAACCTTTGTAGTTCTTCGAGTACACTGTTCTCTGTGCCCATGTCTGATCGTATTCTGGCAGGAGTGCCCATTCTTTCAGTCACTTCATTTATGAAGTATCCCGCTACCACTTTGGGATTGCTATTGGTTGAAAAAGCATGTAACCAAATAATCATACGGGAGAAACCATCGACAGCTCCGTTGATGCATATTCCATACGGTTTTAATTTATCATAAGAGTCCACATGCCATAAGAAATTTGGTCCAGGGTTTGAATACACACGTCTCCTGAGACGATGGCGTGACCTCAGTTCAACCCCATCCGGATCGAGAATTCCAAGAAGGTATCTCACAGTTCTCTGGGACACCACCAATCCAGACTGTATGCATTTTAAGTGCATAAACCTGTATCCATAAAGCATCCCGTAGGAATCCAATCCTCCCTGTAGAAACAAAGCGACATCAAGCAGGTCCGTTTTGGCTGTTCGCCTAAACAATCCTAAAGTCCAAAGGCGTCTCCGAAGACTCGACAAACTCATGTTATATCCATCCACTTGTAGAAAATCTAACATTTCCTTGTGCTTTAGTCCAATAAGGTGGGGGGGGGGGGGGGGGAATCAAGTAATACGTATGTTGTTTAAAGTGTTAGCTTTAGTGTTCATAAGAAATTAAAAATGAAATAACTCGATTAAAGTCTCCTCACCTTCGTTGACTTGATCCAAATCAATCTTCCCAAGAGCTAATACCGTCGTATATCTGTCTTTACCAGTAGACGGCGCACTATGACGGTGGATTTGCTTCACGGTAGATCTGTCTCGGCTCCGGGTCTGCAGCTTTCCCCTACTCTCAGCAGAAACCGTTTACAGCGCCTGGCTTGCTCCATCCATCCATCCATCCATTTTCTCCCACATAGCACCTGTCCCCTATGGCTCCTCCTGCAGGTGGTGGGTCCACGGGAGGACGGCCTCATGGTTCCAAACGGTTCCAAACGGGCCTGTTGGTCTCTCATAGGGGGAAGCAAGCCAGTCATCAAGCCTGGCTTGCTTGATGACTGAATTTCACCAGGAATCAGATGTGAAAGATCATTCATGAACAATACAAACAGATTTATTATTATTTCTAACGTTTTTTGTCACCTTTTCCAGTTTCATTTTGTATTTTCAGAAAGGTTTCATCATCTCTGACTGCTTATTATTTATTTATTTAAAAATATAATTATACTTTCACCCCACAGCGCTTCAGAATCTCCCCTTTCCCCTGGATGAAACGCAACTTCCTGTTTTATTTTGTGACGTCACTTCCTTTAGCTCTGAAGCGTGTTCCATTAGCAGCTCTTTTTGGACCAAAGCCTTGGACTGGAAGGAAGTGAGTTTGGAGGCACTGCCTTCAACACCAAGGCAAGGTAAGGTACCTAGGCTTTGGGAAACAGCCCCTGACTAACCTCTCTAGCACTGTTGGAGCGGACTGCGGTCCCTGCCACTATCTGACTGTAGCTAACACTAGCCTTCACTAAAACTCCGGACAGCCGCTCCTCTAACTCGGACACCCTGGCCTCCAAAGCTCCCACTACACTACACTTAACGCAACTACTATCATCTGTGAAGGAGGCAGGGTTCTGACTCGACATACGGCAAACTGAGCAGGACAGCGCGAAAGAGGCACAAGTAGACGGGGTAGCCATGGCTAGGCTAGCGGGCTAAGCTAGTAGTGATGGGTTGGTCGTGAACGAGTCGGTACAAAGAGCCGGCTCTTTTAAGTGAACGATGAGAGCCGAGTCTCACAAGTTAACCGTTTTTTTTTTTTAAGGTTGCATGTTTATCAAGCTCTACATACACCGCTCTCTGCTACAGTAGAGACGAAGAGAGAAGGACAAAGACTGAAAGAGGAAAGAGTAAGAGAATGGGTTCAGAGACAGAGGGAGAAAGGAGGTAAAACATCTGGAGACTTCCAGCTGGACTCTGGACCTGTGTGTGACCCTGTCTGTGTGTGTGGAGGACCGTGGCTCCCATAACTATATATACATATATATATATATATATAATTTGTAAAGATGCATGCATTTATTTATATATTTATTCATGTAATTATTTATATATTTTTGTATTCATTTATTTATGTATTTTTGTTTCTGTATTTATTTATGTATTTATGTATATTTCTTAATGTATGCAAATCATGGGGCGGGTCTGGATGCCGCTGCTGTAAGGTCATTGGTAGGGCTGGGCGATATGGCCTAAAATCTATATCATGATATGAAAAAATAATTATCACGATAACGATATATTTGACGATATAATTGACAATGGACGAATTAATTCAAAATCCCAGCCTTACGCCTATTGGGAAGATTCATTCAGTGATATTTTATTCTTTTTACGGCATAATTGTCTTCCAAATATGATCTACTCAAGCAGTTTACATCCTTCATTTCATTTTACTTTTTCAGCACGTGTCCCCGTGTTCTACAGTCACCGTTTATGCTGCTCTGATGGAGCAGAGCGTAACATAAATTATATTGTGTCCACAACGATATAAAAAATTACAACGATATCAAAGCATTATATCACGATAACGATATGCGATACGATATGGCCCAGCCCTAGTCATTGGTTAATCTTTCTCCATGTAAACAGATTGGCGCCTTGTCCAACATAGACACTGCTTAACACGAGCTCTGCTTCAGTCTATTGACAGTGGCACAGATAAAAGAGCGGGTCATCTTGTTACTGGAGGGTCGGCAGTTCGAATCCTGCAGGGGCACAGTCGTTGTGTCCTTGGGCAAGACACTTCACCTGCCTTGCCCTCAGTGTCTGCGTACATTGGTGTATGAATGAGAGTGAATTGGTGAGTGGAGTGGATCCTTGTTGGAAAGCACTTTGAGTGCCTAATGTAGGTGGAAAAACGCGAGACTAAAACAGAGTTCATGTTTGGCAATGTTTATGCTGGAGGCAGGATTCAAACCCCTGACCTTCCCATCATGAGACGACCCGCTCTACCCACTGCACCACTGACGCCTTTGTACACTCAAAGCGCTTTCCAACAAGGATCCACTGACCAATTCACACTCTCATTCATACACCAATGTACGCACACTGAGGTCAAGGCAGGTGAAGTGTCTTGCCCAAGGACACAACGACTGTGCCCCTGCAGGATTCGAACTGCCGATCCTCCAGTCACAAGATGACCCGCTCTTTTATCTGTGCCACTGTCAATAGACTGAAGCAGAGCTCGTGTTAAGCAGTGTCTATGTTGGACAAGGCGCCAATCTGTTTACATGGAGAAAGATTAACCAATGACCTTACAGCAGCGGCATCCAGACCCGCCCCATGATTTGGCTACATTAAGACATATACAGAAATAAATACAGAAAAACAAATACAAAATAAAGAAATACAAAAATACATTCATAAATTAACAAATGTACTTATTATAACAAATGTGATATTTATTTATATATATTTATTGTTTTAGCAGCCACAGTCCTCCATATGTGTGAGCTGGGAGGAAGAGCCACAAAGACGACGAGAAAGCCTCGGAGGACTCTCACACAGGTGAGGAGGATCTGCACACAGACACACTCACATCAGCGAGGTGAGGTCAAAGGTCGTTCTAGACTCAAGTCAAGACGTGTTTTACAATGAAAAATAGACTGGACTTTCTTCTTGCAGCTCCAGCGCTCAGACCATAGATCTAAATAATAGAGATGGGCGGGTCCCATTCAGCCCCATTCATAGTAATGATCCCGAGTGGTCTGTGAAATGAACATGGCTACGAGCCTCCACAGAGCTCCAGAGCCTGTCAGTCAGAGATTTAAGCTTCCACTTTTTATTGATGTACAAAAACCAGTGTGGTTAAAACTATTATTTTATTTAAGGAAAAAGGTGTTTATTTAAAAAGCGTGTACCGACGCGTTTCAACTCGACTGAGTCTTCATCAGGGTAAAGTAACATCACAGGTGTGTGAGCCCCATTTAAACCAGGGGGGGTCACATGTAAGGCTGCAGCTAACTATTATTTTTCTATTGATTAATCTATAGATTATTTTTTCGATTAATCGATTAATCTATAGATTATTTTTTCGATTAATCTATAGATTATTTTTCCTTTTACCGATTATTTTTTCATTTAAAATGAAGGGGAAAAAATTGACGTAGGCCAGTATTTTCAAATGGCATGGCTTTTATTTAACCAAATAAAATTATGGCTCAATGTGCAACTCAGTAGCCTATAAAATGTGCAATTTCTGGAACACTCACTGTAAACATTTGAATAAAAGTAAAAGTATTGCTTATTTGCTTTAAAATGCGCAAAATAAAAAATAAATAACCAGCACACAACAATGATTGTATGATTAAAGTTAATTGTTCGTTTGTACATAACTGTTAATGTTGTACAAAGGTAGTTTAGTTAGTTACACAACTAACGTAACGTTATGTAGCGTTAGACACGCGCGTTTTTGACTCCTCTCAGAGCGGAACAGTGCTTTAGTTTATGAATTTACAACGCAGATACAAATAATACATTAATGTTTTTGTGTAATGAAAATTACTCACGCGGCCGATTGACTGGTTGATGGCATGAACGCTGTCGGGTGTTTTCGTTTTAAATGTTCGTTCATAGCCGTTGTGCTGCTGTGGTAGGCCATTTCCGCTCGACACAGTGTGCATAAACAACATTATTTGGCCTTTTCTGG
This sequence comes from Proterorhinus semilunaris, assembly GCA_021464625.1. Classification (NCBI taxonomy): domain Eukaryota; kingdom Metazoa; phylum Chordata; class Actinopteri; order Gobiiformes; family Gobiidae; genus Proterorhinus; species Proterorhinus semilunaris. The sequence goes on along the minus strand of JAJBBP010000035.1, from coordinate 167,824 downwards.
AAATACTCCCACACTTTTAATTACTTTTGGCGTGCCTTTTTCCCCTCGCTCGCATCGCCAGCATCGCGCGCCGCCATGATGTAAACAAGCGACGCGTCGACGCACAAAAACTGCGTCGACGTATTTACGTAATCGATGACGTCGATGACGTCGACGCGTCGTTTCAGCCTTAGTCACATGATCAAACACGTGACGTATAGAATACCAGACATTTTTCAAAGCTGCAACATGGGCAAGGAAATAATCATAAATATTTACACATTTTTACAAAACTCCAATGCGTAAACTGCAATATACGTTACACAAAAAAATAAAATAAAAAACTTGAGATGGCAGAGAAGTGTACAATGAGCACAGACCAAACAGACAAGAAACTGGGCGCACTTCGAAAAGTGCACAGGGGGCGGTCCTGAAAAACTGGTTGGAGTACTGGGTCACTCAGGAGTATATCCCAATTTTTTAGGATGATACGTTTGTCATATGAGAGGTGACCATATTGCGTCGAGAAAAAGTCAAAACAGAGTCAAAACCACTGACAGAAAGGACCTCCTCACTAAAAAACCACCTGATAGATCACAGACCACAAACAACACAACTTTTTTCTCGACGCAATATGGCCACCTCTCATATGACAAACGTATCATCCTAAAAAATTGGGATATACTCCTGAGTGACCCAGTACTCCAACCAGTTTTTCAGGACCGCCCCCTGTGCACTTTTGGAAGAGCACCCACACTCAAAAACCACCTTGTAAGGAGCGCTATGCCTTCACAAAAACAAAAACAGGGCACTTTTAAATGCGGCAGCTGCAACCATTGCAGCGATGTAGTTCGGACAGACTCGTTCATGGATGTTCTCAGTGGCAAAGTGCACAAAGGTCAAGGATTTGCCAATAACACCACTTTTGTTGTGTACAGACTCCAATGTGAATGTTTTTACATCGGTCGAACGAAACGGAAATTCAAAGAAAGACTGGCTGAACATAAGTACGCTATACGAACTCAAAATGTACTGTACCCCATGGCCAAACATTACATGCAAGCAGGCCACGGCCGCCCCAATTCACCAAGAGCTCTGGTTATGGAAGTTATTTCACAGAACATGGGCGGTGACAAACTACAACACCTCCTCCACAGGGAGACGTTCTGGATCGACCGCCTCAAAGCCATGTCTTACCCAGGTCTCAATGAGGAAAGAGAATGTTCCCCTTTCCTCTCATTTTGCCGGGGCCCCGGTGTTTTCTATACTGATGCTCTCTACATGGACTGTTTTTTCCTTTGTAACTATGGTTGGTTACTTAGACTTTTCTGTGATCCTTAAACACTGTTTTTGGTCACACTCCACACTGTATAGGTAACTGTGCTCCTCCAGTTTCTTGTTTGGTCTGTGCTCATTGTACACTTCTCTGCCATCTCATTGGATTGGAGTTCTGTAAAAATGTGTAAATATTTGATTATTTCATTGCCCATGTTGCAGCTTTGAAAAATGTCTGGTATTCTATATGTCACGTGTTTGATCATGTGACCCCCCGGTTTAAATGGGGCTCACACACCTGTGATGTTACTTTACCCTGATGAAGACTCAGTCGAGTTGAAACGCGTCGGTACACGCTTTTTAAATAAACACCGTTTTGCCTCGGCTCGTCCTTTTTCCTTAAGTCTGCTTTGCCCCACGAGTTTGAAGAGCACCTGATTTGTAAGTTGGTTTTGCTATTATCCTTTAGCAAATGTACTTTTTCTACTACGCGGTGATCCAGCGAGCACTCTGCCTTCTCTCTTCTATTATTTTATTTCTTGGTTTATTTGGTCGGGACAGTGCATGTTAATGAACATACATGGGTCTCATGCATGTAAACAAGCCACACCGGATTGTAGCCGTGGGCTAATTTCCATCCGTCTCCCATGCGCACTCTCAAACACACTCTCATTCATCCTGGCCTATTGTACATGTTTTTAGTGGGGGGGATTTATGATACATAGCCCAGTGTTGTCTCATGGATCATTGACATTTTCAGAAAAAGAAAAACTCTTTGGAGCCAGGCTTTAAAGCAGTTTAAACGAGGACCAAAGCTACATAGGAATCCTGTTTCCAAAGTGTCTTTTGGAGTCGCCAGCCACCAGGGGGCGGTATTACAGCAATGTCAGCTCCATGAGGACCAAAGAGAAGGGCTTTCCTCGCCCACTGGCTCAGACAGTGATTTAAAACCAGATTTGTTGCTGATTCACAGTGAGCTGATGGGGGAGGGGTGATACTGTATGTGTGAATGAGAACAGAGGGAGGGGGAGGGTCACACCAGGTCTGCAGCAAACTACATTTAGTGTTTTACTGAACAATGTGTGTAACACAACACTAACTCCTGTTTCTGTCTGCAGAGAAATGGACCCAGCTCAACCTCTGAAGACTCCCCGCACACAGGGAAAGACATACAGCTGTGAGCAGTGTGGGAAACGATTTACTACTTCAGGCAATCTTAAACGTCACATGAGAATCCACACCGGAGAGAGGCCATACAGCTGTGAGCATTGTGACAAAAGATTTACTCAGTCATCCAACCTCAAAGAACACATGAGGATCCACACTGGGGAAAAGTCCTTTGAGTGTGCCCAGTGTGGACATGTGTTTACTCAGTCATCCAGCCTCAAAAAACACATGAGGATCCACACTGGGGAAACGCCATACAGATGTGAGCAGTGTGACGAGACCTTTACTCAGTCGTACAGCCTCAAAAAACACATGAGGATCCACACTGGGGAAAAGCCCTTTGAGTGTGGCCTGTGTGGACATGTGTTTACTCAGTCATCCAGCCTCAAAGGCCACATGAGGATCCACACCGGAGAGAGGCCATACAGCTGTGAGCAGTGTGACAAGACCTTTACTCATTCATCCAACCTCAAAGAACACATGAGGATCCACACTGGAGAGAGGATATACAGCTGTGAGCAGTGTGACAAGACCTTTACTCAGTCATCCAACCTCAAAGAACACATGATGAGGATCCACACTGGAGAGAAACAGCTGTGATGAGTTTGGTCAGACCTTCAGATATTTTCAGATCAAAAGTGCTTCATGACATGAACATGTCTGTGTCGTTCACAGAGACTTATCCAGTTCACTCTATTTCAAACTAATGTTTCACAAATGAAACAAATATGGATTTATATTTGTGTCACCTTCAGAAGTGCAGTGGAAATGTTACAAGCCCCGAATTCACATTTTGAAAAGAAAATATTAAACAAGTCTTTGTTCTGCGCACTCTAAAAATGATCCTTTAAATAGTCTCTTCATTCCCTTGTGTTGTTTTCCTCGTGTGTTTTTTCATGTTTGTGTCGTTCACAGAGACTTATTGAGTCGACTCTATTTCAAACTAATGTTTCAGACTTACCCAAATCTAGAAGCTTCTTGACTACAGCCTTTATATAGACCAGTGCAAACCAATGGCCGCTGACTGCTCTGCTTTTTGACTACGACACTGGAGCCCCCTATTGCTCCCCCTTTGCTGTAGTACCTCCATATGACCGCATACCCCCATTGGAATGCATTGGACTTTAGACACGTTAAAAACAACGTTAATGCCGGTGCCTAATGGTTTAGAAGTGGCTAGAGCTAGATATTCCTCCTGTGATTACGCTGGGTTAAAAACTATTTGGGGCACCAGGGTTTTTATCGTAGATAAGAATTTTAGAAATCTTGCGTAATTAATGAGGGCCTGACTTTGATTGACAGGCTGTTACGTCGCTGCCTGGCCATGGGCGCGATTACAACAGAAATACACGCCCATTACACGCCCCGCGAGGGCCAAGCAGGGCCGGGTCTACAGTCAAGATCCCGCCCTTATGCCCTTTTTAGGAACATGCTTGGTCAGAGCTGGAGAGGAGGAGCCTGTAGATCCGCCATGATTTCCCCCACGAACGTGGTCATTGTGGTAAACGGGGAGGAGTGAGGAGGAGCTGTCTATTCTTTACACAGTCTATGGTTTAAACCCTGTTTTGAAAGCTAAGACCTACGAAACTGATCTAAGACTTTGTTGCCACGTTGTCGTCACCTATTTTGTTTTTGTAACTTTTTTGTTGCTTTTTCATTATTTTTCAGCGCCTTCATTTTTTCTTCATTATGAAACTGTTTTTATTAGAATAAAATATTGTTTTTCAAAGAATTTCAATCAGAGTTTTGTACCATTTTGTTCTTGCCGCTATATTGTGAAATCCCGTCAGTGGAATCTTCATTTTGAAAGCATTTTAGTTTAATTTTAATTCTAGTCTTTGAATGAAAATGTGTTTTACTCAAGATTTACCCAAACAATTGGTTATGTTTTTAGGCAAGTTTATTTGTAGAGCACAATTCACACACGAGGCAATTCAAAGTGCTTCACAGTTGCATAAAATTACAAGAAAACAGATCAAATCAATAAAACGTCAACATAAAATTAATCAATGACAGTAAAAGGCAAGAGTGCAGATAAAATACTTTCAGTTTTCATCTGCTCGGGTAAAAAGAGCTGTTTTCAGCCTGGATTTGAACATTGTCAGAGTTGAGGCCTGTCTCACATCCTCATGAAGACTGTTCCAGATTTTAGCTTTAGCCTCACCGTGTTTAGTCCTGACTCTGGGAACCACCAGGGGACCCCTCCCTGAAGTTCTCAGGGCCCGAGATGGTTCATACGCCTCTAACATGTCAGAGATGGACTTTGGTGCTAAACCATGAAAAGACTTGTACACAAGCAGAGCTGTTTTAAATTCTATTCTCTGAGTGACAGGAAGCCAGTGCAGAGACCGGAGCACTGGACTAATATGGTGGTATTTCCTGGTTCTTGTCAGGACTCGAGCAGCAGCGTTCTGGATGTTCTGCAGCTCTAACAGCTCGTTTAGAAAGGCCAGTGAATACGTGCACACACCAAAAGATAATTAAATGTTCCTCCTCAAAGTCTCGCGGTGTGAAGAATAAATCATGGACAGGACGTCTGAGCCACTTGTTCAGTTATTTTTGAAGCATTTTTGACTCTAATTCAATCTCAGCTCATATTCTCCTATAACAACTTGTGCCCAGACCTTCTTAACAGTCCTTTTCTTCTTGAGCTCCTGTTTCAGCCACAGCCCAGAGAAGAGGGGGAAGTGAAGGAGACAAACAGTAGTTAACCTCTTAACCCCCGCCTGGACCGAGGACATGTTCTCCAGTTTGGCTTTACTCAAATCTAAAAGCTTCTTGGAAAAAGTGTCAAAATAACAAGGATGAAAATGCAACAAAGAAGTGACAAAAAAGCAACAAAAACACAACAACAAATGTGACAAAAGGTCAGACCCACTTGTGTATGCAAATGAGGCGTTACACTGTTGCTCTCCAGTTGAAAAAGCTTTTAGATTTGGGTAAAGCCGAACTGGAGAAAATGTGCGCAGTTAAGGCGAGGGTTATGAGGTTAGAGTTTGTGTTTCTGCAGGGGCCCCTCACGCAAAAAAATAATGATACGATAAAATAATGATAAGAGGAGGAGCTCCCCTAATCAGGATTTATTTACATTGGCAAAAAAAATAAGTATTTTTCAATATATATTACTGATACGTAAAATAAAAATGATTAAAAAAAACTCAAATATTAAATGGATTCATTTTGTCGAGACAGTGCATGTTAATGAACATACATGGGTCTCGTGCATGTAAACGAGCCACACCGGATTGTAGCTTTGGGCTAATATCCATCCGTTGTCCCCCATGCACACTTTTAAACACTCCCATTCATCCTGGCCTATTGTACATGTTTTTTTATTAAAAGTCAATGTGATGTGTAAAGTAAACGTCAGTGTGTGTGTGTGGAGGCGGGGCTTTTTTGTATTGTTGTTTTACTCATGTGAAACGTTTAGTTCAAAAGTAGTTTCTCTGCCCAAGATGAGATTAAAACTACTGTTAGGAAGATTTGCAAATGTATAAAATTGAATTCATCTCCAGTGTCTAGAAATGTGAACATATAGAAAAAAGAGGAAAAATGGGGGAGGGGGGTTAACAAAAACTGAGAAAATGTGAGGAAAACTATTTGGAAAACTGGGGTAAAAATAGAGGGAAAAAAAGTAAAATTGAAAAAAATTGGGAGACAATTGAGAAAAAATAAGTAAAAAAGAGATAATAATGTAAATAGCTCAAACACATTTCTAAATGGCTGCGATGGTAGTTGTGGATCTCAGCCTTCAGTCTGCTCCTCCAGTCTGAATACGTGGTTTCATGAGTAAAGCACAAATCCTTCCAAACTCTTCTTCTGTCACTGACGCCTCGGCCGACACTTCTTCCACTTCAGGAACACAACCTTTGGACAATTGAATTTGCGGCGGGACAGATAAAGGCCCAGTGTCGTCCTTTTAGACGCTTTTATTTTTAGCAGCGCGTCACAAGATCGGGACGTGAGCGGAGAGAACCCCCCCCTCGTCTTAGTTTACCTGCAACCAAAGCAAATAACAACACATCTCCATGGCAACGGGCCGGTGGTGTCCCGCTACCAGATAAAGAGGCAACGACCCACGGGATGTTTTCCATACCGATTCCTGAACGATACTTTTCAATATCGGGTTCAGAAATGTGTGAAACATTTGGAGAAAATGTGACAAAAATAAGGAAACATTGTGGCATAAACTGGGTAAATATGGACGGATATTAGTTAAACAAATGAGCAAAAATGAGGGAAAATAAAAAAGTGGTGCAAAAAGAAGAAATATAAGTCATCAAAACCTGGATCTAAAGATAGAAGAGTTGTTTTTTTTCAGTTCCTGCTTTCGATACTTTGATTTTTACCGATACCAGACTGATATCGTTTAACGGTGCCCAGCTCTAGTCCTAACCAACATGCCATTTAATATTAGTGAGGACCAACCAAAATCAAAGCTGTGCCCCCCTTTATTTTTAGCAGCGCGTCACAAGATCGGGATGCGCCACATCCTGGCTTTTTCTAAACATACAGGTCATGTTTTCCCCCAAAGGTGACATCTGGACAAGAACATACTTTTTAAGTTCAATAGTTCAGTCTTGCATTTCAAACAAAACACAGATTCATTCAACAACAGTATACAAATGAAATACATACGATAACTGTAATTAGAAAATGTTCTGACGTTATATAGACATTCGCAGCAGGCAGCGGCCTTAGTCCCTCAACAGTTCTGCACAGCCCGGAGATCTGTCCCGTGACCTCACGAAACATTTCTCCAGACCGAGCCGAGGTGTAATCCATCTTCCTTATACCTTCCTCGTACCGAGCAGAAAGGACTTTAAAGAGTTCCTCACTTTTCGCTACATTCCGTTGTAATTCCATCAGGTGCTCGCTGACTTTTCCGAAATGTTCTTTGATTTCCACGGACAGCAGCGGGGTCTCCTTTCTTGCTGCCAGTTTGCCAACTTTGCGATAGACCAGGGCAACTCCTACACCTGTAAGAAGGAGCCCTGCTATCATGAGCCCAAAAAGATAAATATCTTCGATGTCTTCCACAGATAGCACTGCCAAGCAAACACTTTCCACTTATTCCAAGAGTCAAGCGAGTAGCCCGCAGGGAAAGTTCCATCTGGACATTGCTGATCCCCAACAGCACCGCTTCTTTTAGAAAATATCGTGTCAATTGCAGAGAGAGACCAGCTGATCAATTCCATGGTTGTCCGGTTTAAGATCCCAGTGAGCAGCAGGTCCAGACAGAAAAAATTAAAAACAGACGAGACACAGCAGCAGCAGCAAAGCGGGGGCAGGAGAAGTCAGAAACGCGTCCGCTCTCTTCGAGGAGCTAAGTAATCCATCAGTCCACAGCATATTTATCCAGTAGTGCAGTGGAGCGTCCAAGAGCTCTTTCACAAACCAAAGTGAATTAGTTTAGGAGGAACACACAACGTCATGTGTGGAGGACAAATGGAACATCAACATCAGAACCCTGTCCTCATTTTGAAGTCTAGAGCAGGAGCATCATGGTGTGGGATGTTTTGTTTCCTCAGGGCCTGGACAACGTGTTCATCAATAAAAAAAATTCCTCATTCCTCCGGTCGTGGCGCGAGTGGCCGAGCGCTGGGAGAGGCCCGTGGGCCTGCTCATGAAGACCGGCCTGGTCATCATCACATGTGAGTACCAGCAAGAACAATACCGCTGCTCAAATATGGCTCCAATAAAAGTACTGACGTTGCTGCTGGAGAAAATGCTTAATATATTGAAAGTAGGTTGTACCAATCAGTTTAAATAAGTGTCAAAAACCACAGAGTCACCCCCTGTGTATGGGACGAAATATGCTGCCGGTATCAGTCGCGTTCATGTTATAGAATTCTATGTGTGTCACATTCATTCTCAATAGTTTTCAGAATTTGTGTGAGTTTTCGACCCGGCAACGGACAAGTGGGAGAAAATGGATGGATGGATGGATGTGTGAGTTTTGCTGAACCAGTACTCTCGAAAGATCATCATAATCCTTATTGATTTTAGTCAGTTACTAGGTTTATCAACTTATTTCCTTGTGATAACGATTTTGGGTAATAACACATGTAGGTCAACACAAACAATTGGTCAAAGAGATCAAAGTAGTAGTTATTCATATTTTTATTGAGTTTTTTAATGCTGCCTCACTCACTGATGCTGAGGGTGATGGTGAGGGTTTAGAAACGCCTGCAGAAGAAGCTCACTGCGAGCTTTCCTTCTGGAGGTGTGACATGTTGATGGATGTGCTGAACGATGGTGGAGATATATTCTTTACACACCATGACGTGGAGGGTCACATAGTTCTTCTTCTTGCCTCGGCACAGCTCCGTGTACACGGCTCTGGCGACTCTTTGGATGTTGTGATCATCTGGGGAGACTGTGATCTCCCACTGGCTCATCTGTGACTCCAGCTCCTGCATCAGGTCCACAGACACGTCCTTCAACTCAGGAATTCTATTAGACTGCATGACCCGGGACACCACTTCATACACCAAGTCGATGATGTGGGTTGTGTCCCACTTATGCAGACGCGGGACAGACTGAGCTGGCGGAGCAGCTGCAGCGGCGCTAAACAGCTCTCTGTCCTGTGGAGAGACCTGCGCTCCAAGGTCCTCAAGTGCGTCTTCAAGGGTCAGAGGCATTGGCGAGGCATATTCAAAGTTCTCAGCCCCCTTCCTTAGGCAGGTTGGAGACAGTCGGGGGGATCGCGGGGACCGTGAGGCCCTTGTAAAGGACAGTTGACTGATCCTTGACAGAGTCCTCTGCACTGGGTCTGAGCTGGGATTCTGACGCTGCTGGAGGTGAGCGCTGGAGCTGCAAGAAGAAAGTCCAGTCTATTTTTCATTGTAAAACACGTCTTGACTTGAGTCTAGAACGACCTTTGACCTCACCTCGCTGATGTGAGTGTGTCTGTGTGCAGATCCTCCTCACCTGTGTGCAGACAGACTCCTGGAGGGGCAGCAGCAGCACAGACTGTGGAGCCGCTCTGTGAGTCCAGAGGTCCAGAGTCCAGCTGGAAGTCACTGGGGGCTTTTATAGCTCTGTGTGGAAAGCCCCTCCCCAAAGGAGCCCTCCCTCACCTCTGTGGATGAAACCTCTGCTGCCCCCCCTCCTCCTCCTCTTTTCAGCTCATTGTTCCTGCTCCACACCTAAAGCTTTTCACATTCAAATGCTCTGAGCCCACTCTGATTGGTCAGGCCTTTGAGTCAATAGTCTTGCATATTCAAAGTTATCTTTCTCTTCACACATTTAAACCAGGCTCTGTCATGACTATAACATTTACTATTGTTAATCCACGTATTAAACGTAGCTGTAGAGTCCACTCTAGCTGACTGTAGATCTAATTTGGCCCATTATCTCCACAGAGACTATTCTTTCCTCCGCTTGAACCAACACTTTAGTAATTAGTAAAGCTTATTTAGCTTATTCGTTATCTAGCTTTGAAACTAAGGGCAAAAATAGAAGTCCTGAAAATAGTTTAAAAACCTTTAGTACAATTGTAACTGATTGTTTATTTTTGCATATATTACCTTATAAGTGTTCTAGCCTATAGGCGTTACACTTTTAACAGTTTATTTAATTACTGTGATTATCTATTCATGAAACGTTTGCAAAGATATGAGAAAGATCGCTCGAGTATTTACTCATTTGTCTTAACACTACACTATTTTGAGTACCTTACTTCTTATATTAGCCAAACTATTACTAGTAATATAAATACACAGTCAACAACAGTCACTAACAACCTTTTCCCTCAAGTTTTCACAATTGTATCTACAATAGAGCCGGAGAAAATCAGCGGAGCTTCGTAGAACCTTTAGCCGAGTTAGAGCTCACTCCGCTCGGCTACAACTCACAGCGCGTGCCGCTGAGTTAACCAAAGAGGCTAGATCGTAAATCCACGTGGATTCAACCAATACACAGACCATCGGGTTTCTTTACACGTGGACATGTCTTGTCCTGAATGGCCTTAAAAGTTATTAACTTTCCTTCGTGAGGAACAATAAATAAAAAAAGCAACTTACCGCATCCACTTATAGCCGCTGAGCTCAATGGCGGCGCTGCTGCTGCTGTTGCCTACGCCCCTTTTCACCCAATTTCACTACGTGCTAGTGGCAGGCCGTGGTATTGCAGCCTGAAGACCAAAAAGCCCTTTTTGTCATAGACACTCATGTAAAAGGAGGAGCCTGTAAAATGGTCCACAGGGCATCTGGAGTTTCAGACTAAGGCTAATATATTTCTTAAAAATTACTATTTTTAGGACATATACTTTTTTTTTTCTTAAAAAAATTGTAAAGCATCCAAAATAATTGTTTTAAAGTTTTCCAATGGTGTGACGTCACCAGGCCTGTGGACGTGCTCGTGACTCATGAACGAGCACAGGTCTTCTCCGTGTGATCTCTGCGGGTCTGAGAGCCAAACCATTGATTCAAACAAATAATGAACGGGAATCTACGGGACTGTACTAAGATAAACGCTAAGAACCTCAAGTAAATGTTTTTCTTTACTCAGTACTAAAATGTATTGCGAACCTACACATGGCGGGCGTGTGTTTTAATGTTAAAAATTAGGCTTATAGCGAACATGAACAACAACAACAATAAACTAATGAAGACGTGATAGTTTCCTGATTAGGCTGCACGCTTTTGAAAATAGCTTAAATGTTTGACGGAAAGCAGCGTAATGAAAAGGACAAAATAAATCGGTTTTAAGCGTAAGGTCAGGTGACCTCTTTATGATGGACAGTTCGTGAATCATAAAGTTTGATCAGAAACAGAAACGGCACAATATACATGGCTGACAACAGAATAATTGTTCATGTTGAAACACGCACTTGTAACTCAATTTTTCCCTTCTTAACTTATGAACATGGCTACTTACATACATTAACTTATAGAACACTTTCGTAGTGCTCCTTCTTTGTATTCAGCCAAACAATTCTAGTAGTGAGTTTATATTAGCAAACAAAGTGAAGTAAAAACTCGATTTCTATCATTTTTATCACAATAACCAGGCTGCCAGCACTTACGGAACTTCTCGGAAAAGTGGCCGAGCGTGAGAACATTAGCGCGGCTACGTGCGTTCCAAGGGCCGCTGTAAGCTCCGGTGGTTGTACAAGAGCGGGGCTATCTAGCTTATTAAGTCCCGCACTGACAAACTGACCCCCCAGGTCATCTTAACATAGCAGCTTATTCGCCTGAAATGGCCTTAAACATTCATTTTGTATTTAAAGAACGATGATATTAAGAGATTTGATACGGCGTAATGGCCGCTCTGAGGCCTCGTCATTGGGCTTCCTCGACAGCTGTGCGCGCTCCCGCTCTTGGGCCGTAGGGAGCCTAGATACAGATGACGCGTCATACGGGACCATGGGCCGTAATGGCGGACGAAACTGGAGTCATGCGCTACTGAGCACCACTAGAGATAGGAGCTGAGACATCATGCCTCTTCCATTTAATTTACTTCAATGCCTCCGCCGCAAAGTCTTCTGGGATACGCCTATCCCCGATATGTCTGCCACAGGGACCGCAGTCCGCTCCAACAGTGCTAGAGAGGTTAGTCAGGGGCTGTTTCCCAAAGCCTAGGTACCTTACCTTGGTCCAAAAAGAGCTGCTAATGGAGCACACTTCAGAGCTAAAGGAAGTGACGTCACAAAATAAAACAGGAAGTTGTGTTTCATCCAGGGGAAAGGGGAGGGTCCATTATTTAAAAAAATCTGAAATTGTCAAAGAATACAAGGATGGTGGCCTACAAGTAATTGATTTTGAATGTCTAAATGTGGTCCTAAAAATGAAATGGCTGAAGTCCTTCATAACAGAGAAGAACAGTGTATGGTTGTGTCTGTCCAGGGGGTTATTTGAGAAAATAGGAGCTATTGAGTTTGTCCTTGCATGCGACTTTAATATTGAGAAACTTCCAATTAAGTTGTCGTCTTTTCACAAGCAAGTTCTGTTAAGCTGGAAACTTATGTACAACCACAATTTCACTCCGCACCAAACACCAATATGGAATAACCGATATGTGTTGTGTAATAGAAAATCTTTGTTTCTGCAACATTGGATAGATAAAGGAGTGTGGTCCTTACGCCACCTAATGGACAGATAGGATAATTGGTTATCATATGAGAACTTCATCTCCACTCACAATATAACATGCAAAATAACGGAATAAAAAAAAATATGCAAAGCTATTCCCAAATCTGTTAAACAATGAATTGAAAATACTGATTTGAGGAGTTTACCTCCTCCCAAATTGGCAACACTATATAAAAGAGATACCAAACAAAACGTTGCGAAAGTGTCTAAATGATCACTGTTATCCAATCAAATCTAACAGAAACTCAATTGTTCAAAAATGTTCAAAAGAACAGATTACAAATATAAGAACTAAATATTTAAAATTTCCTGTTAGTCCAAAAACTAAGGAAGTTCATTTCAAAATTTTGAATGCGATATATCCATCCAGTGAGCTCCTCAGAGTAAGGTTTGGTATAGTTATAACAATTGTACTTTCTGTGACTCAGACATTGAAACCACTGAACATTTGTTTTATCAATGTATGTACACAAGCACATGTATGTACACAAGCACATGTATGTACACAAGCACATGTATGTACACAAGCACATTTTGGGAAGACTTTATCAATCAATTAATCAATCAAGGTTTATTTATATAGCACTTTACAACAACACCAGGAGGACCAAAGTGCTTCACAGAAAGATTTAAACAATATAAAAACACAAAATGATTACAACCCAGACACAATTAAGTGTGCCCTAAGTATTAAAAGCAAGTTTGAAAAGATGAGTCTTTAATCTGGATTTAAACAGGGACAGGTCCGTGAGAACACGCAGACTGAGGGGCAGCTGTTCCACAGTTTAGGCGCTGCAACCCTAAAGGCACGATCGCCCCACTGTTTGTAGTGGGACCTGGGCACGTCCAGAACCATTTGATCGGAGACCGGAGAGCTCTGCTGGGGCGATGTACGGTCAACAACTCAGTCAGATATAACGGAGCGAGACCATGAAGAGCTTTAAAAACAAGCATTAACATTTTAAAATCAATCCGAATAAGGACCGGGAGCCAGTGCAGGGAGGAGAGGACAGGAGTGATGTGGCTGTGTCTGGATGAACCAGTGAGAAGACGGGCTGCTGCATTCTGCACTAACTGTAACCGGTGGAGTGACGAGTGTGGGAGGCCAGAGTACAGAGGGTTGCAATAGTCCAACCGAGAACTGATAAACGCGTGCGTTGCCTTCTCGAGGTCTTGGCGTGAGAGAAAGGGCTTCACCTTGGTCAAAAGGCGCAACTGAAAAAAGCTGGCTTTGACAACAGCATTTATTTGTTGTTTAAAGTTCAGTTCTCGGTCAAAGACAACTCCCAGGTTCCTGACGGCATCACGGACTGGACCCATGACCCTGGACTGAATCTGAGGAACGTCCCCGGAGCCAAAAATAATAAATTCTGATTTTGTTTCATTGAGGTGGAGACAATTCTGCGTGAGCCATTGTTTAATGTCCGAAAGGCAGTGATGGAGGGAGTCAAGAGCAGTGGCAGTGTTAGGGAGCACTGGTAGATAGACCTGGACATCGTCAGCATAAAGATGGAATGATAAATTATGTCTGGCAATGATGGACCCGAGTGGCAGCATGTAAAGTGAGAACAGGACCGGGCCAAGGATGGAACCCTGTGGCACCCCAGATGACAACGGGGTGGAGGAGGAGGAATAGTCATCGACCATCACAACAAAGCTCCGGTCAGTCAGGTAGGACCTAAACCACTGCAGGGCCGTGCCCTGAACACCAACATGCTCCGCCAGCCGGGAAAGGAGAACTGAGTGGTCCACGGTGTCAAACGCCGCCGTCAGGTCCAGCATCATCAAAAGCCCTGGCTGCTTCCAATCCAAAGACAGCAGAATGTCGTTGTGCACTTTAAGAAGAGCTGACTCCGTGCTGTGACGCGATCTGCAGCCTGATTGAAATTTCTCAAAAATAGAATTATTTTCCAAAAAAGACTGCAACTGAATGAAGATTAGCTTCTCTAAAACCTTAGACAAAAATGGAAGGTGAGAGACAGGTCGAAAATTTGACAGAACAGCAGGACCTCGATTAGGTTTTACCACGGCATGCTTGAAGGCTGCAGGGACAGAACCAGTGCTTTATGGACTGGTTCTCTTCGAAAATCCAGCTGCAGCAGGACTCTCTAACATTGGACAATATCATTTTTGGGATTTCCCTGAAGGACTCACAGACAGACTATGCTTTGAACAATTTATTAATCCTTTCGAAATATTTTATTCATTCTTGCAAATGGAAAAAAGTCATGCCTGTTTTCACAGTGTTTAAGAGACAACTTGAAGGAAACTATCTGATATCTTTAAAATTTATGAAATGTAAATCTGCACTAAATCTGAATGTTTTTGGAGAAGACCTGTAGCTGCTCAGTGGGTGTGTGTGTGTGTGTGTGTGTCCACCTGTGTGAGAGTCCTCCGAGGCTTTCTCGTCTTCTTTGTGGCTCTTCCTCCCAGCTCACACATATAGAGGACTGTGGCTGCCAAAACAATAAATTATATTTAATAAATAAATAAATTAGATTGGCGCCTTGTCCAACATAGACACCGCTTAACACGAGCTCTGCTTCAGTCTATTGACAGTGGCACAGATAAAAGAGCGGGTCATCTTGTGACTGGAGGATCGGCAGTTCGAATCCTGCAGGGGCACACTGTCCTTGTGTCCTTGGGCAAGACACTTCACCTGCCTTGCCCCCAGTGTGCGTACATTGGTGTATGAATGAGAGTGAATTGGTGAGTGGAGTGGATCCTTGCTGGAAAGCACTTTGAGTGCCTAATGTAGGTGGAAAAACGCTAGACTAAAACAGAGTTCATGTTTGGCAATGTTTATGCTGGAGGCAGGATTCAAACCCCTGACCTTCCCATGAGACGACCCGCTCTACCCACTGCACCACTGACGCCTTTGTACACTCAAAGCGCTTTCCAACAAAGATCCACTGACCCATTCACACTCTCATTCATACACCAATGTACGCACACTGAGGGCAAGGCCGGTGAAGTGTCTTGCCCAAGGACACAACGACTGTGCCCCTGCAGGATTCGAACTGCCGATCCTCCAGTCACAAGATGACCCGCTCTTTTATCTGTGCCACTGTCAATAGACTGAAGCAGAGCTCGTGTTAAGCAGTGTCTATGTTGGACAAGGCGCCAATCTGTTTACATGGAGAAAGATTAACCAATGACCTTACAGCAGCGGCATCCAGACCCGCCCCATGATTTGCATACATTAATATACAGAAATAAATAAATACAGAGAAAAAATACAAAAATATACAAATAATTACATGAAAAAATATATAAATACATGCACTTATTATAATAAATGCATCTTTACAAATTTGCACTTTATTATATATATATATATATATATATATATATGTAGTTTTGGGAGCCACGGTCCTCCACACACACAGACAGGATCACACACAGGTCCAGAGTCCAGCTGGAAGTCCCCAGATGTTTTACCTCCTTTCTCCCTCTGTCTCTGAACCCATTCTCTTACTCTTTCCTCTTTCAGTCTTTGTCCTTCTCTCTTCGTCTCTACTGTAGCAGAGAGCGGTGTATGTAGAGCTTGATAAACATGCAACCTTAAAAAAAAAAAACGGCTCACTTGTGAGACTCGGCTCTCATCGTTCACTTAAAAGAGCCGGCTCTTTGTACCGACTCGTTCACGACCGACCCATCACTACTAGCTTAGCCCGCTAGCCTAGCCATGGCTACCCCGTCTACTTGTGCCTCTTTCGCGCTGTCCTGCTCAGTTTGCCGTATGTCGAGTCAGAACCCTGCCTCCTTCACAGATGATAGTAGTTGCGTTAAGTGTAGTGTAGTGGGAGCTTTGGAGGCCAGGGTGTCCGAGTTAGAGGAGCGGCTGTCCGGAGTTTTAGTGAAGGCTAGTGTTAGCTACAGTCAGATAGTGGCAGGGACCGCAGTCCGCTCCAACAGTGCTAGAGAGGTTAGTCAGGGGCTGTTTCCTAGTGATGTGTCGAGCGTGTCGAGGCTTCGAAGCGTGTGCCGAGTAATCTAGGGGCGTGTCTATTGAAGCGTGTATCGATGCCATAGACTGTATAAATAATAGACAGCTCCTCCTCACTCCTCCCCGTTTACCAAAATGACCACGTTCGTGGGGGAAATCATGGCGGATTTACAGGCTCCTCCTCTCCAGCTCTGACGAAGCATGTTCCTAAAAAGGGATAAGGGAGGGATCTTGACTGTAGACCCGGCCCTCGCGGGGCGTGTATTTCTGTTGTAATCACGCCCATGGCCAGGCAGCAACGTAAACGGCCTGTCAATCAAAGTCAGGCTCTCATTAATTACGCAAGATTTCTAAAATTCTTATCTACGATAAAAACCCTGGTGCTTCATATTGTTTTTAACCCAGCGTAATCACAGGAGGAATATGTAGCTCTAGCCACTTCTAAACCATTAAGCACCAGGCATTAACGTTGTTTTTAACGTGTCTAAAGTCCAATGCATTGCAATGGGGGTATGCGGTCATATGGAGGTACTACAGCAAAGGTGGAGCAATGGCGGCCTCCAGTGTCGTAGTCAAAAAGCAGAGCAGTCAGCGGCCATTGATCGATGCGTGTGTTGACGACGTATGTGGTGACGTTCGAAGCCTCGGGAAGTGGCCGTACCACGTGACTGATTCAGGAAATGATTCACAGGTGTGGAGCGCGATTCAAAATAAAAGCGTCCGTGAAACGCAATGGATTCCCCCTCACACTTTGTGTCTTTGGGTTATTGCGCTTCTTTTCGTATTCTATTTGAGCTTCATTGTTTTGCGATGGAACCAGCTAGAAAGAAGAGATTTTCCCCAGTTTGGGAGCATTTTGAGCTGATCTCACCTAATAAGGTTAGGGTTAGCAATAATTATGTAATAATAGATTGCACAACTATGACAACACAGCATTTTTATTGTTCACACTTTTCTGAATGCTTCTGAATACTTCATTTATTTATGCACTCCTGCATCTTCTGTGCCCTGTGAAAGAGGCGAAATCCTTTGCAAAAAAAGAAACCGCCTGAGTCCAAATACTTTAGAAAAAATATTATTTCTAAAAAAAAATGAATAAATTTAATGTTTGTCTTTATTAAACACATTTACTTGTTGCATAAGCACAGACATCAGCAAAGTAACACAAGCACATTTTACATCACAACTCTCTAAAATCTCAAATTTTGTCTTTCAATGTTATACATTTTTTTGTCCACATGATGGCGTAGTGGAGCAAATAAAGCACCTTGATGCTTCGAACCGTGTGTGACGCAGTTGGCTGCGACGCTTCAGCGCTTCATGGGGCTTCATTTTCCCATCACTACTGTTTCCCAAAGCCTAGGTACCTTACCTTGCCTTGGTGTTGAAGGCAGTGCCTCCAAACTCACTTCCTTCCAGTCCAAGGCTTTGGTCCAAAAAGAGCTGCTAATGGAACACACTTCAGAGCTAAAGGAAGTGACGTCACAAAATAAAACAGGAAGTTGTGTTTCATCCAGGGGAGAGGGGAGGGTCTGTTGAGGAGGGGGGAGTCTGAAGCACTGAGGGGTGAAAGTATAATTATATTTTTACAGACTAATAGATGCCCCGAGGCCGTCCTTCTGTGGACCCACCACCTGCAGGAGGAGCCATAGGGGCTGGTGCAATGTGATTTGGGCAACTCCAACAGCTGCCCCCACGACCCGGCAACGGACAAGTGGAAGAAAATGGATGGATGGACACTGGACAGACTAGAAATAAATACATAATAAGCAGTCAGAGATGATGTAACCTATCTTACAATACAAAATGAAACTGGAAAGGGTGACAAAAAACTTTAGAAATAAATGTAAAAGTCCCTTACGTCAAAGCCCATGAAACAAATCTGATTGTTTTGTTGCTCCATGAAACGATGACATTTGCTTTAATGTTATATGTTATACCTATGTTATACATTTCAAGTTATTTTTATTTTTTTTACAAGAATGAGCACTGTCTGCAGAGCCATTAAACAAGTCAAAACATGATTTTTTATTTGTTTTCCTTAAAAGTGGAATTTAAGTGCTTTAACAAGTCACACAAGCCAGCACCACCTTTTTCTTTTCTTGAGATCCGTTTTGCATTATGGGTGATTTTGGCTTGAGCAAGGCAGTGGCTGATTCCGAAACCGTTAAATTATAGTCTCTAAGTACCACATTTACTTCAATGCTAAGTACTTACAACATGGATCTACTATGATATCTGGATAAGACACTCCCCCCTTCCCCGCGCGCCGGTCAGTGGACGGCCACTAGATGGCACTACAGCAGCAAATTCCATCGGGCCCAGAAAGGATTTTACCCATAGGGCGAGTAGAGTCTGTCTGCGGCCTGCAAGACAGAGACGTGTCATGACGTAGGCGTGTCGTGAAGTGACGTCACTACACGACACGCCCACTACACAAAGGGAAATCAAGTTAAACCACGCAAGATTAGGCTGTCGAGAACTGGAAGTAAGATGGCCGACCGTATGCAAACAGTAAGTGACAATGTGTTTTATTTATTTTTAATCAGTCACACAAGTTACAGTGTATTAATGAATAAATGCACATCACCCTGAACAGATGAATAGGCCACGAAATGTTTAAAGCAGTGAACTAACACATTGCAGAGAAAGACATTTGTATGGGTTTCTCCTGAGAGTCATACCATGTGCCATCAACATGTTTCTTGTCACAGTAACAGAAGTTCCTGACCATAGTTACTGGATGATGTGGTGAGGCAGCGGTTAGAGCTCGTGCTTCACAGCTAGAAGGTCCCGGGTTCAATTCCCACCTGGACGGGGCCTTTCTGTGTGGAGTTTGCATGTTCTCCCAGTGTCTGCGTAGGTTTCCTCCGGGTACTCCGGTTTCCCCTACCACTAAAAACATGTACAATAGGTCAGTATGAATGAGAGTGTGTTTGAGAGTGAGCATGGGGGACAACGGACGCATATTAGCATTAGCACAGTGCACACGTTATGATTTTAATGTTGATATTGATGGTATTGTTGTAGAATAATGAATGCGATAACAATTCTCAGTTGCTGGAGGTTAGTGAGAAGCCACTCAATAATTATTGACAAATGTTTTTTAGAATTATTTTTGAGAAATGTATTTTTTCAAATTTCAGAAAGTGGTAAAAGAAGCACAGCGGGCGCGGCAACTCCAGTGTGCTGACCTGATCAATTGCATGAAGAGGATCACTTCAATAAGGGAACACCTTGAGGTAAACATATGAGCATGAAGATATACTTAGTAGTTCCATTTCAAAGTGAAAGTCTTTCTCAATATAAAAGGACATTTTAGTCATACTACATACGGTGCATAAGTTGGCCAACCAGGAACATCGTAGGGCTTATGCCAAAGCACTCTCCAAGGCTAGGTCAGAACACTACTCACTCATAAACAACAACCCTGATAACTCCAAAAAACTGTTCTCCACAATAAATCACATCCTCAAACCACAGATCTCCTCATTCTACAGTCAAACAGATACAAATTGCAACCGGTTTCTTGATTTTTTCACATCAAAAATTAACAATATCCGTTCCTCATTCCCACTTCTCAATAGCACCTCACTAGACCTGCCCGCAACACCCATCGCTCAAACCCTATCACAACTCTCCCTCACAACGCAGCAGGAGGTCGAGAACATCATCCGAAAATCCAAACCATCCACTTGCCGCCTTGATCCCCTCCCATCTCCTCTGCTTAAAACTCACAACAACTCCATCAGTCCCCTCATAACCAAAATAATAAACCTGTCCATAGAAACAGGCCATGTTCCCACCTCTCTCAAAACTGCTCTCATCAAACCCCTCCTCAAAAAACCCACCTTGGTGTAACCCACGTTACGTAAAGCGCTCTTATTGTGACAACTTCCGGTCAACTGCGGAGTTTCCGGGAGCTGCGCGCTGTCACCAAACTTTAAAAAAAGTTCCAACTAGCCAGCGTTCGCTCTTGCTCCTCTCTGCCCTGCTTTGTGGCTGTTAAACTGCTGTTTTGGACTGATACCACAGAGGCTGCTTAAGCCACTTCCCGACAGAACTATCGGTGAGTGTTCGGCGGGATCGTTTTGTAAGAATAAGCGCCCGTTATGCAGATATTTCATCCGGATCCACTGTTTGTTGCAGCAAAGGCGCCGCTACTGCCGCCGCCATATTGAACCACGAGCGAGCTGCACGTAAACTCTAAAGACTCTCCGGTACGTTCTCTCTCCATCCTTTACCACAAAGGATTCGTTTCAATCAATTGGGATCATATTTACTTGTGAGCCGAATTGAACTACAACATAACACATGTTGATTGGGCACGGCTGTTTTCCGTTTGGTCCATGTGATTGCATTTAACGTCTGTTTTCCATGATATGGTAAATAGACGCTGATGTTTTGACTGATAATTTATTGGCCATATATGTTGTACAACTGTTATTTGATTATCACAAAATGATTATTTAATTGCTAGCTAGCTTGATTTATGAATGTTTTGACTGTGGTGACTAATTTCTTCTTTTTGACCTCCTTCAGGTCAGGTTTTTTGTACTACTACTACTAGTGCTACCAGCACCGCCCACTGTCACTCTCACCACAAAACACTACTACCACGACCCCTGACTAAGGATGGCGAGCTATACTACGGAAACGTGGTAGGAAATTGAACTCTATCCCTGTTGGATTGTGTGTGTGGACATTTCAGACAGACATTCTTGAACTGAACGCACCAGTTCATAACCAAAGGAACTGAAAAGTGCATTACTTTATTTTTTCCCCTTTGTCGTCGTGTTGTGTAGTGTTGTGTTTGTTATCGTGTTGTGTTGTGTTTGTTTAACTATATATATATATATATTATTATAATTATTATTGAATATCAACCTATATAAGGCCTTAAATACAATGCAGATCTGAAAATCTATTTATTCCTAGTATTGTGGTTATTCACACACCTAAGACTCCGAGACGAACTTAGCCAATGCGTAACCTGCGTTTGTTTACCTAGCCCATAGAAAGTGTTACATTGGCCCCTACACCCCCGTCAAATTACAGACCAATTTCAAATCTCCCGTTCATTTCCAAACTCCTCGAAAAAGTCGTTTCCACCCAGCTCCATAATCATCTTTGTGATGTTTTAACGATTGATTTGATCCGTTTTCTTGTAATTTTATGCAACTGTGAAGCACTTTGAATTGCCTTGTGTGAGAATTGTGCTCAACAAATAAACTTGCCTAAAAATATAACCAAATGTTTGGGTAAATCTTGAGTAAAACTAAACACATTTTCATTCAAAGACTAGAATTAAAACTAAACTAAAATGCTTTCAAAATGAATAGTCCACTGACGGGATTTCACAATATAGCGGCAAGAACAAAATGGTGCAAGAACAAAATGGTACAAAACTCTGAAATTCTTTGAAAAAACTATATTTTATTCTAATAAAAACAGTTTTATAATGAAGAACAAATGAAGGTGCTGAAAAATGTAATGATAAAGCAACGAAAAAGTAAATAGAAACAAAAAAGGTGACGACAACGCTCAGTGAAGTTGGATGGACAGCGTTTGTGAACAGCAGTTTTCAGTTCTTTCCACAGATTCTCCATTGGATTCAGGTCTGGACTTTGACTTGGCCATTCTAACACCTGGAGATGTTTATTTGTGAACCACTCTATTGTAGATTTTGCTTTATGTTTTGGATCATTGTCTTGTTGGAAGACAAATCTCCGTCCCAGTCTCAGGTCTTTGGCAGACTCCATCAGGTTTTCTTCCAGAATGGTCCTGTATTTGGCTCCATCCATCTTCCCATCAATTTTAACCATCTTCCCTGTCCCTGCTGAAGAAAAGCAGGTCCAAACCATGATGCTGCCACCACCATGTTCGACAGTGGGGATGGTGTGTTCAGGGCATAGACTGTATAAAGAATAGACAGCTCCTCCTCACTCCTCCCCGTTTACGAAAATGACCACGTTCGTGGGGGAAATCATGGCGGATTTACAGGCTCCTCCTCTCCAGCTCTGACGAAGCATGTTCCTAAAAAGGGCATAAGTGAGGAATCTTGACTGTAGACCCCGCCCTGCTTGGCCCTCGCGGGGCGTGTAATGGGCGTGTATTTCTGTTGTAATCGCGCCCATGGCCAGGCAGCGACGTAAACGGCCTGTCAATCAAAGTCAGGCCCTCATTAATTATGCAAGATTTCTGAAATTCTTATCTACGATAAAAACCCTGGTGCCCCATATTGTTTTTAACCCAGCGTAATCACAGGAGGAATATCTAGCTCTAGCCACTTCTAAACCATTAAGCACCAGGCATTAACGTTGTTTTTAACGTGTCTAAAGTCCAATGCATTCCAATGGGGGAATAGCGGTCATATGGAGGTACTACAGCAAAGTTGGAGCAATGGCGGCCTCCAGTGTCGTAGTCAAAAAGCAGAGCAGTCAGCGGCCATTGGTTCAGGGTGATGAGCTGTGTTGCTTTTACGCTAGGGATGTGCATTTAAAGCAAAAGTACTATTCGATAATCGTGGGGTACTAATCATTAATATTCGAATATTCGACAATAACTACCGCCAGACTGCCCTCACCCCCCAAACACCCACCGCTGCGGAAACAGATATAGATCCACGATTTTTCTCTTTCTTTCTTTTTTATTTTGACAGTGATGCAATTCACAGCACAACATTATAGAACCGTTTTCTGTCTTTAATCCCATTAAACACACAGGATATTATATACAATACAAAAAGTGCGTGTGCGGACCGGGTTTATCCTTTCATAAATCACCCAATAATACCGTTGTCACGTCAAACAATTAACAAAGTGCGGCGACTTCAAACAATAATTATATACATTTTGAACATTTTACTAAACAAAGACAGCATTGCTGACGTGAACATTTTTAACATGCTCGTCCTCATAATCCGAAAAATAGTTCAATCCTAATCCATGTTTTTATTCAGAAAGATCAGCATGTCCACATGCACGGGATGAAGACGGGAACGAAGTCTGTTTACAATAAAACACCCTTTCCGACGGCACAGATGTGGCGGGCACACACAAGTATGCACTCGCTAACTTTGCCAGCTAACATTGTTGTTTGCCAGCTAACATTCGTTAGCAGAGTGCGCAGCTCACTTGTTTTATCATCAAAAAGTTTCTCAAGTCTGGTTGTAATGGTCTTTCTTGATGGGACTCAGAACTCTGGCTCAACAAATGCCATCAAACTCCGAAAACCCTCACCTTCAACGAAGCTGATGGGGAGCATGTCTTTTGCAATCATCTTTGAGATGAGGGACGCCGTTTGCTCCGCACGTCCGTCATCACATGTACGTCTTCTAGTGGCAAAGCTGGCAAGACTGTTGCTGTGACGACGGCCCGCCACTTTCACACGGGTGCTTTGCTCTCATATGAGTGCATGGTTGTCGTAGACTTGTGATATGCAAGCTTTGCCTCGCAGAGTTTACATTGTACCTCTGTTTCAGTTGTTTTTTGGAAATGGCTCCACATGGAACTTTTTGACGACTGCTGCAGTAATTTCTCCATCGTGTCTTCTCCAGTTTGTTACTTTTTCTACGGCTTGGCATGTAGCCCGCCACTGTGTATCGTCAAATGGTACAATGCCCCCGTGCGGAAGCCACCAGTAATACCATGTTTTTTTTTCAGATATGGTACACTATTCGATTTTTTATTATTTAACGACTATTCAAATATTCGAAAATCGATGCCCATCCCTATTTTACGCCAAACATAACGTTTTGCATTGTTGCCAAAAAGTTGGATTTTGGTTTCATCTGACCAGAGCACCTTCTTCCACATGTTTGGTGTGTCTCCCAGGTGGCTTGTGGCAAACTTTAAACCACACTTTTTATGGATATCTTTAAGAAATGGCTTTCTTCTTGCCACTCTTCCATAAAGGCCAGAGTTGTGCAGTATACGACTGATTGTTGTCCTATGGACAGAGTCTCCCACCTCAGCTGTACATTTGTGCAGTTCATCCAGAGTGATCATGGGCCTCTTGGCAGCATCTCTGATCAGTTTTCTCCTTGTATGAGCTGAAAGTTTAGAGTGACGGCCGGGTCTTTATAGATTTGCAGTGGTCTGATACTCCTTCCATTTCAATATTATCGCTTGCACAGTGCTCCTTGGGATGTTTAAAGCTTGGGAAATCTTTTGGTATCCAAATCTGGCTTTAAACTTCTCCACAACAGTATCTGGGACCTGCCTGGTGTGTTCCTTGTTCTTCATGATGCTCTCTGCGCTTTAAACTGACCTCTGAGACTATCACAGAGCAGGTGCATTTATACGGAGACTTGTTTACACACAGGTGGATTCTATTTATCATCATTAGTCATTTAGGTCAACATTGGATCATTCAGAGATCCTCACTGAACTTCTGGAGAGAGTTTGCTGCACTGAAAGTAAAGGGGCTGAATAATTTTGCACGCCCAATTTTTCAGTTGTTTATTTGTTAAAAATGTTTGAAATATCCAATAAATTTCGTTTCACTTCATGATTTTGTCCCACTTGTTGTTGGTTCTTCACAAAAAATAACAGTTTATATCTTTCTGTTTGAAGCCTGAAATGTGGCAAAGGTCGAAAAGTTCAAGGGGGCCGAATACTTTCGCACAGCACTGTATAATTCCATATTTGTGGAAAAAAAGTGTTTTCATATAAAGTAAGATGTAGATTAAGATTTAGGCCCAATCCCAATTCTCTTTTCTAACCCTAGCCCTTGCCCTTTCCCTACACCCTAAAACCAAGGGCTAAGGGCGAGGGTTGAAAAGACCGCCCTAAGAAATGGGACAACTCTCCATTTGACTGCATTTACTATTAACACAGATTAATAAGGTTATGTAAATAAAAAGCCAGCCTACTTGTCTCTATAGCATGTTTCTACTAAACCAGTTCATCACTTGATTGATGCTGTTTTGTAACACCTAAACAACAGGACTCGTCTCAGCCCAAATCCTACAGATTGTCATCAATTTCTTCTTCATTCGGCGCTACATTCTCCTTCCCCTGTCCGTGTGTCACTGTGGCTGCAGCCAGAGCTGCGAGAGATCAGCCGATCAGCTCATCAATCTATCAAACTTCTTTTATAAAGCGCTTTTCATACTGAAAGGTATCACAAAGTTCTTGTAGCCACTCAGCGGGGACGGGCAGAGGTTAGACCCGCTCGCAGTGCACACAGGGCGGGGACAGAGGCACCCGCAGCCTCCGCTCTGAGCCCCGGGCCTGAGCGGAGGCTGCAGAGGTGCGCTCAGAACGGGGACAGACAGCCTCGGACCCGGGCTCAGAGCACAGCGGCGCGGGGAGACAGACCGCGGGTGCAGCAGCGATGAACCCCGTGTGTTATGACATTAGCGACGTATCGAAAGTTTGGAAAGAAATGCCAAAAGTCAGTCAATACAGCGCAAATACTCGGAGCATTTGCAGCAGCAAAGCGAAAACGTAGAACTGACACGTATAAAGCAATGGATTGTTCTAATTGTTGCACAAAGCGAATAAAGTCATGAACGAAGCGTTCTGAAACTTTATAAATGTTGTAAGAGAGCTTATTGATGATATCCGTGAATTCATTTTGCAGCTTATTTCCGTGTTTTGTCAAATTCCTCCTACCCCTTCGTCTGAAGTGTGCATCTGAAAAACCCTCGCTTGAAGGGGTATGTGGCCCTCTCCCTCACCCCTCACCCCAAAATACAATTGGGACACCCCTTCGTCTCTCGTGAACGCGCAAAACGAAGGGGGAGGGCTAAGGGGGAGGATTGAGATTGGGCCTTACATTCTATGACCTCCCTAAAAAAAACATCAGCATTTGTGAAACATTAGTTTGAAATAGAGTGAACTGGATAAGTCTCTGTGAACGACACAGACATGTTCATGTCATGAAGCACATTTGATCTTAAAATATCTGAAGGTCTGACCAAACTCATCACAGCTGTTTCTCTCCAGTGTGGATCCTCTTCATGTGTTCTTTGAGGTTGGATGAGTGAGTAAAGGTTTTGTCACACTGCTCACAGCTGTATGGCCTCTCTCCAGTGTGGATCCTCATGTGTGCTTTGAGGCTGGATGAGCGAGTAAAGGTTTTGTCACACTGCTCACAGATGTATGGCCTCTCTCCAGTGTGGATCCTCATGTGGTCTTTGAGGACGGATGACTGAGTAAACACATGTCCACACAGGCCACACTCAAAGGGCTTTTCCCCAGTGTGGATCTTCATGTGTCTTTTGAGGCTGGATGACTGAGTAAAGGTCTTCTCACACTGCTCACATCTGTATGGCCTCTTTCCAGTGTGGATCCTCATGTGACATTCAAGATCATGTGACTGACTGAATGTTTTCCCACACCGCTCACATGTGTAAAGCTTTAATCCATCATGGACTCTCTTGTGTCGCCTGAAACTTGGAAGCTGATTAAATGACTTCCCACACTCATCACAGCTGTATTCCTTTTCCCCAGCATGTATCTTCATGTGTTGTTTGAGGCTGGCTGACTGAGTAAAGGTCTTGTCACACTGCTCACAGCTGTATGGCCTCTCTCCAGTGTGGATCTTCGTGTGTTGTTTGAGGCTGGCTGACTGAGTAAAGGTCTTGTCACACTGCTCACAGCTGTATGGCCTTTCTCCAGTGTGGATCCTCATGTGTTCTTTGAGGCTGGATGACTGAGTAAAGGTCTTGTCACACTGCTCACATCTGTATGGCCTCTCTCCAGTGTGAATCCTCATGTGGTCTTTGAGGCTGGATGACAGAGTAAACACATGTCCACACAGGCCACACTCAAAGGGCTTTTCCCCAGTATGGACCCTCATGTGGTTTTTGAGGTGGGATGACTGAGTAAAGGTCTCGTCACACTGCTCACAGTTGTATGGCCTCTCTCCAGTGTGGATCCTCATGTGCTCTTTGAGGCTGGATGACTGAGTAAAGGTTTTGTCACACTGCTCACAGGTGTATGGCCTCTCTCCAGTGTGGATCCTCATGTGTTTTTTGAGGTTGGATGACAGAGTAAAGGTTTTGTCACACTGCTCACAGCTGTATGGCCTCTCTCCAGTGTGGATCATCATATGTTTTTTGAGGTGGGATGACTGAGTAAAGGTCTCGTCACACTGCTCACAGCTGTATGGCCTCTCTCCAGTGTGGATCCTCATGTGGTCTTTGAGGCTGGATGACAGAGTAAATGCATGTCCACACAGGCCACACTCAAAGGGCTTTTCCCCAGTGTGGATCCTCATGTGTGCTTTGAGGTTGAATGACTGAGTAAAGGTCTTGCCACACTGATCACAGCTGTATGGCCTCTCCCCGGTGTGGATTCTCATGTGACGTTTAAGAACCTGTGAAGTAGTAAATCCTTCCCCACACTGCTCACAGCTGTATGTCTTTCCCTGTGTGCGGGGAGTCTTCAGAGGTTGAGCTGGGTCCATTTCTCTGCAGACAGAAACAGGAGTTAGTGTTGTGTTACACACATTATTCTGTAAAACACTAAATGTAGTTTGCTGCAGACCTGGTGTGACCCTCCCCCTCCCTCTGTTCTCATTCACACATACAGTATCCCCCCTCCCCCATCAGCTCACTGTGAATCGTCAACAAATCTGTTTTTAAATCACTGTCTGAGCCAGTGGGCGAGGAAAGCCCTTCTCTTTGGTCCTCATGGAGCTGACATTGCTGTAATACCACCCCCTGGTGGCTGGCGACTCCAAAAGACACTTTGGAAAAAGGATTCATATGTAGCTTTGGTCCTCGTTTAAACTGCTTTAAAGCCTGGCTCCAAAGAGTTTAACTTTTTCTGAAAATGTCAATGATCCATGAGACAACGCTGGGCTATGTGTCATAAAATTGGAAGAAATTACATGCCATCATAGGAGCCTACTTATGGAACTGGAAAAAAGCAAAAATAAAAACCAGCATTATACCGGCTTAAACCATCGGGTGGCATTAACCTTCCAAATTTCGAATGGTATTCATGGCGTTTTGCGTTACGCTCGTTTTCCCTTTGGTTGAAACCAGATATACTCACATCATGGAAACCAATCGAAGAACAATTACTTCAGCCTCACGACATGTCATGTTTTTTATACTCTAACATACCGCTAAAGATAGCAAATGGTCTGAGCCCACTCTGATTGGTCAGGCCTTTGAGTCAATAGTCTTGCATATTCAAAGTTATCTTTCTCTTCACACATTTAAACGGGTGCTAGTCGGAATGTGCCGTTGCCTCAATGCCCCGGTCGCAATGTACCGCATCCATTGGTCTGAATGTACCGGCTGAATGGTCTTAATGCCCCGCAATTAAACAGCTGTTTTATCAGAGACTTTTACGTTAAAAGATACCGTAAGACAGGGCTCCATATATTAATGACATGTATGCGTTTTATGCGTCACATTTATGCGGTTTATCAACATTTTTGAGATAAACGTAAAAAGTGCAAAATAAGTGTACAACGACAAGAGAGTTTGTCTGTATTCCATGATCCCTACCGTTTTGTTTTGCCATATATGTACATTATTTAATTTATTATTTAAAGCTAGATAACCAGTTGGCTATGTTACCCAGCTAGCAAATGTACATTGTATTGAAAACTGTTGAATGAAAAACATATTAAATCCACATTACACGTTCGTCTAATGTGCCATCAGAGATGACTTCAGGATGCACTGATTTAACCAAATACAGATGAGAGCAGAAATGACATTTTATTGACTTTGTTTTTCTTTAGGTAGAAATGTGATTGGTTTGTGTCATAAAATAACCAGTCATGTCACCAGATTTGAAGTAAACATGTTCAAATCAATCAAATGTGATGGACATGATGTGATTCAGTGAAACAGCTTTTTACCCTTAAAAAATACAGTCATGACATGCCATGTCTTTACCTTCTTTAGACTAGGAAATTCTTAATATACTGAACAATTCTAAGAAAACAGCTGTTTAATTGCCGGGACATTGAGACTATGGGTGGAGCATTGAGGCAACAGTACATTCCGACTATGATTCATTTAAACCAGGCTCTGTCATGACTATAACATTTACTATTGTTAATCCACGTATTAAACGTAGCTGTAGAGTCCACTCTAGCTGACTGTAGATCTAATTTGGCCCATTATCTCCACGGAGACTATTCTTTCCTCCGCTTGAACCAACACTTCTGCGTGGATTAAATCCCTTCTCTCTCTCTCCTCCGTAGCGCGGTAGCTAGCTGGCTAGCTTAGCCCGCTAGCCTAGCCATGGCTACCCCGTCTACTTGTGCCTCTTTCGCGCTGTCCTGCTCAGTTTGCCGTATGTCGAGTCAGAACCCTGCCTCCTTCACAGATGATAGTAGTTGCGTTAAGTGTAGTGTAGTGGGAGCTTTGGAGGCCAGGGTGTCCGAGTTAGAGGAGCGGCTGTCCGGAGTTTTAGTGAAGGCTAGTGTTAGCTACAGTCAGATAGTGGCAGGGACCGCAGTCCGCTCCAACAGTGCTAGAGAGGTTAGTCAGGGGCTGTTTCCCAAAGCCTAGGTACCTTACCTTGCCTTGGTGTTGAAGGCAGTGCCTCCAAACTCACTTTCTTCCAGTCCAAGGCTTTGGTCCAAAAAGAGCTGCTAATGGAACACGCTTCAGAGCTAAAGGAAGTGACGTCACAAAATAAAAGTTGTGTTTCATCCAGGGGAGAGGGGAGATTCTGAAGCGCTGTGGGGTGAAAGTATAATTATATTTTTAAATAAATAAATAATAAGCAGTCAGAGATGATGAAACCTTTCTGAAAATACAAAATGACACTGGAAAAGGTGACATAAACATTTGAAATAATAATAAATCTGTTTGTATTGTTCATGAATGATCTTTCACATCTGATTCCTGGTGAAATTCAGTCATCAAGCAAGCCAGGCGCTGTAAACGCTTTCTGCTGATGACACTACACTGTTTGTTGCATCCCAACAGCTCCTCTAATGGTAGAGAAAGAAAATCAAGATCTCCTGGACATCGCTCAGTGGGCTGAAACTCGGGGTATGCAATTTAACCCAAGCAAAACCAAAGCAATGTTTCTTTCCAAAATACAAACATTGACATTGAATTCATGGGCTGTCCAGTGGAAATGGTTAAAGAACATCTCCATTTAGGATCTGGATTACAAACGACCTAAAATGTGACAAACAAGTGGACCACGCCTGCCGAAAGGTGGCATGTCAAATGTTCCTCCTTCGTAGACTCTCCCTCTCTGTTAAAGACAAGAATCTATGAACAAGACTGTACAAATGTTATATTCTACCTCACTGTGAGTATGTGTCACCTGTCTCTAAATGTCACACAAACTAACCGCTTGGAAAAACTCCAACGCCGAGCCATTAGGGTCAATGCCTTCGGCCACGACGTTTGTACAAAAAAGTTGTGATAAAAAAAATAAAAAATGCAATAATCCACGTGTAGCACAAAAGGCTGTGACCGAGATGACGCTGTAAACCAAATATGGTCATTCCCTTTGTGGGAGACGGTTTAGAACAGTTTTAAAGTCGTGGAAACTTTGAGAGTTTGGGAAGGTTTTGGAATAGTTTAGAAAGTTTGGGAATTTTTGGGGAAAAGTTTTAAAAAGTCTTGGATTTTTTGGTAATTTAAAAAAAGTTTTGTAATTGAGTGACTATTTTCGGAAATTTTGGAAAATTGTGGTAAGTTTTAGTAAAGTTTGGAAAGTTTTGGAATTTAGAACATTTTTGGAAAACATCTTTGAAATGTTTTAAAAGTTTCTGAAAAGGTTTGGAACAGTTTTAAAGTGTTGTAATTTATTGGACATTTTGGAATAAAATGGAAAGTTTTGGAAATTTTGGAAAATGTTAGAATTTTGGAAATGTTTGAAAATGTGTGAAGAGTTTGGAACAGTTGGTCTTAAAGGCACACTGCGTAACATTTTGGACCATACTGTTGCCATCAGTAAAAACATTCCCCCCATGAGCAGCTCCAAAGTGCTGTTACTGCAGTGGGTAATCAAAGAATGGATCTGGAGAAGAAACTTCTTACCCCCGCCTTAACACAGCACATTTTCTCTAGTTCAGCTTTACCCAAATCTAAAAGGTTACAGCCTATAGGCCAGAGTAACGCCTCATTTGAAAGCTAAGGCAGGGAGTTCAGCTTCCCGATGGCCTTGTGTATGAAACTGTTATTTAAGTCGACTCGACCTGGTCCGTAGATTCCACACTCTCCTCCCTGAAGGCATTATTCCAAAACCACGACTTCCACGACTTTGAAACTGTTCTAAACCGTCTCCCACACAGGAAATGACCATATTTGGTTTACAGCGTCATCTCGCTCACAGCCTTTTGTGCTACACGTGGATACCAAACATGTCAGTCGATTAGTCGTCTGATGACGTCATCATATTGACAGAGGAGGAATAACAAAGTACTTTATGTTTTACACAAATCCTTCATGTAATAATGTAGGCTCACATTATTATTATTATTCGTTTATTTGATATGGACATAACAACTGCATTGGACAAACCAGATACATTGTTTTTCGTGTTATAGCAAAACTGCTAATTTTCAACACTTGTCCATAGGAGGCTACACATTTCACAAAACACAATATAATACAATACACATTACAATATTTAAAAGGTAAACAATACACAACATCAGTACATTTCATACAGTGTTACCATGTGAGCAACTTTGACTTGACTTTAGCCATTGTTTCAGACCTCTGTAAAAACTGTTCATGTCGGTCTGCAGTTTTAAATGAGTGGACAGAGAGTTCCACAGTCTGGATCAATTAAAAGAGAAACTGGACTGTCCAAAAGATTGTGTGGATTTTGGGAGAACACAGTCCCCACTCACCGAGGCTCTGGTGGAGGGTCTGCGTGAGTCCTGACGCCGAACAATTAGAGCGGGAAACAGCGGCGACACATGACTGTTCAAACATTTAAAAAACAATTTCAGAATACTTAAATGTATAGAATTTTCGAAGGTAAAAAGATTATGTCTATATATGATGTCACAGTGATGCCATCTCATAGGTTTTCTTTCAAATACCTTGACTGCCTGTTTGTACAATGAAACAACCGGCTTGAGTGTGGGCGGGGAGGTTTGTGACCACGATGTGACGCAGTAGCACAGATGTGAAAAAATCATTGCATGCATGTATAACAGGGCGGCCTGATGGGACAGATCCCTCCTGATAAAACGAAAACAATTCAAGTTGGATTTGACCTTTTTACAAACATTTTTGACTTGACTTTGAAATTTAAGGTTGTTATCAAGAATAATTCCAAGATATCTGGTCTCTTTTGCTTCTTGTATGATTTCATTGTCTATGCTTACTTCAAAGGTGCTGTTAGAAGGTCTTGTTTTAATTGAGAAACAGACAGCAACGGTTTTCTTTACGTCTAAGGTTAGGTGAGACAACTCGAGCCATTTAGAGATGTTTACTAGAGCAAGTGTCAACTGCTGCACTGCCAGAGCTGGAGTTTTAGCAGACAGATGAATTACTGTATCATCTGCGTACAGCTGGCAGTTGACACCTTTGCAGCTATCAGGGAGGTCATTGATGTACATTGAGAACAACAATGGCCCCAGTACTGATCCTTGAGGAACCCCCATGTTGTTAGGGAAGAGGGCTGACATCACCCCATTAACCTTAACACACTGCTGTCTTCCCTCAAAATATGATTTTAACCATGCTAAAGAGCTTGGTGACATTTTAAAAACATGTAAGCAGGTAATGCAGCTCATTATCTGGGTTAAAGATACAATACAGTGGCTTGTTTCCGTTTCCTGGGTTTCAACTCATTTTTAGGCAATGCTCAGTGTTTATGCATTTACCTGCAGCTCAACAAACATCCTGTCCTCTCTCCTCCACCTCTGTTTTAATGTAAATATCAACACAATGTAGTCATGTAATGGTTACGTTTGCAATAGTGTAAAAAAGATACTGATAAACAGCCGGTCCATGTGGGGTTTGAACCTAAAACATCTGCACTGAAGTCAGACCAATGGGACTGTGGCACAAGATTACAGGGAGCCCTTTCCTTAAATAAAGATCTGGTTAATGAAGTCACTTTTAAACTTTCCTTCAGTGTTTAAAAGTCTCTTGTAAAACGTGTGTAGCATATATGATGTTATTGTTATTCCAAGAGTGTTTTATTAAACTGAACAGAATGAAGGAGTGGTCCAGTATATGACGTCTCTCTCCAATAAGAGGCAAACACACTACTGCATTTGTGTTCAGGAGGTGTTCCAGGCATGTCCTATTGGGAGGAGGCCTCGTGGAAGGCCCAGGACACGCTGGTGGGACTATGTCTCCGAGCTGGCCTGGTGTCGCCTCGGGGTCCCCCCAGAACAGCTGGAGGAGGTGTGCGTGGATCGGGAAGTCTGGGCATCTCTGCTGAGACTGCTGCCCCCGCGACCCGGCCCCGGATAAAGCGGAAGAAAATGGATGGATGGATGGAGGTCTGTGGCAGGAATCACTTTCAAATCAACACAAAACACGAGACAAGTATTTAAATGTGCTTGACCCCTCCCATAACAACCCTAAAGGCAGCCCCTCCCTAAATGAACCGGTCTCAAGTGAACTGAACTGGTCTGCTCCTGTGGAAATACCCCTAAGGTGTGATAACGACTGTCCTGCCTTTATGGTTATGGTTTCAATGGGACCGGACCAGTTCAGTTCACTTGAGACCGGTTCATTTAGGGAGGGGCCGCGCCCGCAACTTTGTGTTTCAAGTGCCTTTGGGGTAAAGTGGGCTGGGTCGTTATGGGCGTGGCCAAGCTCATTAATATTCATGTGACAGGAAACCAACCACCGGCTGATATCACTGGGCTTTAGTCCTGCATCAAAACACCTTTGTATATACAACATTTAACCACTAGGTGGGGCCGAGCGCTCACTCACTAAACAATAGCCCACAGTGGGATGAAAATATGTGTGAACGCTTTGGAATTTCTCACATTTCTGCCTAAATTGGTCATAAAATGTGGTTTGATGTTCACCAAAATCATAAGAATGAATAAACAGTGTCTGCTTGAACTAATACCACCCAAATATTTACATTTTATCATATTTTTATTGGCCATAACATGTAAACATTCACAGGACAGGGAGGAAAAAGTAAGTGAACCCAGGAATCTGGCTGAACTGCAGCAGTTTTGTAAAGAGTGTTGTGTTTGTCTGTTGGAAGGAAAACCAAGATTCAATGAGTTAAATTCAAGAAAGATTTATTCCCTGTTGTTTACAATTCTAATACAGACTCTGGGTGCTTATCTAATTCTCCTGCAGCCGACGTCTAAGCGGGGCTTACGGCAGGCGCTCTGCACGGCCCATGTCCCTGCACCCAGCACATAAAAACACAATCATTCATATTCAATGAGCCATGTGGTCTTCTTCTCCACGTATGATGTTTTGTTAGGATGACCTAGAGCGGGTGGAGCCTCCTCATTGATAAGGTCCAGCTCCACTGTGTCACTGCCCCGTCCTCGACACTCATACATGCCTGTGATCTGGGTTAACATTTATAGAAGAGCAATAGAGCAAGAGTGAGGTTTTGGGCAGTGTGTGCGTGTCCTGAACCTCCCCTTATCATTATTCACTGTAAATAAGAGCACAAACATGTTACACACATTCAAACATATTATTAAACGTATTACTCTCTGACTCCGGGTCTCGTGGGCCGGGTCACAAACTGCCAGCTTGTCCAACGTCCTTGATGCTGAGATGTTTTTGCAACCGTTATCAGGAAATGGGCCTAGAGCAAGAATGTGGTTTATCAGCGTACGTGCAGGATTAAAAACACTCCCATGTCTGCCACGTAACTGGAACATAAGCCCAAACATTTTAAACATATCTAATTATAAAATAATCATAACATAAATGAATGAATCCCTTCAAGAGGAATGGTCCAAGAATTCCTGATGGTTTGAGCGTCTAATCTGCAACTACAGGAAAGCAGTTATTGCTACAAAAGAAGAGTCAGCAGATATTTAATACAGGGTTCACTTATTTATTCCGTGCATGGTAGAAATTATTTTTTCTGTTTAACTTTGGTTCCATCAGTCCACAGCATATTTATCCAGTAGTGCAGTGGAGCGTCCAAGAGCTCTTTCACAAACCAAAGTGAATTAGTTTAGGAGGAACACAACGTCATGTGTGGAGGACAAATGGAACATCAACATCAGAACCCTGTCCTCATTTTGAAGTCTAGAGCAGGAGCATCATGGTGTGGGATGTTTTGTTTCCTCAGGGCCTGGACAACGTGATATCATCAATAAAAAAAATAATTCACAAGTTTATGAAGATATTTGGCAGAAAGACCTGAGACATTCACAACATGCACAGAATAAATAAGTGAACCCTGTATTAAATATCTGCTGACTCTTCTTTTGTAGCAATAACTGCTTTCCTGTAGCTGCAGATTAGACGCTCAAACCATCAGGAATTCTTGGACCATTCCTCTTTACAAAACTGTTGCAGTTCAGCCAGATTCCTGGGTTCACTTACTTTTTCCTCTCTGTCCTGTGAATGTTTACATGTTACGGCCAATAAAAATATGATAAAATGTAAATATTTAGGTGGTATTGGTTTAAGCAGACACTGTTTATGTGCGTTCACACACATTTTCATCCCACTGTATGTAAATATTCTATTTTGTCTTTTATATTGAACAGCGATTGGAAAAATCTAATGCAAATGTTTTCCTATAAACTCATTCATGAAATAGACTTTACTACAGCCTGCCCGTCTCTGATTGGCCGTTGGGTTCAGTCAATACAGAAGTGAAAGTCAAAATCAGCTGTGCCATGTGCTGTATGTTAACTTTCACTTTTAGACGCTGATACAGAAATGAAGAAGCAGTGGCAGGATCTTGGAATTGTGCATTCACGACTCTCCCTGGATCATTAAGTTTGTTAAGTTTGGGAATCTGCTTTTACCTCGACATGGAAACACTTACAGCAAGAATTGGATCTATTTTCATATCATTTGTCTTTCGGATGTGCGTCCTGATCATCTTTGGCCTTTAAACTATAGGCAATGAACGTATGCAGACTTTATTTGGATGTAGCTGTTTCTTCCACGCCTCAACCAGCACCGGGAAGTCTTTATTTGATTTCTTCATTTGAACAGTTTGAGCGGTTTTCAAGCGCCAGGAGAAATGTTATCGAGAAAAAAGAAAAGAAAACACAACAACGCCCAAAACCAGTAGACTTATGATTTTAAGTTCAACAGTGAATTTCAAAATTAAAAATGGAGCTCTGAGGCCTCGCTCCTGTCATTTAGGCAATAAGAAAGAATGTATGGGAAAACTGTTCAAGTCAAACTTGAAACTAGAGCAGTAGATTACTGACATAAATATGAGGAAAATATATCATTTTATAGAATGTTTTCACTTGTTGTGTTCGTCTGTTGGAAGGAAAACCAAGATTCAATGAGTTCAATTCAAGAAAGATTTATTCCCTGTTGTTTACAATTCTAATACAGAGCTCTGGGTGCTTATCTAATTCTCCCTGCAGCCGACATCTAAGCGGGGCTTACGGCAGGCGCTCTGCACTGCCCATGTCCCTGCACCCAGCACATAAAAACACAATCATTAATATTCAATGAGACATGTGGTCTTCTTCTCCACGTATGATGTTTTGGCGGGTGGCGCCTCCTCATTGATAAGGTCCAGCTCCACTGTGTGACTATGCCCCGTCCTTGAGACTCATACATGCCTGTGATTTGGGTTAACATTTATAGAAGAGCAATAGAGCAAGAGTGAGGTTTTGAACAGCGTGAGCGTGTAACTCCCGAACCTTCCCCTTATTATTATTCACTGTAAATAAGAGCACAAACATGTTACACATATTCAAACATATTATTAAACGTATTACTCTCTGACTCCGTGTCTCACAAACTGCCAGCTTGTCCAACGTCCTTGATGCTTAGATGTTTTTGCAACCGTTATCAGGAAATGGGCCTAGAGCAAGAATGTCAGTGTACGTGCAGGTTTAAAAACGCTCCCATGTCTGCCATGTCAACTGTAACATAAGCCCAAACATTTTAAACATATCTAATTATAAAATAATCATAACATAAATGAATCCCTTCAATCCCTCTCTTGAGCTCCATTAGGAGCTCACAACACTACCGTGTCGTTGCCAGGAGCCTGGTCAGGCTCTGCGTCCACCAACGGCACAAACAGGTACTGGCCAG
The DNA here is from genome assembly GCA_021464625.1 of Proterorhinus semilunaris. Lineage (NCBI taxonomy): Eukaryota > Metazoa > Chordata > Actinopteri > Gobiiformes > Gobiidae > Proterorhinus > Proterorhinus semilunaris. The sequence goes on along the minus strand of JAJBBP010000035.1, from coordinate 130,209 downwards.
GACCTCCTGTGAGGACACTGCTGCTCGTCCTCTGCATCATCACCTTCAAACATGGAAAAATACACATTGCAAAAACACTAAATAATATTAAAATAATCAATACAGGAGTAAAGAGTTTAGAAAGTATCTGCCGCCACAATCCAGTTCTTAAAAAACTAGAAAACTGCAAGAAAAACCTAAACCCATTATCCCCCCGTTTTGGACTGAGGGAAATCCAGTCCATCTAAGAGAGCCATGTAAGCGTGCATGTAAATACAACCTGTATCCCGGGAACCAACACTGTCCCAGACCACCAGCCGAAGCTAAGATGAGTCCAGGGGTTTAAAACCAACCACACCTGCAGGAGACTTCAGACTAGTGTAGTGCAAAGCAGACAGAGTTAATATACAGAAAATTACAAGTCCGCAGAGCGAACTTGAGACAGATGATACCACTTTTGTTCTTTCCCTTCCAACTGCACCTTCAGATACACAGCAGTGGAAGCGAAGGGGTCCTCATCAGGTGGAATCACAGCTTTATCCTGCGCCTGTTTAAAGAGACTAGATACCAGAGTATGTTATTGTTCCCAATACTGTCGATTAAATGGAGGTAATGGAACTTCCTCATGAGGTACTAGAGTAGAATTTGGTCCAGGCATCAATCTGCCAGTCAGGCGTTCATAAGGAGAGTAGCCAGTGACCCTATTAAGAGTTTGGCAGACTGACAGAAGTGTGATTGGTAGGGCTTGCTGCTAATTGAGACCGGTCGTATAATACATTTTGCCCAGTTTGTCTTTCAAGGTTCAAATTTGTGTTTTAGGCCTAACATTTTCTCAACCTTGTGCAGATCTGCAATTTTTAAGTGTGTTCCGTTGTCTGATCTAATCAGAGCAGGGAACCCATGGCTTAGAATGTAATAATTCAAGAGTGCCTTCACAACCAATTTAGAGTCTTCGTGTGCCACTGGATAGGCCTCAGGCCAACCAGTGGAAGAGTCGGTGCTCACAAGAAGAAAAGGCTTACCGTTCCTGGCCAGAGAGCAGGTTGAAAAGTGCCAGGAGAAGGTTTTAGAGTCGGCTTTGCGTTGAAGTGCTGACATATTTGGCACTTATTACAATGAGATCATATCTCCCATGTGAGGATGCCACCACTTGGCCAGCCTAGATGCCATAGCTTGGGCACTCACATGGTCGGGGCCATGCGCCTCAGACAAGGCTGCATGGGAGAGGGGACCCTGAAGGCCCCTCCACAATCCCCTGCCGTCCTGGACGGCGCCTGACTGCACCCACATGAGTTTCTCCTGAGGACTGGCCACATCTTGGACAGTCAATTCAGGCAACAAATCACCACGTGGGGGGTCAGGCTTCTGAACATAGGCTCCCTGAGCCAGCAACTGATAGCCATCAGCTGCATCGTTGCCCCTGGCAACGGAGGTCCCAGACCTCAAGTGTCCCTGACACTTAACAATGGCCACTTCCCGTGGCCTCTGCAGAGCAGCATCCAAACGCTGCACCAGAGAGATGGACAACTGTCCCACCTCGAGCAGTTCTCAAGTCATTTCTCTTCCATTTCAAGTCCACTGTAGTAACCCCTACCGCATACGCTGAATCACTATACACCGTCACTGAGTCTTTCTTGGCCAGTTCAAGTCCTTACGGCTAGGGCTAGCAGTTCAGCTGCTTGTGTGGAGGGGTGATCATCGAGTGTCCCAGAGGCCAATTCAACATACTCACCCTGTGGTGTACGTTTCATTACAGCATATTCAGCATGTAAAGTTCCAGAGTGGTCTCTCCAACAATTTGTCCATGGTCTAATGGAGTTAGAGTCCGATCGAGGCTTAGCTAATTTTGACACTTCGAATTCACAGTTGTGGGGCTCACCAGTCGTTCCAACACCTTCAGCCATGTTGGTACCTTCTGTTCTGTATTGGATGTTGGGTTGAATCGGGATATTCAAAACATGGGTCTGGCGCAGCGCAAATCGTGTGCCATTCAATAAATCGTGTGTCACGTTTTTGTACTGGGAGGATGGGGGTGTTCCACGCCGAGTCAGAGGTTTCTAGGACTCCTGGTTCCAAGAAAAACCCTTCCTCATTGTTTCTTCAATCCTGTCAGTAGCTTCAGATTCAAGCGATATTAAGGTCTATTTACAACTTGTGATTCATCAATTACAATTTTTATAGGGTCAAGGGAGAAACATCAATCAACAGCAGCAGGTCCTTTGGACCAAACAGATATGGGGAGATCAACGAGCATTGGAGCAGCTTATCATGGTCTGTGGCTTCACGACCATGGTGTCTGGAAATGACTTCATGAGCAAGGACAGACATATCTGTAATTTATGCACAAATTATGTATGACTTACTGAAGGGAGAGTACTGTACATTATTCACTTCTGTGTTCGTCCAATCATGTACCATTGAGAGTTCTCTTACCATGGGTTCAAATTTACGGGCCTCATGACGTGGTGGGAGCGCCAAGGAGATGTGAGGAGCAGTTTCAGGATCCATTTTATACCACTGTTTGAATTCGGCGGTCAAGTCGCAGCTAGCCGCCATTCCTTGAGTCCCAACATAAATTAAATCGGAAGTAATTCCCCATGTTTGTCCTTTCAGTTCTTTAAATATTTCTCTATAAACCTCATCACTATCTTGGTCATAGAATAGAGTGCAGTGGAGGGGGTCAATAGGCGGGTGGTACGGTGCCAGTAACATATCCAAGATTTCTACAGAAGAAAGGTGAAGTACTCCCCCCTTTTTTTTTCTTTCTTTTTTTTTTAATCATAACTTTTTCTTTTCTTTTTTTTTAAAGAGACCTCAGGTATCAAAACAGCCCAGTCAATGTCGGCATATGGAGGAGTCTCTGTGGGTATCATCAGCCATTGTCCAGTACTGTGTGTTGCAGTAGAACAGTTCAGCAATTGTCCATCAGGGAAAGTTACTTGTATTCCATCTGGACCACACAAATTTGTGGCTCGTGCGGCAATCAGTAAGTCTCTTCCCAAAGGTGAAACAGATTTGCTCGTATCCTGGTTTCACTGCTGGTCCAAAGTTGCCCCCAGTTTCCCATCCTCTGTCGATCTTTCATCAGGCAGTAGCATGTTTCTCTGGTTCGACAGTTGGTCGGACAGTGCTCTTTTCTGGTCTTGTAGACTGCACTGCATTTTCCACCAGTCTGTAGTGACGATACAAATGATTGATACAACGTTTGTCCAGTCAACACAGTTTTCAAAAGTTTGGTAAAGAGCAGAATTTGAGGTTTCCCTGAAGGGAGATCGTGTTATCAGAGAGCATTGTCTTCCCCAGCGGTTGATTCAGAGAGGAGTGCGTGGCCCCAGTGTCCACTACAGCTGTCATTTTGCGGTCGTTCACGATCATCGGGAGGAGAGGTTCTGCAGTACCTCCGTCAGGGGGGGGCCTCCTGGGCACCCCTATGCCTCGTACTCCAGTTCTAGTCTTTCTCCTTCCCAGAACTGACCAGCATTTCCTCGTTGCCATGGTGGTTGTTGTTGAGGGCATTCTCGGGCCCAGTAGTTCGTCGCACCACAGTTAAAGCATCCACCATTGTTTTCAGGGTTTCCTCCAACCCAGCCTCTACTTCCACCTTTTCCATGTCCCCTGGATGCACCACCACGTCCATGACCACGCCACTGATTTGATGGTCCCACCCACATTATTGGTTTTGTCAGGTTTCTTATCTTTGTTCACTTTATCTCTGGCTTCTTTCAATTTGAGCTTTAGAAGCTGCACCTCCATGTCCTCGGTGGTTGTTTTCTCCTGTGTGGCTTGGTAATTTTTTCAAGGCGTGTTCCTTGTTGTTCCACTATGTTTTTGTGAAATAATGTTTTCAATTGTATTGATTTTGGGGTGAGCGCTTATAAGCTCTGGCTTTGGCCCACTCCTTTTGAGCAGAGTGTTTGCTGCTCAAATAAACAAAACTAATATGTCAAGTGTCTCATAAATCTGCTTTCATCTCCCGCCAGTAAGTCAGGGTCTTTGGTGAGCTCTTTTTGTACTGATTCCGGCATTGATTTCTGGAAAATGTTTATACTTTAATTCATTCTGTACAGATGTCTCCCAGTGGAGTCAAATCATTTTGGGATGCTGCCATGATAATATTTGTATGGGTCAATTGAGGGGTTCCACAGGGTCACAGAGGGAGTTGCCACTTCTGGTTCCAGGAACATGTGTCTAATGGCCTCGAACAGGTCTTTGCACACCTGTCCGAGTGGAGTCTAGTCTCCATAATTGCCAGTTCCAGCTTTGTCTTCAAGACGCTTCCATTCCCATCCTGAGGACTAGGCAACTATGCCCTGCCTCAGGTCTCCCAATGCTGGCTGATGTCCCATCACCTGTTGCATGAAACTTTGAATCCATGTTTGTCCACCTTTGCATAACTTGGGTAAATTGTCTGTTAGCATTTGTACGTCTCTGAGAGCAAAAGGCTCATAATATTCTCTCAAGCGTCCTTGTCTCACCATCAGAGGGAACTGATGGGACTGTGTTTGTTTTGGTCTCTTGTAATTCATAATTCCGTCTCTCATGGGGTCTTAATTTGGCTTTGGCTTTTGGAACACCTCCCTTCCTCCTCGTAATTACAGGAGAGATTTTGGTTTGTCTTTTGCGTCCACGGTCATACGCTTTCTAATTTTCATTGGAAATAGTAAAAGGATCCTGTATTATTAGTTCCTCTTCCGAAGAGTCAGAGGCACTGTCTGGATCGATTTCTGTGTCATCTTCTTCATCATCTGTCACTGTTGTTCTTATTTTGGGCATTTTTAATTGCTTCTGTTTGTTTATCTCTTCTAGTTCCTGTTGGTTCTGTGCTATCAGTAGTTGTTGTTCTTCCAAAGTTTGTCGTTGTACTGATTCTTCCGCTTCTTTCCATCTTCAACACCCAACATCCAACATTTCCCTTAGAGGTGCAGTACCGGTGCTTGAACACTAGGTGTTCACTACTGCATCAGTCCCGTAGGGTGGGGGTGGAGCAGTGGGTGTGGAGTCCCAAGCTCCTCCCTCCTGGGGTCGACTGTTGCCATTTCCTGTTTTTCCTCAGTTTCTGATCACCACCTCGCACATTACACAGCGCTGCAGCCGCACAGTTATGTGCAACGAGACGCCTTAATTCTAATTCACTTACCTCTTGTTTGAGAGCTCGTTTAGTGCACCATCCTGCATTTTGTCCTCCTTCCATTTTTCGATTCATTTCTTCTTTGGCCTTCACTTCCTCGTCCCTCATCCACGTTCAAATTCACTTCATTGTCCACTTTCTTTGATTCTTCAACTCATTTTGTCTCCATTTCTGCCACTGCTTTCTCCATTATCTTCTTTTCCTTATCTCGCTTCTTCTTTGTTCTTATCCTGTTCCCTTCTCACACTTACCTCCTTCTTCTGCAACCAACGTGCCATGCCCTTCATTGTCCATTCTTCTTTTGCCTTTAATTCTCCTTTACGTCACATCAACCATCGTCTTCCGTGTTTACTTTTCTCTTTGTTCCTTTTCTTTGCCTCACGTCCACTTACCAACTGTTGCTCTATTTCCGTGTACAAATCATCGACAGATTTACATCCAAATTCTTCACATTCACGATACAAGTCCCCGTACATACTTACCTCCCCAAAAAAAAAAATTTAAAATAAAAATTAATCAAGAAAAAATGAAAAATAAAATCTGTGTATTTTCTGATATTGTCCCTGACAATACTTACTAGTAATCTTTCATTGTTTATGTTTATTTGTTTATTTGAGCAGTACACATAGTGCTCAAAAGGAGTGGGCTGAAGCAAAAGCTTATGATTGCCCACCCCCAAGTGCAATAAAATAAATAAAAAAAGAACATTTCAAGCAGCTACATTCATACAGACCAACTTACAAACTTACCAAAAAAAAATAATAATATATGAACTGTTTATACAATTAATTGAAGCAACGCACAGCTACAACAACAATCCCGTTTCATGTACGATGTCTAGAACAAAGCAGTCAAAAAAAAAAAAAAAAAGTGATCCTTAATATATTTCTTCCAGATTTTTACCCTTGATAACCGAGAGTTACTTTTATGTTATGAAGGTACATTAATAGATATTATAATCTGAGATCTTGATACTTTCCAGTTGTCATTACCATTCTCAGTATAATTTTAATTTGGGTGTAATTTCCATAATCATTATTATTATTTATTTAATTGAGTTATATGTGAAGTATGCTGCAAGCCCTGCATAGTGTGGTGCATTAAAAAGCCAAAGTGTAGAGCGGGCCAGATGAAGAGGGCAGTAACTCCCAATCAACAAACCCCCACATGGCTGCCCTAACAGCTGATTTTGTAGAATATGTTCCTATGCTGAGTGGTGCATTAAAAGACAAGGTTTAGAGCCCGTTGGGAGGATTCCTCTCAACAGATCCATAACCTCCTTTTGTGAATTTGAGCAATAGAATGACAACCGTTCCAAGCAGCAACACTCTTCCAGATTATAGAGGAACAATACACATAATCCATCCTACTGCTCCCCCTAGTGGCAACACATTTCTTCTTGTCTGTATATTTCAAAAGTCTTTTGTTTGTATTTAAATTTGAACAGGTTGATGTTTGGACATCGTTTCAAATCCATCTCCAGTTTATTCCACAATTGAACACCATTAACTGTTGGACTAAAACTTTTCAAAGTTGTGCTATGTTTCTGAATCCTAAAGTTTAATTCATCACGTAATTCATAACGACCAGTACGTTCTTGGAACCTTCTTTGTAATTGGTTTGGTAACAATTTATACCTTGCTTTGAATAACATTTGAACAGTTTGGAACTCAACAATGTCACAAAATTGTCCCTGACAATACTTACTAGTAATCTTTTATTGTCCCTGACAATACTTGATATTGTCCCTGACAATACTTACCGGTAATCCTTTATTGTCCCTGACAATACGTACTAGTAACTCTTTATATCTTTGTATATTGTCCCTGACAATACTTACCGGTAGCCTATGTCGCTATATTGTCCCTGACAATACCAGTTTCCGAGGGACCCAAAGCTCCCCGAGGTATACTGGAACCTCACAACGTCTTGCCTCGTCAGGCTCGACACCAGTCTACGGTGAGTCTTACCGGTAATTCGATATATTTTTGACTTGTCCCTGACAATCATTCCTTTATTCCTACTCTTTTTTCCTTGTTTCACAAATCACCCAGTGTTATCAGTGTCCCGCAATCCGGAACAGTAAGAACACTGAGTGCATAACAATTTTAATCTTCACACTTTACTTTTAATTACTACCGTCTGTTATCATTAACATATTTCTACTTTACCGTCTTGGGAATCACACTCGTATTACGTCAACCATATTTTGAAATGTCCAATAGCAGAAATTCGGTTTATAAACAACAGGTTTTCTGCTTACCTCTATTTGTTGCGATCGCTGGTTGACGCTCAACGAATGGGGTCCTCAAGAATGGTCCGCGGACTCAGGAAATGGATCACGGTCCTCTGGACTCGGTCCTTTGGCCCACCTTCCAAACACGTCCACGTCGGGGTGCACCAAGTTGTTGTGTTCGTCTGTTGGAAGGAAAACCAAAATTCAATGAGTTCAATTCAAGAAAGATTTATTCCCTGTTGTTTACAATTCTAATACAGAGCTCTGGGTGCTTATCTAATTCTCCCTGCAGCCGACATCTAAGCGGGGCTTACGGCAGGCGCTCTGCACTGCCCATGTCCCTGCACCCAGCACATAAAAACACAATCATTAATATTCAATGAGACATGTGGTCTTCTTCTCCACGTATGATGTTTTGGCGGGTGGCGCCTCCTCATTGATAAGGTTCAGCTCCACTGTGTGACTATGCCGCGTCCTTGAGACTCATACATGCCTGTGATTTGGGTTAACATTTATAGAAGAGCAATAGAGCAAGAGTGAGGTTTTGAACAGCGTGAGCGTGTAACTCCTGAACCTTCCCCTTATTATTATTCACTGTAAATAAGAGCACAAACATGTTACACATATTCAAACATATTATTAAACGTATTACTCTCTGACTCCGTGTCTCACAAACTGCCAGCTTGTCCAACGTCCTTGATGCTTAGATGTTTTTGCAACCGTTATCAGGAAATGGGCCTAGAGCAAGAATGTCAGTGTACGTGCAGGTTTAAAAACGCTCCCATGTCTGCCATGTCAACTGTAACATAAGCCCAAACATTTTAAACATATCTAATTATAAAATAATCATAACATAAATGAATGAATCCCTTCACACTTCAGAATCAGGCATGTCGGCTCTGAGTAGAACAAGTCATCAATCAATCTCCGTGGAGATAATGGGCCAAATTAGATCTACAGTCAGCTAGAGTGGACTCTACAGCTACGTTTAATACGTGGATTAACAATAGTAAATGTTATAGTCATGACAGAGCCTGGTTTAAATGTGTGAAGAGAAAGATAACTTTGAATATGCAAGACTATTGACTCAAAGGCCTGACCAATCAGAGTGGGCTCAGAGCATTTGAATGTGAAAAGCTTTAGGTGTGGAGCAGGAACAATGAGCTGAAAAGAGGAGGAGGAGGGGGGGGGGCAGCAGAGGTTTCATCCACAGAGGTGAGGGAGGGCTCCTTTGGGGAGGGGCTTTCCACACAGAGCTATAAAAGCCCCCAGTGACTTCCAGCTGGACTCTGGACCTCTGGACTCACAGAGCGGCTCCACAGTCTGTGCTGCTGCTGCCCCTCCAGGAGTCTGTCTGCACACAGGTGAGGAGGATCTGCACACAGACACACTCACATCAGCGAGGTGAGGTCAAAGGTCGTTCTAGACTCATGTCAAGACGTGTTTTACAATGAAAAATAGACTGGACTTTCTTCTTGCAGCTCCAGCGCTCAGACCATAGATCTAAATAATAGAGATGGGCGGGTCCCATTCAGCCCCATTCATAGTAATGATCCCGAGTGGTCTGTGAAATGAACATGGCTACGAGCCTCCACAGAGCTCCAGAGCCTGTCAGTCAGAGATTTAAGCTTCCACTTTTTATTGATGTACAAAACCAGTGTGGTTAAAACTAGGGCTGAACGATTTAGGAAGATAATCTAATTGGGACTTTTTTCTTCAATATTGCGATTAAATATGTGATTATTGTTGCAAGGTCCGCTTATGTATTTTACACCCAACACAAGCAATAAATCAGTCTATTTCATAATAAACCATTTTAGATTTATTTAAAGTGAAAATTGCAAACAAACAAAACTGTGGCTTGACTTGACCTATTCAAAATGTGCACTTCTTAAAAACCTTCTGAACTTAACAGTCTATAAATAAATGAAAAGGATATTTTTGGTATATAGATATAAAACAAATAAACTCACTGATCCAGTCAGTAACATCACCCATACTAAAGTGCAGGAAAAGTAATAACAAAAATCTGCTTTAACCAACATTTTTTACAAAAATTAAACTCCCAACGAACACAAAATAAACTAGTGTATGTTCTTATTAAATCGTTAGAAGGAAAAAAAAACACTAAAAAGGAAATGCAGTATTGTATTCACTCAGTAACAGCAGTACACCACATAAGTGCAAAATGAGTACGGCACTATCAGCCAGACAGATTCTTCTGGGAGCTTACAGATTTGGAAAACCAGCATGTCAACCTTTGCTGGTTTTAGAGACGAGCGAGTGCAAGTCACTATATTCCCTCCAGTGCTGAAAAGACGCTCTGAAGGAGCACTCGTGGCAGGGACACTTGCAGAGTTGTGGAAAGTTGATCTTGTGCACCTTCCACCAGGCTAATGGGTCATCTTCTCCATCAATGGTAGGGGTCATAAGGGTAACTGTTTAAAGCCAATATAATTCCACACTACTGACGTGCTGCTCCTCTTTGATTCCCAAACGTTCACCTGGGTCAGCTCCTGTCGAGCCCGATGCCGTTGTGCAACAGGTAGCGCAGCTAAACATGAGTCAAACCGCAGCCCTTGTGGATAGCAAATCACGTTTTATCATATCGCGATATTATCGCAAATGCAATTTAATCCTTCAGCTCTAGTTAAAACTACATTTTTAGAAAAAGAAAAACTCTTTGGAGCCAGGCTTTAAAGCAGTTTAAACGAGGACCAAAGCTACATAGGAATCCTGTTTCTAAAGTGTCTTTTTGAGTCGCCAGCCACCAGGGGGCGGTATTACAGCAATGTCAGCTCCATGAGGACCAAAGAGAAGGGCTTTCCTCGCCCACTGGCTCAGACAGTGATTTAAAAATAGATTTGTTGCTGATTCACAGTGAGCTGATGGGGGAGGGGTGATACTGTATGTGTGAATGAGAACAGAGGGAGGGGGAGGGTCACACCAGGTCTGCAGCAAACTACATTTAGTGTTTTACTGAACAATGTGTGTAACACAACACTAACTCCTGTTTCTGTCTGCAGAGAAATGGACCCAGCTCAACCTCTGAAGACTCCCCGCACACAGGGAAAGACATACAGCTGTGAGCAGTGTGGGAAAGGATTTACTACTTCACGCGATCTTAAAAGTCACATGAGAATCCACACTGGGGAGAGGCCATACAGATGTGAGCAGTGTGGAAAGACCTTTACTCACTCATCCAGCCTCAAAACACACATGAGGATCCACACTGGGGAAAAGCCCTTTGAGTGTGGCCTGTGTGGACATGCGTTTACTCTGTCATCCAGCCTCAAAGACCACATGAGGATCCACACTGGAGAGAGGCCATACAGATGTGAGCAGTGTGACAAGACCTTTACTCGGTCATCCAGCCTCAAAGACCACATGAAGATACATGCTGGGGAAAAGGAATACAGCTGTGATGAGTGTGGGAAGTCATTTAATCAACTCTCAGGTCTCAGGCAACACAAGGGAGTCCATGATGGACTAAAGCCGTACAGATGTGAGCAGTGTGGGAACACATTCAGTCATTCACATACTCTTGAACAACACATGAGGATCCACACCGGAGAAAAGCCCTTTGAGTGTGGCCTGTGTGGACATGCGTTTACTCAGTCTGCAAGTCTTAAATATCACATGAGAATCCACACTGGGGAGAAGTCATACAGATGTGAGCAGTGTGACAAGACCTTTAGTCGGTCATCCCACCTCAAAACACACATGAAGATCCACACTGGAGAGAAACAGCTGTGATGAGTGTGGTCAGACCTTCAGATATTTTCAGATCAAATGTGCTTCATGACATGAACATGTCTGTGTCGTTCACAGAGACTTATCCAGTTCACTCTATTTCAAACTAATGTTTCACAAATGTTGATGTTTTTAGGGAGGTCATAGAATGTAAATCTTACTTATATGAAAACACTTTTTTCCCACAAATATGGAATTGTATTTGTTTCACCTTCAGAAGTGCAGTGGAAATGTTACAAGCCCAGAATTCACATTTAGAAAAGAAAATACGAATTTGTCCAAACAAATCTTTGTTCTGCGCACTCTAAAAATGATCCTTTAAATAGTCTCTTCATTCCCTTGTGTTGTTTTCCTCATGTGTTTTTTCATGTTTGTGTCGTTCACAGAGACTTATTGAGTCGACTCTATTTCAAACTAATGTTTCAGACTTACCCAAATCTAGAAGCTTCTTGACTGGAGCTTACAGCCTTTATATAGACCAGTGTAACCCCTCATTTGAAAGCTAAGACCTACACAACTGATCTAAGACTTTGTTGCCACGTTGCTTTTTTGTAACTTTTTTGTTGCTTTTTCATTACATTTTTCAGCGCCTTCATTTGTTCTTTGTTATAAAACTGTTTTTATTAGAATAAAATATTGTTTTTCAAAGAATTTCAATCAGAGTTTTGTTCCATTTTGTTCTTGCCGCTATATTGTGAAATCCCATCAGTGGACTCTTCATTTTGAAAGTATTTTAGTTTAGTTTTAATTCTAGTCTTTGAATGAAAATGTGTTTAGTTTTACTCCAGATTTACCCAAACAATTGGTTATATTTTTAGTCGAGTTTTAGTGGAACAAATAACAAACCTTTAAAGAAGTGAATCAGTATAAAGATGAAACTCCTGAAAAATAAAGTAATGTGACAGTTTTTAAACTAAGCAAATAGTTCCATCACAATCCCATTTATTAAAGAAATAATCAAGTAAAATATTAGATCAAATGAACTTCCTTTCCCCAGAGTCAGTTTTCTTTCTTTAAAATGATTTATAAATGTAGATGTTTGACCTTTAAAGTCGCTTCAGTTCTTGGACAGGCTGTTGTTGTGCTCTTGGGCAGGACACAGGAGGACGATGCTGCAGGTTTAACCGCAGGGCTCCATCTTGTGGCCAATATAAGCAATGCATTTTACACCATCGTCATAGAAAAAGAAAATATGGTTTAAAAACATGTACAATAAAAGGAGCTACAACATGTTTCATTTCCCGCCATTTCAATAATAATATATCAGCCACGTAATACACGCTGTGTTTGAGGACGTTATTTTAAGCCGCCACAAGGGGGCAGTACTGCTCTTTTGACATGCGTTCAGCTAATATTCAATATGTGCACACGCCAAAAGATAATTCAATTTTAAATAATTGACAGTGTTACAGGCCTGGCTCTTTAAGAGCAGTGCATTGTGGGTTGTCTTGGGTCTGTGTGGTCCGATGTTTTGGCGCTCAGCGCTCTCTTCTGCAGCGGCCACTCTACATGTTCTGTTTTTGAATTAAAATATGTCTTAACGAGTATTACGCCTGTTCAGCCTCTGGTGAAAACGTAGGGGGCGCTGCTGAGCTACTGAAGGCCCTGGGGGGCGGACTGTCAATGTATATCGAATTCTGATTGGCTGATAATTCTGTCAATCATGTGTGCGGCCTGACAACACAGGGCCTGAGGAGGAGCAGCTCGCCAGAGGTGTTTAAGGCACTTTTTGAGTAGGAAATTACAGTTACACATCAACAAAACCAATATAAGCGACTCAACTGTACATTATATAAATACATTAGTAATTAAATATACTATTAAGACATTTTACACTTTGTTTTCTTCATTTGGCAGCAGTGAAGGCCCTGCCGGCCCTGACGGCACAGCCCTGTTTACCAGTTCCAAACATGTGCCAGAGCCAATCACTGGTCAGAAGAGACTAAAGCTGTTCAAGTCAGGTTCAGTTTAAGTGGTGCTGCTGGTGCAATGGTTTCATCGAGAAACACTGTGTCCTGGGGGCCCACGCTGTCGTCCACCCACTAAAGTCCGCCACCATTCCCATCCGAGTCTTCAACCCAGGGTCTACGCCTGTCACCCTGAAGAGAGGAGCCGTGGCCGGTGTCCTTCAGCCTGCCGAGGTGGTGGCCACCCTGGTTCGGCGCCGACCTTCCCCCCATCCAAGCCGGGCCCATTAACTCTGTTTCTGTTCCTTCCCACTTGCAGGTCATGTATGGTGAGAGCTGCTCCATCTTGTCGGAGGGTGACCGCAACAAACTCGCCCATCTGCTACGTTCCTACTCCGATATCGTCTCTACCGGCCCTACTGACCTCGGCCGCACCAACATCGTGCAGCATGACATCCAGGCCACGCCAGGGCCTCCAGTCAAGCAGCCTCCACGCAGAATGGCCGCCGACCAGCAGCTTCAACAGAGTCTGGACGCGGGTGTGGAGTAACAGTGGCTGGGCAGCGCCAATCGTAGTGGTGAAGAAAAAGGACAAGTCTCCCAGGCTGTGTGTGGACAGACCGCTGAATGAATTATTTGATGAGGAATGAATGATCTTTTGGTGTGTGCACGTATTTATTGTTTAAAAAGTGGAAATATTGGCTGAACGCATGACAAAAGAGCAACACTGCCCCCTTGTGGCGGTTTAAAATAACGTCCTCAAACACAGCGTGTATTACGTGGCTGATATATTATTATTGAAATGGCGGGAAATGAAACATGTTATAGCTCCTTTTATTGTACATGTTTTTAAACCATATTTTCTTTTTCTTTGACGATGGTGTAAAATGCATTGCTTATATTGGCCACAAGATGGAGCCCTGCGGTTAAACCTGCAGCATCGTCCTCCTGTGTCCTGCCCAAGAGCACAACAACAGCCTGTCTAAGAACTGAAGCGACTTTAAAGGTCAAACATCTACATTTATAAATCATTTTAAAGAAAGAAAACTGACTCTGGGGAAAGGAAGTTCATTTGATCTAATATTTTACTTGATTATTTCTTTAATAAATGGGATTGTGATGGAACTATTTGCTTAGTTTAAAAACTGTCACATTACTTTATTTTTCAGGAGTTTCATCTTTATACTGATTCACTTCTTTAAAGGTTTGTTATTTGTTCCACTAAAAGTCGACTAAAAATATAACCAATTGTTTGGGTAAATCTGGAGTAAAACAAAACACATTTTCATTCAAAGACTAGAATTAAAACTAAACTAAAATGATTTCAAAATGAAGAGTCCACTGACGGGATTTCACAATATAGCGGCAAGAACAAAATGGTACAAAACTCGGATTGAAATTCTTTGAAAAACAATATTTTATTCTAAAAAAAACAGTTTTATAACGAAGAACAAATGAAGGCGCTGAAAATGTAATGAAAAAGCAACAAAAAAGTTACAAAAAAGCAGCGTGGCAACAAAGTCTTAGATCAGTTTTGTAGGTCTTAGCTTTCAAATGAGGGGTTACACTGGTCTATATAAAGGCTATAAGCTCCAGTCAAGAAGCTTCTAGATTTGGGTAAAGCTGAAGTGAAAAACATGTTGTTGGTTCAGGTGGGGGTTAAGAGGTTAAAAAGTAAAATAAGTGTAAAGCTTTACATTCCATCAACACTAAAACATCAGCAAGTCTGAAACATTGGTTTGAAATAGAGTCGACTCAATAAGTCTCTGTGAACGACACAAACATGAAAAAACACATGAGGAAAACAACACAAGGGAATGAAGAGACTATTTAAAGCAGGGGTCGGCAACTTGGCTTGGCATCGGGCAATATTTTTTTACGCCGATAGATGGCGCCAGCCGGTCAATTGATAAAAAATAGATTTATTCATGCCTGGATATTCAATACTAGATAACCCCAAACTATACATATTTTTTGTTTAAAAATAAAATATTGTTTGAAACATTACTGTCCCCGAGTCTGTCGGATGTTCGTGGGTTACACAGCACTAGCAAAACATAAAGTTAGCATCACAAACATGTCGCTTTCCAAAGGACTAAAAAGAAAAGTGGACAGTGAAAACAGGAGTTTCAGGGAAAGGCGACAAACATATGGTTTCATCCTACCTGGAGATGTGAATGCCAAACCTCTGCCTCATCTGCAACGAGGTCATCTCCGTTTGCAAAGAGTCCAATATTCAGCGACATCACGAAACGAAACATGGGTCATTCAGTCCTTTCCACTTCAGTCTGAGTCAAGCGTCTCAAAGTCAATGCTCTTTATGACAGTTATATCTGGAGCAGCAGGTCCTAGTCCGAGGCCTGACCACACAGGAAAAGGTATCCAGGGCCTCGCTTAAAGCGTCCTGGATTTTGGCCCGGTGTTACGCCGAAAACTGCATGACCGCCGAAAACTGCACCCCCTCTTACCGCGCACAGAAGAAACAACGACAGGAAGGCTGTTAGGCTTTTTTCTTTGGGCCAAAAAATATTGGCAACGGGCACAAAAGTGCGGACCGGACGTTGCCGACCACTGATTTAAAGGATCATTTTTAGAGTGTGCAGAATTAATATTTTCTTTTCAAAATGTCAATTCTGGGCTTGCAACATTTCCACTGCACTGAAGGTGACACAAATATAATTCCATATTTGTTTCATTTGTGAAACATTAGTTTGAAATAGAGTGAACTGGATAAGTCTCTGTGAACGACACAGACATGTTCATGTCATGAAGCACATTTGATCTGAAAATATCTGAAGGTCTGACCAAACTCATCACAGCTGTTTCTCTCCAGTGTGGATCTTCATGTGTCTTTTGAGGGTGGATGAGTGAGTAAAGGTCTTGTCACACTGCTCACATCTGTATGGCCTCTCTCCAGTGTGGATCAGTATGTGTCTTTTGAGGCTGGATGACTGAGTAAAGGTCTTGTCACACTGCTCACAGCTGTATGGCTTCTCTCCGGTGTGGATCCTCATGTGACATTCAAGAGTATTTGAATGACTGAATGTTTTCCCACACTGCTCACATTCATACGGCTTTAGTCCATCATGGACTCTCTTGTGTTGCCTGAGACCTGAGAGCTGATTAAACGACTTCCAACACTCATCACAGCCGTATTCCTTTTCCCCAGCATGTATCTTCATGTGGTCTTTGAGGCTGAATGAGTGAGTAAAGGACTTGTCACACTGCTCACATCTGTATGGCTTCTCTCCAGTGTGGATTCTCATGTGACGGTCAAGATTGCGTGAAGTGGTAAATCCTTTCCCACACTGCTCACAGCTGTATGGCCTCTCTCCAGTGTGGATCCTCATGTGTGTTTTGAGGTTGGATGGCTGAGTAAAGGTCTTGTAACACTGCTCACAGCTGTATGTCTTTCCCTGTCTGCGGGGAGTCTTCAGAGGCTGAGCTGGGTCCATTTCTCTGCAGACAGAAACAGGAGTTAGTGTTGTGTTACACACATTGTTCTGTAAAACACTAAATGTAGTTTAAATGTAGCTCATTCACACATACAGTATCACCCCTCCCCCATCAGCTCTCTGTGAATCAGCAACAAATACGTTTTTAAATCACTGTCTGAGCCAGTAGGTGAGGAAAGCCCTTCTCTTTACAATACTGCATTTCCTTTTTAGTGTTTTTTTTTTCTTTCTAACGATTTAATAAGAACATACACTAGTTTATTTTGTGTTCGTTGGGAGTTTGATTTCTCTAAAAAATGTTGGTTAAAGCAGATTTTTGTTATTACTTTTCCTGCACTTTAGTATGGGTGATGTTACTGACTGGATCAGTGAGTTTATTTGTTTTATATCTATATACCAAAAATATCCTTTTCATTTATTTATAGACTGTTAAGTTCAGAAGGTTTTTAAGAAGTGCACATTTTGAATAGGTCAAGTCAAGCCACAGTTTTGTTTGTTTGCAATTTTCACTTTAAATAAATCTAAAATTGTTTATTAAGAAACAGACTGATTTATTGCTTGTGTTGGGTGTAAAATACATAAGAGGACCTTGCAACAATAATCACATATTTAATCGCAATATTGAAGAAAAAAGTCGCAATTAGATTATCTTCCTAAATCGTTCAGCCCTAGTTTTAACCACACTGGTTTTTGTACATCAATAAAAAGTGAAGCTTAAATCTCTGACTGACAGGCTCTGGAGCTCTGTGGAGGCTCGTAGCCATGTTCATTTCACAGACCACTCGGGATCATTACTATGAATGGGGCTGAATGGGACCCGCCCATCTCTATTATTTAGATCTATGGTCTGAGCGCTGGAGCTGCAAGAAGAAAGTCCAGTCTATTTTTCATTGTAAAACACGTCTTGACTTGAGTCTAGAACGACCTTTGACCTCACCTCGCTGATGTGAGTGTGTCTGTGTGCAGATCCTCCTCACCTGTGTGCAGACAGACTCCTGGAGGGGCAGCAGCAGCACAGACTGTGGAGCCGCTCTGTGAGTCCAGAGGTCCAGAGTCCAGCTGGAAGTCACTGGGGGCTTTTATAGCTCTGTGTGGAAAGCCCCTCCCCAAAGGAGCCCTCCCTCACCTCTGTGGATGAAACCTCTGCTGCCCCCCCTCCTCCTCCTCTTTTCAGCTCATTGTTCCTGCTCCACACCTAAAGCTTTTCACATTCAAATGCTCTGAGCCCACTCTGATTGGTCAGGCCTTTGAGTCAATAGTCTTGCATATTCAAAGTTATCTTTCTCTTCACACATTTAAACCAGGCTCTGTCATGACTATAACATTTACTATTGTTAATCCACGTATTAAACGTAGCTGTAGAGTCCACTCTAGCTGACTGTAGATCTAATTTGGCCCATTATCTCCACGGAGACTATTCTTTCCTCCGCTTGAACCAACACTTTAGTAATTAGTAAAGCTTATTTAGCTTATTCGTTTTGAGCACTATGTGTACTGCTCAAATAAACAAATAAACTAAACTAAATTATTCGTTATCTAGCTTTGAAACTAAGGGCAAAAAATAATAGTCCTGAAAATAGTTTTAAAAAACTTTAGTACAATTGTAACTGATTGTTTATTTTTGCATACATTACCTTATAAGTGTTCTAGCCTATAGGCGTTACACTTTTAACAGTTTATTTAATTACTGTGATTATTCATGAAACGTTTGCAAAGATATGAGAAAGATCGCTCGAGTATTTACTCATTTGTCTTAAAACTGCACTATTTCTTCCTACCTCCATTTTAAATCTCTGTTTTAGTAAATCACTAGTTGGATAAATCCTAATAATTTTAAACTGCATTTCTTTCATCTTTGGCGGGACTGGGAATTTTAAGTATTTACATCTAATCTTTTTTTATAATCTCCTTTCCAAATTCTTTGAGAATATAATCTCTTTTGAGAGAACTTGTTTGACAGTTAAGTAAACAGTTTCTTATCTGTTTGTTGTTACATTTGTAATTCTGAAAATCAATACCATTAATGTAAAGATTTCTTAAGGTAGGAGTGAATTTTGAATATATTGTATCCTGCTTGATCATAGCTACAAGTGATATTGGAAAAGCTTTCACAATCTGTTTAAATTTCTTCTGGGTACATCTAATTTGAAATTTGTCACAGAAATCAACATGTCGTAAAATATTTCCTTCCTCATCCATGAAGTAGCAATAGCCCAGACACCTTTAGAGAACCATTCTGAGATGAAGAGAGATTTTCTATTCACCAATGTATACCTATTATTCCACACTGGTGTATTGTGTGGTGTGAAATTGTGCTTGAATATAAGTTTCCAATATAGAACGACCTGTCGGTGGAAATCTGAAAGTTTCATAAGACCGAAATCACATTTTAGAAGAAATTTTATTCCACCTACTTTTTCAAAGATCAGATTGGGAATGTAAGACCACAATGAATTTTGATGAAGCGTTTTTTAAATAATTTCATGCTCAACAGAGTCGAAGGCCTTATAAAAGTCAAGGAAGAGTATAAACCCATCATCATCAATTAAATCACTATAGTCTAATAAATCCATGACAAGTCTGACGTTATTATGAATGACTCTTCCTTTTATAAAGCCGGACTGTGTCTCACTTATTATGTCTGCTATCCCTTTTTTAAGTCTAGTTGGAATGGATCCTGAAAATATTTTATAATCTGTGTTTAATAGTGTAATCGGTCTTAAATTGTCTAATTGCTGTTTGTCTTTCCCTGGCTTTGGAATCAGAGTAATTACACCCTGTTTCATACTGGTCATTAATTATTTTCTAATTTAAAATTCTTTTAGAGCTTCAAATAGTATGGTTCTCAAAACTTCCCAAAAATGTTTGTAAAAATTCACTGTGAGACCATCTGAACCCGGGGATTTATTTGAAGCCATTAAGAACTGTATCCAGTTCATCAATTCTAAGTTCAGAGTCAGAGATATTTTTAAAAAACAGGAAGTTGTGTTTCATCCAGGGGAGAGGAGGGGGGATCCTGAAGCGCTGGGGGTGAAAGTATAATTATATTTTTACATATTTTTATTTATTTATTTAAAAATAAATAAATAATAAGCAGTCAGAGATGATGAAACCTTTCTGAAAATACAAAATGAAACTGGAAAGGGTGACAATAAACTTTAGAAATAAGAATGTAAAAGTCCTTTATGTCAAAGCCCATGAAACAAATCTGGTTCTTTTGTTGCTCCATGAAGCGATGACATTTGCTTTAATGTTGTAAATTTCAAGTTAACAAAAGAAATATTTTTTTATTTTATTTTATTTTTTACAAAAATGAGCCCTGTCTGCAGAGCCATTAAACAAGTCAAAGCATGATTTTATTTTCTTAAAAAGTGGAATTTAAGTGCTTTAACAAGTCACACAAGCCAGCACCACCTTTTGTCTTTTCTTGAGAGCCGTGTTGCATTATGGGTGATTTTGGCTTGAGCAGGCAGTGAAGGCTACACTGGTGTATCCTGGGTATTGCTGGGTTGCAGGTGACATCACAGCATTCTAAAGACCAATACTATTATGTCGGAGCCAATACAGGTAGAGGGCGCTCTGGGAGTGGCTCTACCAAAAAGCATAAAGGGTGAGCCAATCTAGTGCCAGGTGTGGTGCTACAGAGGCAAATGGTTTTGACCGTGCTCGTGCTCGTGCTCGTGCTCTTATTCGTTTGTGTTAAAACAATAACCAACAACGCTGTAAATTTCACCATAATCCATCTCAACAAAAATAAATGGATTGGCATATCCGACTGGACATCTGCAAATCTCTGGTACATTATTTCTACTCACAATAATTCATCCTGCACATAGCCGAAGCACGCGTTCATCCAACTTTTAAATGCGCCACAACAATTATATGGAGGAAACATTATTTTGTTTCTGACTAAATTGTTGGTCTTGTACAGAGAGACCATGGACCCAGTGACTGATATTAATGATCTTTTTTGTAATTCATATATTTTCTTTGGAGCTATGACTTGTGAACGTGTAATACTGTTAATAGGAAAAACTGGCTCCTGCCCCCGCTGGGTCCGGTGACATCATCACATTCTAGAACCTGCAACCCAGCAATATTAGCCACATGCTAACCAAAGGGAGGACACAGGCCTCCAGACTGAATCCTCCAGATTTAGTCCCTACTGGACGGGGTTGGCTTTACACGAAATGTGAATAAACCTTCTCACTGTCATAAACACACCCTTGATCTGGTTTTAACATATGGGATTGAAATTAGCGTAAACGTTCTCCCTCAGAATCCCGCGCTTTCTGACCATTTTCTAATTACATTCAGGTTCCTAATCGAAGATTATACTAATCCACAGGATACAATTCAATAAAAACGGACACTATCTGAAAAAGCTGTGTTAAAGTTTAAAGAAATGATCCAGCCAGTCTTTAATACTATGTCTACAGAGAATAGCTCGCTTATTGATTTAAATGAAAGTGATCAGTTTGTCGACAGCGTTATGCTCACACTAAAAACAGCCCTTGATGTTGCGGCTCCACTAAAACAGGAAGTTGTTCGGCCTCGGTGCGTCGCTCCCTGGTTCAACGCGGAAACACGAGCGCTTAAACGAAAGACTCGCAAATTAGAATGGTTATGGCGCAATTCTAGCACTGAGCAATCTCTTAGATCTTGGAAAAACTGCAACTACTCGCCTAAAAGCAAGCCATGAGGAAAGCAAAAACAGATTACTACTCTTCATTCATTGAAGTAAATAAAAATAACCCTAGGTTTCTTTTTAATACGGTGGCCCGGCTAACAAACAGTCACAGCGCAGTAGAGCCTTCCATTCCTGATACCCTTAGCTGCGATGACTTCCTTCAATTCTTTAATGACAAAATCACAACCATTAGAGATAAAATAAATGATAAGCTTCCCTTGTCTTGTTCTGATCTAAATCCAGCTGTAGAATCATTGTCTCCTTTCGAAGTCTTAGACAGGTTCATAACTGTAGATGAGGCTGAGGTATTATCAATCATTATGTCTTCAAAACCATCAACTTGTCTTCTAGATCCAATTCCAATTAAACTCCTCAAAGAAATTACTCCTGAAATCTCAGATATTGAAAATAATTAACTCGTCTTTAGAAAATGGGTATGTGCCAAAGTCCTTTAAATATGCTGTTATCAAACCACTTCTGAAAAAACCCAATCTCGATCCTGATATTTTAGAAAACTATAGGCCCACATTCTCACACCCACCTCCTCCCACAAATACAAACACATTGTCGCATTCACACTCTCCCCACCCACCTCCCCAGAGACACACCACACACACTCAAGGTAAAACCATGGATGCAATAGGGCTGGAAAGCGGAAGTGCGAGAATTTGCGAGATTCCCGTCCACGGATACAAACAAACAACACACGCTGGTCGTCCTGTACTGATATCGCAGACTTCATACACTCTGATGGCTTTTTCTCTGTGTTATTTTGGACACATTTCGTCACTGGGATGAAAAACTTCGTATACGGCCATGCTAGTCGCTGAGTGGATCGGCAAATGCCCCGCTCAGGTCTGTGGCATGGTCCCATTTAGTGATAATACTCGAGTAAGTTATACTCGTAGTGACATGCGCCTTTTTATATCTGTAGACGCCTTGGTCAAGGAGGGTGGACACGCACGCCTGCCTTTCCCTCTGCCTTTGAGTGGCTTTTTGTTGTTGTTATTCCCCTGTCACTGGACATGTGGAGCTCCGTGTGTGAGAGCAACACCTCTACTGACGGACTGTGGTCATTTACGGTGACTGAAGCCTCTAAGGACTCAACAACAGAACTGTGAAACAACCCACGAACTAAATATGGTCATATCCTCTTAACCCTCACTTTAAACAAGTACATTTTCACTTTTTTATCATGTTTTTATAACTTTTTTGTCACGTTTTTGTTGCTTTTTTGTTGTGTGTTATGCTTGTTGCTGAACTGGTGAACATGTGCTCGGTTAAGGTGGGGGTTAAGAGGTTTTAACTAAAAGAAAAAGTGAAATAAACTCAAGTCTTTGGTATAAGTTGCCTCTGTAAACTATTTTATCAACGACGGACCTCCGTGCCTTAATGTGCTGGTGTTGGTTGTCTCTGGCGTTGATTGGCATTTTGTGTTTACCTGCTAAGGCGAACCGCTCGCTGTGTCATGAAAGCATTTTGCACGATTCAATTCAGCCGCCTCCTCGAACAGCTGGTTGTTTGTTTGTATCCGAGCGAAGAACCGGAAGTGCTTCTTGGACTTTCCAGCCCTATTGTGTTGGGACTCCCTCGGGACGTGGGATTGGGCTCACGTCAATCCCCTTCGGACATGGCCTGTCTTCCCAACACGGAGAATCATCCTGGCTAGTGTGATTTCCTCCCTGCTGACCTGAATTCCTAGTGATCCATAAAACCAACACATCCCTCTAGTGTATACTGACTGTTATTATTTTATAGTGTTATTTTATAGTGTTTTTTATTATCTAGACATACCTTTACTGAGTACATTAAAGCCTGAGTACATTAAAGCCTGGTTTTGTTTTTATTTATTGTATTAATTCATTGTTAAGTGATATCATGAAATGTCCAGCTGTGATAATGACGACAATTGTGTTACTTTGATATTGTTGTGATTACACAATTATCAAAAGGGTGGAAATTGTAGTTGGAAAATGGATTGAATAATTTCCATGAAAACTATCATTGTGCACAAGTGTTGCTGTAATCATCTGTTTTGTACCAGACTCATTATGATTTGGCTTCACACAAACACTATGAGTGGAAAAAAACACTTCTTTGTGTTATAATTGATCTGAAAAATATCAAAAATGTAAAGTTGTGCCGGCGTATGTAAACTTTAGAGCACGACTGTAGCGGTCGATACAAGTCCGGCAGCTAAAGTTTGTACAGTCTGTGTACGGAGCCCAGGAGTGAGATACAAACAGCTATTATGTCAAGAGCAGCTTTCTCCAGGAACATTCCTCCTGCGCTCGACTTCCCAATAAAACTGAGTCATGGAAAGAGCATAATAACAATGTTCTGATTGTTTTTGAGTAAAACATCTGGTCTAATGAAACTAGATATCACATGTTTCTGTGTAAATGCTCAGAAAGGAAACTTCCTGACTTCCTGAAGGAAGTCACGCCCATGTGTCAGGAGCCGAGTTTATAAGTTGGGAAACACGAAAACATGACGATTGATGAGCAAATGAAGCTTTATTTCAACCTTGAACTCCATAAGTCTTTGCTTGCTTTTCGGCACCGTTATATAATCTCTATCATTTCATTCCCCAGACGTAAGTATCTCGTGCCCCTGACTTAGTCGGGATCCCGACATAATTACCCTGATGTTTTTTTATCTCATTCATGTCCCTTCCTGGGCTCCGTATTAAGCACATTTATTTGTGTAGCTTTTATTTCTAGTAAACAGTAAATACTCTACATAGTTTTGGTCACCTTAAAGTTATAAAGCTCCATACCTGGTTGAAGACATCTCCACAGTGAAACCTGGTGCAGAAAGAAGCACTGAGAATGAAATGGAAAGAGCATTCTTTATCTGAGCACTCCCACTTCCCCCTCCATTTACTTTGTCATTCTTGGCACATTTCTGTCTACTTCGCAGGAAATGTGAGTTCCTTTCCTAAAATTCTGTGAATTTCTTCACCGTGAGATCAAGAAAGGCTTTTCTTACCTTATCTTCTTGTTTATTTTGACAAAACGGTTGTCAAAAGCTTCATACAACTTAAATGTTCTCCTGCAACTTTATACTTTACTGATTGATCAGTTCATCATTACATGTGGTGTGCCCCAGGGTTCGATTTTAGGCCCAGTGCTTTTTAACCTGTATATGCTCCCTCTTGGTGATGTCATCAGGAGACATGGAGTCAACTTTCATAGTTACGCTGATGATACACAGTTGTACATCTCCATGTCTCCTGATGACACCAGGCCAATGGAAGCACTTTTTAACTGCATTTTAGATTAAATCCTGGATGGCAGAAAACTTTCTCCAGCTTAACCAGGACAAAACTGAAGTTTTAGTCATCGGTCCTGAGGCCCAGAGAGAGAAACTTTTACCCAAACTACAGTCATTGTCTTTTAATCCTTCCTCACAGGTGAAGAACCTGGGTGTGATTTTTGACTCTGAGCTGACTTTAATTCCACACATTAAGAATATCACAAAGATAGGTTTTTACATCTAAAGAACATAGCCCCGCCCCATTCTCTCTCGGGCCAACACGGAGACGCTCATGCATGCTTTTATCACCAGTCGTATCGACTACTGTAATGACCTGCTTTCTGGTCTTCCCAAAAAGAGTATCTCAGGTTTACAACTTTTACAAAATTCAGCAGCTCGTGTCCTGACGAAGACCAGGAGGCGGGACCACATTACACCGGTTTTAGAGTCACTGCATTGGCTCCCCGTGTGTTTCAGGATCCATTTTAAAGTTCTTTTAATGGTTTTTAAATGTCTTAATGGTCTTGGTCCTTCTTATCTTTCAGAACTGCTTTTACCTTATGAACCTTCACGGTCCCTTCGCTCCTCTGGCAGGGGTCTCCTAGTTATTCCTAAAGTCAACAGAAAGACTCACGGCGAGGCGTCTTTCCAATATTATGGCCCTCGCCTCTGGAACGACCTGAGGAGGAGCTCAGGACCGCAGAGAACGTTCATGTTTTTAAGAGCAGGCTCAAGACCCATCTTTTTAGCTTAGCTTTAAACTGATATTTATTCTTGCTAGGCCTATTTATTTCATTGTTATTAATATGTGTGTACTGTATGTATATATATTAGGGCGGGGACTTTTTTCGATTAATTGTGATTAATTAATTACATGAGGTTTAGTGCGATTAAAAATATTAATCGAAATTAATCACACTTTGCTTTCCACACTTCAGTTTCCTTTTTTCCTGCAGATGCACAATTAATGGCAATATTGCACTGGTCTGTTGGACTTGGTTGAACAAAAATAAACAATATTTTGTTGCTTAAGCTCATGTATTCAGTCATAATTCAATGGTATACTTCTCACTGTTCTCAGGTCAAATATTTATATGTGATTAATTTTGATTAATTAATTACAAAGCCTCTAATTAATTAGATTATTTTTTTTTATCAAATCCCGGCCCTATTATATATATATTTTTTGTATATTTATTTTTATTGTATTTTTTATTTTTTTATGTATTTTACCTCTCGGTCTTATTTTAGTGGTCCTATTATTCTTACTTTTACTTTTTACTTATTTTAACCATGTTTATGCTCTCCAGTTTCCTCTGGAGGAGCCCTCTGCCTCGGGAGCGGGGATTGGCTGTGGCTGGGGTGCTGTCCTGTGGGTGTCTGGATGGAGGTGTGGTGTTTCTACCTCCTCCGGGCGCCCTGTGTTGGTGCCCTGTGGCTACGGCCGAGGTGCTGCTTCTGATGCAGACGGCTCCTTGGATGGTGTTTCCTTACCTGGTTTATCTGTACCCAGCCATATCTCAGCCTTATGTCCATTGTGTCCATGGTTTTACCTTGAGTGTGTGTGGTGTGTCTCTGGGGAGGTGGGTGGGGAGAGTGTGAATGCGACAATGTGTTTGTATTTGTGGGAGGAGGTGGGTGTGAGAGAATGTTTTTAAACCTGTAAAACTTTATTCATAGTGTGCATTTAGTTAGTTATTTATTTTATTTATTTAAAAGGACAACGGACAGGTACATTAAAAAGATGGCTGCCCCAGATTTAGCACAATGCTCATTTCCATCTGCAGTCCTTTCATACACAAGGCTCAATGCGCCTCACAAAAGAAGATAATGTGAAATTACAATCAGGTTAAGTTAAGGCAAAGCACATTATAGAAACATCAAGACCTGGGAAATACACAGCACACGAGGTCACGCGTGGAATGATATTTTTACATAATCAAAGGAAATGACTGAAGTTTCCCCTGTGAACTTTATTGTCTTGAACTAAAGGTTTGCACATTGTATTGAGGATGTGCCTCTGCAGTTTGGAAAGGCTCTTCTGTGGAACGTTGTGATCAAATCCTCTGTGTTCTGTCATGCCCCACACTTCCACAAACCAAACCAACTCCGAGACTCACTCGAAGAAAACTCGTCATTGTTGGACATGAGCCTTGACTGTAAATGTCCTCGTCTGTTAC
This sequence comes from Proterorhinus semilunaris, assembly GCA_021464625.1. Lineage (NCBI taxonomy): Eukaryota > Metazoa > Chordata > Actinopteri > Gobiiformes > Gobiidae > Proterorhinus > Proterorhinus semilunaris. The sequence continues at coordinate 103,623 of JAJBBP010000035.1, read as the reverse complement.
ATGTTGAATGTGGAAACAAGTAAATGAGATAAAGGAAGTGTTATCTTCAGAAATACTGTTTTGATAGTGTCATAGTACGAGTCCAGACTGTCTTCTTCCCTTTGTTCTATACCCTGACTGAAATGTTTCAAATAAACTATTGTCCTGTAGGTGGCGGCAAAGCTGCTTAGCCACTACTTTTTCAAGGACTTTTGAAATGAAAGGCAGATTAGATATGGGCCTATAGTTTGCTAAAATATCAGGATCGAGATTGGGTTTTTTCAAAAGTGGTTTGATAACAGCATATTTAAAGGACTTTGGCACATACCCATTTTCTAAAGTCGAGTTAATTATTTTCAATATCTGAGATTTCAGGAGTAATTTCTTTGAGGAGTTTAATTGGAATTGGATCTAGACAAGTTGATGGTTTTGAAGACATAATGATTGATAATACCTCAGCCTCATCTACAGTTATGAACCTGTCTAAGACTTTGAAAGGAGACAATGATTCTACAGCTGGATTTAGATCAGAACAAGACAAGGGAAGCTTATCATTTATTTTATCTCTAATGGTTGTGATTTTGTCATTAAAGAATTGAAGGAAGTCATCGCAGCTAAGGGTCTCAGGAATGGAAGGCTCTACTGCGCTGTGACTGTTTGTTAGCCGGGCCACCGTATTAAAAAGAAACATAGGGTTATTTTTATTTACTTCAATGAATGAAGAGTAGTAATCTGTTTTTGCTTTCCTCATGGCTTTTAGGCGAGTAGTTGCAATTTTTCCAAGATCTAAGAGATTGCTCAGTGCTAGAATGGAGCCATAACCGTTCTAATTTGCGAGTCTTTCGTTTAAGCGCTCGTGTTTCCGCGTTGAACCAGGGAGCGACGCACCGAGGCCGAACAACTTCCTGTTTCAGTGGAGCCGCAACATCAAGGGCTGTTTTTAGTGTGAGCATAACGCTGTCGACAAACTGATCACTTTCATTTAAATCAATAAGCGAGCTATTCTCTGTAGACATGGTATTAAAGACTGGCTGGATCATTTCTTTAAACTTTAACACAGCTTTTTCAGATAGTGTCCGTTTTTATTGAATTTTATCCTGTGGATTAGTATAATCTTCGATTAGGAACTTGAATGTAATTAGAAAATGGTCTGAGGGAGAACGTTTAGGTCGCTAATTTCAATCCCATGTGTTAAAACCAGATCAAGGGTGTGTTTATGACAGTGAGAAGGTTTATTCACATTTCGTGTGAAGCCAACCCCATCCAGTAGGGACTAAATCTGGAGGATTCAGTCTGGAGGCCTGTGTCCTCCCTTTGGTTAGCATGTGGCTAATATTGCTGGGTTGCAGGTTCTAGAATGTGATGATGTCACCGGACCCAGCGGGGGCAGGAGCCAGTTTTTCCTATTAACAGCATTACACGTTCACAAGTCATAGCTCCAAAGAAAATGTATGAATTACAAAAATGATCATTAATATCAGTCACTGGGTCCATGGTCTCTCTGTACAAGACCAACAATTTAGTCAGAAACAAAATAATGTTTCCTCCATATCCTCCATATAATAGTATTGGTCTTTAGAATGTTGTGATGTCACCTGCAACCCAGCAATACCCAGGATACACCAGTGTAGCCTTCACTGCCTGCTCAAGCCAAAATTACCCATAATGCAACACGGCTCTCAAGAAAAGACAAAAGGTGGTGCTGGCTTGTGTGACTTGTTAAAGCACTTAAATCCCACTTTTTCAGAAAATAAAATCATGCTTTGACTTGTTTAATGGCTCTGCAGACAGGGCTCATTTTTGTAAAAAAAAATAAAAATAAAAAAAAGGTTTATTTTGTTAACTTGAAATCTACAACATTAAGGTGAGGGAGGGGCTTATTTATATTACTAGTAATAGTTTGGCTAATATAAGAAGTAAGGTGCTCAAAATAGTGTAGTGTTAAGACAAATGAGTAAATACTCGAGCGATCTTTCTCATATCTTTGCAAACGTTTCATGAATAATCACAGTAATTAAATAAACTGTTAAAAGTGTAACGCCTATAGGCTAGAACACTTATAAGGTAATGTATGCAACAATAAACAATCAGTTACAATTGTACTAAAGTTTTTTAAAACTATTTTCAGGACTTCTATTTTTGCCCTTAGTTTCAAAGCTAGATAACGAATAAGCTAAATAAGCTTTACTAATTACTAAAGTGTTGGTTCAAGCGGAGGAAAGAATAGTCTCCGTGGAGATAATGGGCCAAATTAGATCTACAGTCAGCTAGAGTGGACTCTACAGCTACGTTTAATACGTGGATTAACAATAGTAAATGTTATAGTCATGACAGAGCCTGGTTTAAATGTGTGAAGAGAAAGATAACTTTGAATATGCAAGACTATTGACTTAAAGGCCTGACCAATCAGAGTGGGCTCAGAGCATTTGAATGTGAAAAGCTTTAGGTGTGGAGCAGGAACAATGAGCTGAAAAGAGGAGGAGGAGGGGGGGGCAGCAGAGGTTTCATCCACAGAGGTGAGGGAGGGCTCCTTTGGGGAGGGGCTTTCCACACAGAGCTATAAAAGCCCCCAGTGACTTCCAGCTGGACTCTGGACCTCTGGACTCACAGAGCGGCTCCACAGTCTGTGCTGCTGCTGCCCCTCCAGGAGTCTGTCTGCACACAGGTGAGGAGGATCTGCACACAGACACACTCACATCAGCGAGGTGAGGTCAAAGGTCGTTCTAGACTCAAGTCAAGACGTGTTTTACAATGAAAAATAGACTGGACTTTCTTCTTGCAGCTCCAGCGCTCAGACCATAGATCTAAATAATAGAGATGGGCGGGTCCCATTCAGCCCCATTCATAGTAATGATCCCGAGTGGTCTGTGAAATGAACATGGCTACGAGCCTCCACAGAGCTCCAGAGCCTGTCAGTCAGAGATTTAAGCTTCCACTTTTTATTGATGTACAAAAACAGTGTGGTTAAAACTATGACACATAGCCCAGCGTTGTCTCATGGATCATTGACATTTTTAGAAAAAGTAAAACTCTTTGGAGCCAGGCTTTAAAGCAGTTTAAACGAGGACCAAAGTTACATAGGAATCCTGTTTCCAAAGTGTATTTTGGAGTCGCCAGCCACCAGGGGGTGGTATTGCAGCAATGTCAGCTCCATGAGGACCAAAGAGAAGGGCTTTCCTTGCCCACTGGCTCAGACAGTGATTTAAAAACAGATTTGTTGCCGATTCACAGTGAGCTGATGGGGGAGGGGTGATACTGTATGTGTGAATGAGAACAGAGGGAGGGGGAGGGTCACACCAGGTCTGCAGCAAACTACATTTAGTGTTTTACTGAACAATGTGTGTAACACAACACTAACTCCTGTTTCTGTCTACAGAGAAATGGACCCAGCTCAACCTCTGAAGACTCCCCGCACACAGGGAAAGACATACAGCTGTGAGCAGTGTGACGAGACCTTTACTTACTCATTCAGCCTTAAAGAACACATGAAGATAGATGCTGGAGAGAAGCCCTTTGAGTGTGGCCTGTGTGGACATGTGTTTACTTCATGTGCATATCTAAAAATTCACATGAGAATCCACACTGGAGAGAGGCCATACAGCTGTGAGCAGTGTGAGAAGACCTTTACTCAGTCATCCAGCCTCAAAAGACACATGAAGAGGATCCACACTGGAGAGAGGCCATACAGCTGTGAGCAGTGTGACAAGTCCTTTACTCTGTCATCCACCCTCAAAAGACACATGAGGATCCACACTGGGGAAAAGCCCTTTGAGTGTGGCCTGTGTGGACATGTGTTTACTCAGTCTGCAAGTCTTAAAAGTCACATGAGAATCCACACTGGAGAGAGGCCATACAGATGTGAGCAGTGTGACAAGACCTTTACTCAGTCATCCAACCTCAAAGGCCACATGAAGATACATGCTGGGGAAAAGGAATACAGCTGTGATGAGTGTGGAAAGTCATTTAATCAGCTCTCAGGTCTCAGGCAACACGAGCGAGTCCATGATGGACTAAAGCCGTATGAATGTGAGCAGTGTGGGAAAATATTCAGTCGCTCAGAGAATCTTGAATTTCACATGACAATCCACACTGGAGAGAGGCCATATAGATGTGAGCAGTGTGACAAGACCTTTAGTCAGTCATCCAACCTCAAAGCACACATGAGAATCCACACTGGAGAGAGGCCATATAGATGTGAGGAGTGTGAGAAGACCTTTACTCAGTCATCCAACCTCAAATCACACATGAGGATCCACACTGGGGAAAAGCCCTTTGAGTGTGGCCTGTGTGGACATGTGTTTACTCAGTCTGCAAGTCTTAAAAACCACATGAGAATCCACACTGGAGAGAGGCCATACAGCTGTGAGCAGTGTGACAGGACCTTCACTCACTCATCCAACCTCAAAGACCACATGAAGAGGATCCACACTGGGGAGAAACAGCTGTGATGAGTTTGGTCAGACCTTCAGATATTTTCAGATCAAATGTACTTCATGACATGAACATGTCTGTGTCGTTCACAGAGACTTATCCAGTTCACTCTATTTCAAACTAATGTTTCACAAATGCTGATGTTTTTAGGGAGGTCATAGAATGTAAATCTTAATCTAAATCTTATATTAAAAAAAAACTTTTTTTTTCACATGGAAATATATTTGTGTCACCTTTTTAGAAGTGCAGTGGAAATATTACAAGCCCCGAATTCACATTTTGAAAAGAAAATATTAATTTGACTGGATCTTACAGCCTTTATATAGACCAGTGTAACCCCTCATTTGAAAGCTAAGACCTACAAAACTGATCTAAGACTTTGTTGCCATGTTGTCGTCATCTTTCATTACATTTTTCAGCGCCTTCATTTGTTCTTCGTTATAAAACTGTTTTTATTAGAATAAAATATTGTTTTTCAAAGAATTTCAATCAGAGTTTTGTACCATTTTGTTCTTGCCGCTATATTGTGAAATCCCGTCAGTGGACTCTTCATTTTGAAAGCATTTTAGTTTAGTTTTAATTCTAGTGTTTGAATGAAAATGTGTTTAGTTTTACTCCAGATTTACCCAAACAATTGGTTATATTTTTAGTCTAGTTTTAGTGGAACAAATAACAAACCTTTAAACAAGTGAATCAGTATAAAGATGAAACTCCTGAAAAATAAAGTAATGTGACAGTTTTTAAACTAAGCAAATAGTTCCATCACAATCCCATTTATTAAAGAAATAATAAAATAAAATATTAGATCAAATGAACTTCCTTTCCCCAGAGTCAGTTTTCTTTCTTTAAAATGATTTATAAATGTAGATGTTTGACCTTTAAAGTCGCTTCAGTTCTTGGACAGGCTGTTGTTGTGCTCTTGGGCAGGACACAGGAGGACGATGCTGCAGGTTTAACCGCAGGGCTCCATCTTGTGGCCAATATAAGCAATGCATTTAACACCATCGTCATAGAAAAAGAAAATATGGTCTTAAAAAAAATTACAATAAAAGGAGCTACAACATGTTTCATTTCCCGCCATTTTAATAATAATATATCAGCCACGTAATAAACGCTGTGTTTGAGGACGTTATTTTAATCCGCCACAAGGGGGCAGTGTTGCTCCTTTGTCATGCGTTTGACTCTAATTCAATCTCAGCTCATATTCTCCTATAACAACTTGTGCCCAGACCTTCTTAACAGTCCTTTTCTTCTTGAGCTCCTGTTTCAGCCACAGCCCAGAGAAGAGGGGGAAGTGAAGGAGACAAACAGTAGTTAACCTCTTAACCCCCGCCTGGACCGAGGACATGTTCTCCAGTTTGGCTTTACTCAAATCTAAAAGCTTCTTGGAAAAAGTGTCAAAATAACAAGGATGAAAATGTCACAAAGAAGTGACAAAAAAGCAACGAAAACACAACAACAAATGTGACAAAAGGTCAGACCCACTTGTGTATGCAAATGAGGCGTTACACTGTTGCTCTCCAGTTGAAAAGCTTTTAGATTTGGGTAAAGCCGAACTGGAGAAAATGCGTGCAGTTAAGGCGGGGGTTATGAGGTTAAAGTTTGTGTTTCTGCAGGGGCCCCTCATGCAAAAAAATAATGATACGATAAAATAATGATCCAAAAGTCATTTCTTTCAGTGTGATGGAAACACAATTAATGCTGTGAAGTGAAATGTGCTCCCGTATGAATAAGAATCCATTTTCACACAACCATTGAAATAAAGTACAGGATAAAAATACAATTGAAAAGGAGGAGATTAGTCAAAATTAAAAACAACTTTGCAAAATAGACCCTGAGAGCTGACGGGGAAAAAGCAATTAGTTGTGTTAATGTGTCCCCAGCCCAGATAAGAAAGCAGCTCGTCTGACCTTTACATCAGTGCTTTTTCATTTAGTACAAACTCCACGTCCCCTCAGGGCCACCGTAGTTACGCAAAACCATGCAACCATGCACAATATGCAAAACCATTCTCATTCTTATTTTTTATGAATAAGTTGCACAGGAATTCATCAGTTCCCATAAGTCTGGTGTGAAAGTCACCGTCTTTGTGAGTGAATAATAAGGATGAAATTGTGAGGAATTTATTACTCAGTTAATTTGTGCTAAATTACAAAGATATTAAGATATATCCATAACCAAGGCCACACTAAAGGACATGACAGTAAATCCCAATCCGATCACGGAATAGGCTTCAAAATATGAGAAAAAGTGATATATTCATTTCTATATTGCAATAAGGATATTATATTTTACTAAACCATTACACCATAGTGCATTATTGGGAAATCTTCAGAAAGTCAATAAAATTAAAGTTACGCAGGTAAGAACCTGGAGCGTGAGATCGACAGACGGATCGGTGCGGCGTCAGCAGTGATGCTGGTGGGACTATGTCTCTGAGCTGGCCTGGTGTCCCTCGGGGTCCCCCCAGAACATCTGGAGGAGTGTGTCTGGGCATCTCTGCTGAGACTGCTGCCCCCGCGACCCGGCCCCGGATAAAGAGGAAGAAAATGGATGGATGGTAGGGTTGGGCCATATCGTTATCGCAATATCATTTTTTGATATGGTCATTTTTACGCTCAGCTCCTTCAGAGCAGCAGAAACACTGCCTGTGGAGGACACGGTGCTTAACAAGTTAAATCAAAGAAGGATGTAAACGGCTCGAGTCGATCATATTTACAAGGAAATGAATATGGCGCTAAATATCTTTGCATTAATCTTCCCAATAGGCGAAAGGCTGGAACTTTGAACTAATTTGTCCGTTGTCAAATATATCGTTATCGTTCTTTTTTATATCGTGATAGAGACTTTAGGCCCTATCGTCCTGCCCTAATGGATGAGGGGAGGGAAAAACCTAAAACAACAGACAGATGTCAATGTGAGTAGTTTAATCTACAAATACCGTGAGGAGCACAATACAGACACAATCTGTTGTGTTCTGCCTAAACTGAGCCATCTTAATAGTTTCAGCTGTTTTCATTAGACTTCTCTCAAGTAGAACCCATGTCCTCTTTCTAAAGCCATGCCACGTGAAACAGACCTTTCCCAGGAGCTTAAACCCGTGTGAACTCGGATCCTCTCCTTTGACGAGGAAACGCAGACAACACTTCACTGCGGCGCAAAACGCTCGGATTGGGATTGATTCCTGTTCACGTGTGTTTCTGACTCATTAAAGCTCTACAGTTTTTATCTTCAGGAGGCACACTTCACCTGAGGAAGCCGAGGAAAGGAACAGAAATGCTCACTTAGATCCAGATGAAGTCAAAACCAGCTGCAGGACAGTCAGGGGGTCATATTGGCCAGTTGATGGGACAATAAAGCGCAGCTGGGAGTGGGACACCTTTCTTATTCTTTTATTTAGGCTAATTATATTTCTCTGTTATCGATTATGATTGATGTGTTTTCTGTGGCTCCTCTCGTGATGCAGGTGTGGGCGGCTCTTGATGCCTCTTCAGTGTTCCAGAGGAAATGTGTAATGGTGCGTTCAGGTCCCCAGTTGGGAAATGCACGTGAACGCTCGCTCAACTGGGGGAAACGACTGGGGGAACTCGGGTCAAGACGAGCTTCCCGACTTCCTGACTGTGGAAATCAGCTGATCTGTTCTTTTATCGTCTAATGTGAGCTTTTTACTTAAACTTTGAGTTCAGTGTGAGCTGTCGTCATCCTCGCAGTAACAACATTGCGAGTGAAATCAATGCTAGGACAAAGTGAATTTCTGTGATATTTTTTTAAACTAACAAACTCACTTTTAGCTTGTGAGATGCTAACAACACATTTAAATGATTAGCTCAGCGAAGCGCTAATCAATGATAAATGACAGCAGGATCCCCACTTTCCCACAAAAAACCACATGAACACAAACTAACTGGGGCAATGATGTCACAACTCCCCAGTCCACTTGAACGCACCATAGGTCTCAAATGTCTTTAGCTCATAGCCGTTTGTTTACTTTCAAAACGCTGCTTCCTTCAGGACCATTATCGACTCTTTGCAGCAAAGAATCCACCAAACCCCACAAAACACGACAAAGATGTACAAAAGTATCCGGTGAAACAATGTGGAGCAAATGCAGTTCACAGAAAAAGGCAAAAAACCAGGAGAGAGGGAGGTTGCTGCTTGTTTACACGTCGCCATGACGACAGTTTACTTTTCAAAGCGGAAACCATCAGGACCGTGTCTTTGTGAGGCTGCAGCCGAAACTACCTGGGATTAGCTGGACTAAATTGTAAGTTTGATCACCTTTTATATTTATTCATGTACTGTTTACTAGTATTTCTGTTACTAGTATTTCTGTTACTAGTATTTCTGTATGTACTTATTCAGTTGTTAAACTCCGTGAGGTTGTGTTCTGTGAGGTTTAGAAGTGTGAAGCTCGTCTTTGCTGCAGGACAGAGTTTTCAGCATCTTTGTACTCGCTAGTCCAGGAAAAGACACATTTTGTAGTTTTTATCATGAACCTCTTAATCCTCCGCCGTAACCGAGTGTATTTTCTCCAGTTCGGTTTTACCAAAATCTAAAAGCTTCTCGACTGGAGTTTACAGCCTAAAGACCAGAGTAACGCATCATTTGAAAGCTATGGCCTACAAAACTAATCGTAACATTGTCACATTTAAGCCTTTGGGGGTGTGTGTGTGTGTGTGTGTGTGTGTGTGTGTGTGTGTGTGTGTGTGTGTTTGTTCATCTCGTACAGGACTAGAATTACCTGGGGACCTCAGAGTTTGCAAAATTACCCAAGGAAAAAAATCGGGGGAATTTTTACCTTCCAAATGACTGACATGGCAGATTCACACTGCACTAGACATTCCGAGGACGTCAGTAATATTTATTTTTGGCCTGAGGTCCGGAGGTAATTCTAATCCTGTGTGAATAGGGCTTTAGTCACTGACATCTCTAATATTTGCTGCCCTCCAAGCAAGCGTTACCATGGCGCCTATTGCTGGGTTTCAGGTGACATCACAGCGTTCAAAGTCCAATTGCCATGGAAACAGCTGTTTTGTTTTCCATCACTGTTCCCTTAAATGCACGATAATGTGTGTGATGTCATAACTGTCTTAGTGTGGTCAGGCCGCTCAAAGCTCCAGCCATTCGTGGCCAGCTGCGCTCTCAGGCAGACGCAGGACTTTCTCATCATCTTTTCAACTTTTTTCCTGCAGAGGGACGACCTGAAAACTACCGCGGCACAGAAACGTCCACCGTGCTCAAACAGAAGTGATGCAGATGGAGCCAACACCTGAAACAATGCAGCCTGTCCTCTATGGCGGCGCCCAGGACCAGCCGGAGAGAGGGGCCTCTCACATCATGGTCCCTGCCATATCCAGGAGACGGCTGGAGCCACTCGTCAACACCTTCTGGGAGAAGATGTCGACTGCAGACATGAACGGGAGCGAGTCCAGAGCAGAACTGGCACTGTTGTTTTTGGAGATTGTGGCCGTCACCTCCCAAGAGATCCTTGAGTCCTTCAGGAAGTACACAGGAGCTCTAAATCTACCCGAGGCGCCGCACATTTCCAAAAAGACTGTGGAGAGGTCACTGCGGTCATGGAGATTTTTCAGATGTTGCCGTGGGCGTGAGTCCTCTGAGGAGCTGGTGGACCTGGTGAGCAATGAAGTGTCCTACAGGGTCAACAAGGCCTTGTGTCAGAGTGAGGGGGGTAAAGACCAGGCCCTGTCAGCTGAGGTTACCTGTCGCCAAGTGCCAACAGACGAGAGCTTGCAAGACAGACAAGATCCCAAGAATACAAAGTTCCACACTTTCAAAGAGCATCTTTTATGCAGATGCTTTCCAGGTCTACTCACCAGGTCTGAAGAAGAATCTTCAGAAGAAGAATCTGCAGACTCAAAAGGATCCCCTGAGCCGCTCACTCCATCCTGCATCAAACCGTACACTCCTGACAGTCTGAGAGAGGCCACACACGCAGTGAGGGACATCCTGGAGCAGGAGCTGAAGGGAGGGGACCAGCTGGAGGTTTCAACGTGCTGGGACCAAGACAGTGAAGACACTGCATCTGACGTTGTGACCATCATTGTGGAAAATGTGCCCCGTTGTGATGACGCCTCTTTACCTGCCACCCCTGTAGCGGCTGAGGCGGCACAAGAGAAGATCAAATCCTTCTTTGTTTGCCGTTACGCCAAAAGCTCATTTAAAAACCTGGTGAGTAAACTGTGTTGTCAGCAAACCTACGTCACGGAGAATGTCCTGGAGGAAGCATCTCCTCTCCTGAAGGAGCTGTCACAGCCTGCCCAGCTGCTGTCTAAAGCAGAGCAGCAGCCTGCCTGGTCTGACGAGGAGTGCCTGTATCGGAGACTGTCCCAAGACATTGATAACGGACAATATGAGGAGCTGAGCGAGAAGCTGTCAGAGATCCTCTCTACGAACATTCCACCACAGGCAACACAGCCACACCTCAAGAACATCCGTGCACATGTCGACTCCTTCATGTGGGACATCAGGGACTGGCTCCACCTCCAGCAGCGTCAGAATCCCAGCTCAGACCCAGTGCAGAGGACTCTGTCAAGGATCAGTCAACTGTCCTTTCTAACGGTCTCACGGTCCCCGCGATCCCCCCGACTGTCTCCAACCTGCCTAAGGAAGGGGGCTGAGAACTTTAAATATGCCTCGCCAATGCCTCTGACCCTTGAAGACGCACTTGAGGACCTTGGAGCGCAGGTCTCTCCACAGGACAGAGAGCTGTTTAGCGCCGCTGCAGCTGCTCCGACAGCTCAGTCTGTCCCGCGTCTGCATAAGTGGGACACAACCCACATCATCGACTTGGTGTATGAAGTGGCGTCCCGGGTCATGCAGTCTAATAGAATTCCTGAGTTGAAGGACGTGTCTGTGGACCTGATGCAGGAGCTGGAGTCACAGATGAGCCAGTGGGAGATCACAGTCTCCCCAGATGATCACAACATCCAAAGAGTTGCCAAAGCCGTGTACACGGAGCTGTGCCGAGGCAGGAAGAAGAACTATGTGACCCTCCACGTCATGGTGTGTAAAGAATATATCTCCACCATCGTTCAGCACATCCATCAACATGTCACACCTCCAGAAGGAAAGCTCGCAGTGAGCTTCTTCTGCAGGCGTTTCTAAACCCTCACCATCACCCTCAGCATCAGTGAGTGAGGCAGCATTAAAAAACTCAATAAAAATATGAATAACTACTACTTTGATCTCTTTGACCAATTGTTTGTGTTGACCTACATGTGTTATTACCCAAAATCGTTATCACAAGGAAATAAGTTGATAAACCTAGTAACTGACTAAAATCAATAATGATTATGATCTTTAGAGAGTACTAGTACAGCAAAACTCGACACAAATACCAACCCTGCCACCAGATAAACACCTTGAGCTGACACATTTCACACCTGTTACTGACAAAACAATGGAAGAGGTTATCTCCGGTCTGAGTTCATGCACATGCTGCCTTGATGAATTGCCCACTAGATTTCTGAAGTCTGTACTGACCAGCTTGTTACCACAACTTGTTCAGTTAGTTAACATCTCATTTGAGACGGGAGCATTTCCAAAGGCTTTGAAAACCGCGGTCATTAAGTCGCTTCTAAAGAAGAGCAGCCTTGATCCCAAGATACTGAACAACTACCGGCCCATATCAAACCTACCATTCTTAGGAAAAGTCCTAGAGAAAGTAATCTATCAACAGCTCACTTACTTTCTCCTACCTAACACTGTGTTTGATACTTTCCAGTCAGGATTTAGGCCCCGCCACAGCACTGAGACAGCTCTGATCAAGGTGACAAATGATATCCGTATGAACACCAACGCAGGTAAGGTCTCAGGTTTAGTTCTGCTGGACCTGAGCGCTGTCTTTGACACAGTGGACCACAGGATCTTACTCGAGGATGGGACGTACTTTGTCGAAATTGGCAACTGTGTCTCAGACAAAATTTCCATGACCTGTGGAGTCCCCCAGGGGTAAATCTTGGGACCACTCTTATTCAACTTGTACATGCTTCCATTGGGTCAGCTGATAAACAGCAACAATGTGTCGTACCACAACTACGCAGATAACACTCAGATCTACGTTTCACTGACGGCAGGTGAACATGGACCAGTAGATACTCTCTGTCACTGCATCGAACAGATCAGTTTGTGGATGCAAAACAACTTTCTCCAACTAAACTCAGACAAAACTGAGATCATTGTTTTTGGCCCACAGACACAAAGACAAAGTGTTATCAGTCACCTTGAGTCTCTCTCTCTAAAACCAAAAAATCAGGTTAGAAATCTAGGAGTAATCATGGACTCAGACCTGAACTTAAACAGCCACATCAAAGCAATAACATATCATCAGCTTTTTACCATCTGAAAAACATTAAGATCAGAGGAATAGTGTCAAAACCAGACTTGGAGACACTCATCCATGCGTTTGTCTCCAGCAGGTTAGACTACTGTAACGGCTGCTCACTGGCCTTTCTAAACGAGCTGTTAGAGCTGCAGAACATCCAGAACGCTGCTGCTCGAGTCCTGACAAGAACCAGGAAGTACCACCATATTAGTCCAGTGCTCCGGTCTCTGCACTGGCTTCCTGTCACTCAGAGAATAGAATTTAAAACAGCTCTGCTTGTGTACAAGTCTTTTCATGGTTTGGTACCAAAGTACATCTCTGACATGTTAGAGCCGTATGAACCATCTCGCGCCCTGAGAACTTCAGGGAGGGGTCTCCTGGTGGTTCCCAGAGTCAATAATAAACACGGTGAAGCTGCGTTTCAGTTTCATGCTGCTAAAATCTGGAACAGTCTTCATGAGGATGTGAGACAGGCCTCAACTCTGACAATGTTCAAATCCAGGCTGAAAACAGCTCTTTTTACCCGAGCAGATGAAAACTGAAATTATTCTATCTGCACTCTTGCCTTTTACTGTAATTGATTAATTTTTATGTTGCACTTGGAATTGTGTATGAATTGTGCTCTACAAATAAACTTTCCTTGCCTATAACATGAACGGCAGCATATTTCGTCCCATACACAGGGGGTGACTGTGATTTTTGACACTGATTTAAACCAATTGGTACAACCTACTTTCAATATATTAAGCATTTTCTCCAGCAGCAACGTCAGTGCTTTTATTGGAGTCATATTTGAGCAGCGGTATTGTTCTTGCTGATACTCACATGTGATGATGACCAGGCCGGTCTTCAAGAGCAGGCCCACGGGCCTCTCCCAGCGCTCGGCCACTCGCGCCACGACCGGAGGAATGAGGATCTCAGCCGGGACGTAGAACTGAAGGGCAAACGTGATGAAGATCCAGAAGCAGTAGAGCAGCTTCACCAACTGATACGTCCTAGGACAGAGATGGGACAGAGAGCGGAGAAATGGTCAGTCTCCAACCAGCAACTTGTACCACTCTGGTCCTATTCAAGTATAAATCAGAATCAGAATAGGTTTTATTGCCGTTGTCATGAACAGGGTCACAACTAGGAATGTTACTCGGTGCGTTGGCCACATGCGCTGAACGCACCAGGGCAGCCTTACATGGCGCCCCTTTTGTTGCTGAAAGTAGAAATCACAATAAAGCAAGCACATACATAGACAACTATACACAAATCTACAGAAGCTTCATGAGTCAAGTTGGATCAAAGTGGAATTAAACACTAAACGAGTACCCAATGTACCGAGGCACAGGTTACATCAAAAAGTGTCCGTCAATTAGGGTTTTTTTTTTTGCTTTGACTGAAAATGTTGAAGGTTTTGCTTTGTTTTTCACACGGAAACTGAACAGCTTTTAGTGCTGCGACGGATCTCACATCGGAGCGGCGAGTGCATGGATTTGGATAAACTCTGGAAGAAGAAGAGAGGAAGTTGTTATGACTCGTCTCAGGATAGGGCACTCGGGCCTCAACAGTACCCTTAAGAGGGTGCACAAGCACCCAACAGGTGCTTGTCCTCACTGTGAGCAGGAAGAGACGGTGCGCCATGCGCTCAACAGGCGTTTCTCACGAGTGTGAAGCCGTAATGTTTGGCGTCCAACTAGAGGCAGATGGGACGTGGACGCACGTTTGGTCTGTACGCACCTTAAGGACAGGGGACACCCGCGCCGCTCCTCACCGCCTGCTGCCGATACTTATATTTGGACTTTATGTTTGCTGGATACTTGATTCACCTGAACTTTACATTGTCTTATTTACGGCTCTGTTTTATTGCCTTAATGTTCGGTGCAGCCCTATGAGGCAACTCCTGTTGTGATATTGGGCTATACAAAACCATTGATGACTTGTTCACAGAAAATATAGCAATCTTGGCCCTCTCTACTCAGAGCCTACATGCCTGATTCTGAAGTGAAAACATTCTATAAAATGATATATTTTCCTCATATTTATGTCAGTAATCTACTGCTCAAGTTTCAAGTTTGACTTGAACAGTTTTCCCATACATTCTTTCTTATTGCCTAAATGACAGGAGCGAGGCCTCAGAGCTCCATTTTTAATTTTGAAATTCACTGTTGAACTTAAAATCATAAGTCTACTGGTTTTGGGCGTTGTTGTGTTTTCTTTTCTTTTTTCTCGATAACTTTTCTCCTGGCGCTTGAAAACGGCTCAAACTGTTCAAATGAAGAAATCAAATAAAGACTTCCCGGTGCTGGTTGAGGCGTGGAAGAAACAGCTACATCCAAATAAAGTCTGCATACGTTCATTGCCTATAGTTTAAAGGCCAAAGATGATCAGGACGCACATCCGAAAGACAAATGATATGAAAATAGATCCAATTCTTGCTGTAAGTGTTTCCATGTCGAGGTAAAAGCAGATTCCCAAACTTAACAAACTTAATGATCCAGGGAGAGTCGTGAATGCACAATTCCAAGATCCTGCCACTGCTTCTTCATTTCTGTATCAGCGTCTAAAAGTGAAAGTTAACATACAGCACATGGCACAGCTGATTTTGACTTTCACTTCTGTATGGACTGAACCCAACGGCCAATCAGAGACGGGCAGGCTGTAGTAAAGTCTATTTTATGAATGAGTTTATAGGAAAACATTTGCATTAGATTTTTCCAATCGCTGTTCAATATAAAAGACAAAATAGAATAATTACATAGTAGGCTATTTGTTTAGTGAGTGAGCGCTCGGCCCCACCTAGTGGTTAAATGTTGTATATACAAAGGTGTTTTGATGCAAGACTAAAGCCCAGTGATATCAGCCGGTGGTTGGTTTCCTGTCACATGAATATTAATGAGCTTGGCCACGCCCATAACGACCCAGCCCACTTTACCCCAAAGGCACTTGAAACACAAACCTGCGGGCGCGGCCCCTCCCTAAATGAACCGGTCTCAAGTGAACTGAACTGGTCCGGTCCCATTGAAACCATAACCATAAAGGCAGGACAGTCGTTATCACACCTTAGGGGCATTTCCACAGGAGCAGACCAGTTCAGTTCACTTGAGACCGGTTCATTTAGGGAGGGGCTGCCTTTAGGGTTGTTATGGGAGGGGTCAAGCACATTTATATCCTTGTCTCGTGTTTTGTGTTGATTTGAAAGTGATTCCTGCCACAGACCTCCTGAACACAAATGCAGTAGTGTGTTTGCCTCTTATTGGAGAGAGACGTCATATACTGGACCACTCCTTCATTCAGTTCAGTTTAATAAAACACTCTTGAAATAACAATAACATCATATATGCTACACACGTTTTACAAGAGACTTTTAAACACTGAAGGAAAGTTTAAAAGTGACTTCATTAACCAGATCTTTATTTAAGGAAAGGGCTCCCTGTAATCTTGTGCCACAGTCCCATTGGTCTGACTTCAGTGCAGATGTTTTAGGTTCAAACCCCACATGGACCGGCTGTTTATCAGTATCTTTTTTACACTATTGCAAACGTAACCATTACATGACTACATTGTGTTGATATTTACATTAAAACAGAGGAGGAGGAGAGAGGAGAATTTATTTCCAATTTCCCCCCATATTTTACCTTTTTTCCCCAATTTATTTTAAATGTTTTTCCCCATCTTTCCCCTATATTCCCCCAATTGTTCCCTTATATTTCCTACTTGTGTGAAGCCAAAGGCAGATTGGTGCCATCACTCTATGGTAGACAATAAAGTTTCTATCCTCTTGTATTTTTCCTGTTCACCTCATTGTGCTTTGTCCGTGTGTGGAAGAATATGTTTTAATATGACATCATCATTGTTCTCTGTGCAGAGCTCGACTCCTCCTTCCATGCAGATGTAGAGGCGTCTAGACTCTTTTATAGACACAAACTTCTCAGTTTTTATTAACCCCCCTCCCCCATTTTTCCTCTTTCTGTATTTTCACATTTTTAGACTCTGGAGATGAATTCGATTTTATACATTTGCAAATCTTCCTAACAGTAGTTTTAATCTCATCTTGGGCAGAGAAACTACTTTTGAACTAAACGTTTCACATGAGTAAAACAACAATACAAAAAAGCCCCCCCTCCGCACACACACTGCCGTTTACTTTACACATCACATTGACTTTTAAGAAAAAAACATGTACAATAGGCCAGGATGAATGAGTGTGTTTGAGAGTGTGCATGGGGGCAACGGATGCAAATTAGCCCAAAGCTACAATCCGGTGTGGCTCGTTTACATGCATGAGACCCATGTATGTTCATTAACATGCACTGTCCCGACCAAATAAATTTAATATTCGAGTTTTTTTTTTATCATTTTTATTTTACGTATCAGTAATATATATTGAAACATACTTTGTTTTTTTTGTAAATGTAAATAAATACTCATTAGGGGAGCTCCTCCTCTTATTATTTTATCGTATCATTATTTTTTTGCATGAGGGGCCCCTGCAGAAACACAAACTCTAACCTTATAACCCTCGCCTTAAGGTCAAGGTCAAGTTTATTTATAAAGCACATTTAAAACAACAATGCTGCCCAAAGTGCTGTACACAAAAATACATGTATATAAAATACACAATTTGAATATAATAAAATTAAAATACAGATGCGGAAAAACAAAATTCAACACCAGCAAAAAAAGTCCTGCTCAGTTTTAATTAAAGGACTTCGCAAACAAATGGGTCTTCAACATAGACTTAAAAATGCCTAAAGACTGGGCTGCCCTAATATTTAAGGGAAGACCATCCCAAAGCGTCGGAGCCGCGACGGCAAAAGCCCGGTCTCCTCTGGTCGACATTCGTGACCTCGGTACGTCTAACAGAAACTTGTTAGCTGACCTCAATGTTCTGCTCGGAGTATGAACAGATAGAAGCTCAGAAAGGTACGCAGGAGCCGTCCCATTCAAACACTTAAACACCAACAACAACATTTTAAACTGAATTCTGTGTTTTACAGGGAGCCAATGTAAAGAGGCCAACACAGGGGTTATATGTTCAAACTTTTTGGTTCCAGTGAGTAGATGCGCGTAACTGCGCACATTTTCTCCATTTCGGCTTTACCCAAATCTAAAAGCTTTTCAACTGGAGAGCAACAGTGTAACGCCTCATTTGCAAACACAAGTGGGTCTGACCTTTTGTCACATTTGTTGTTGCGTTTTGTTGCTTTTTTGTCACTTCTTTGTTGCATTTTCATCCTTGTTATTTTGACACTTTTTCCAAGAAGCTTTTAGATTTGAGTAAAGCCAAACTGGAGAACATGTCCTCGGTCCAGGCGGGGGTTAAGAGGTTAACTACTGTTTGTCTCCTTCACTTCCCCCTCTTCTCTGGGCTGTGGCTGAAACAGGAGCTCAAGAAGAAAAGGACTGTTAAGAAGGTCTGGGCACAAGTTGTTATAGGAGAATATGAGCTGAGATTGAATTAGAGTCAAAAATGCTTCAAAAATAACTGAACAAGTGGCTCAGACGTCCTGTCCATGATTTATTCTTCACACCGCGAGACTTTGATGAAACATTTAATTATCTTTTGGTGTGTGCACGTATTCACTGGCCTTTCTAAACGAGCTGTTAGAGCTGCAGAACATCCAGAACGCAGTCCTGACAAGAACCAGGAAATACCACCATATTAGTCCAGTGCTCCGGTCCCTGCACTGGCTTCCTGTCACTCAGAGAATAGAATTTAAAACAGCTCTGCTTGTGTACAAGTCTTTTCATGGTTTAGCACCAAAGTCCATCTCTGACATGTTAGAGCCGTATGAACCATCTCGGGCCCTGAGAACTTCAGGGAGGGGTCTCCTGGTGGTTCCCAGAGTCAGGACTAAACACGGTGAGGCTGCGTTTCAGTTTCATGCTGCTAAAATCTGGAACCGTCTTCATGAGGATGTGAGACAGGCCTCAACTCTGACAATGTTCAAATCCAGGCTGAAAACAGCTCTTTTTACCCGAGCAGATGAAAACTGAAAGTATTTTATCTGCACTCTTGCCTTTTACTGCAATTGATTAATTTTATGTTGATGTTTTATTGATTTGATCTGTTTTCTTGTAACTTTATGCAACTGTGAAGCACTTTGAATTGCCTTGTGTGTGAATTGTGCTCTACAAATAAACTCGCCTAAAAATATAACCAATTGTTTGGGTACAAAACTCGGATTGAAATTCTTGAAAAACAAGATTTTATTCTAATAAAAACAGTTTTATAATGAAGAACAAATGAAGGCGCTGAAAAATGTCTGTGTAAGTTCTCAGTCGTACAGGAGTTGTCCATCTTAAATGAAGGTACTTGATTCATCTTCTGTACTCAAGGATCAGCATTTGTGAAACATTAGTTTGAAATAGAGTGAACTGGATAAGTCTCTGTGAACGACACAGACATGTTCATGTCATGAAGCACATTTGATCTGAAAATATCTGAAGGTCTGACCACACTCATCACAGCTGTTTCTCTCTGGTGTGGATCCTCTTCATGTGTCTTTTGAGCAGGGGCGGCGCCAGGGGGGGGCTAGGGGGGGCTTGAGCACCCCCTGAGATTGTCAAAGCACCCCCAAAGATTTATGCCTCTTAATCATAGGAGAACTAGTTATCTCTACAGACATTCATAGTGCATTATAGGCTGTTTCATGTGAAAAGGAGTATGTGGGACAAATAATAATTTTAACTAAAGGAGAGGGCCTGGGCCGCCCAGGCTAAGACCCATTTTTACGTTAATACGGCCGTGCATCAGAACGCATGGTCAGCGACGCTCCATGTCGGACTGAGCGTGACTCCATGTTCATTATAGTCATGACATTTACCATCGATTTGATCAATCATTATGAGACAATATTAAGTTAGGCTGTAAATAAAATAAAATCCAAAAAGCTCACATTCGCGCAGAGCAATTTCCCGCGCCTGAAGTGTTGTTTGTCCTAATGTCCTTACTGTCCGAATGCTATAGTGGCCCAAGTAAATAAATGTGAGCAAAATGGAGCGTTTTTTGGTCCCTATAAGCACGATGCGTTACGAATGCCAAGGATCACGAATGTGAGTGGACTTTGATGATTTGGAGTAGAGGTTTCACGCGCCGCCACTAACTGTTGCGACCTGTTACTACGCGTTACGATTAATGGCACGAATTATTACGCACGGTCACGAATATGCGTCCCGCGCTGCTGCGTGGTGTCCCACGCTGCTGCGTGGTGTCCCGCGGTGCCACGGGCTGTTACGGGTCACTAGGAATATTCGCGTTCTGTCCGAAATCTGTCAAGAATTGGGCGAAAGTGGAGTGATCTTCTTGCGCCGGGTTGGAGGCGGAGCAGAGGTCATGCTCTCCCCTGAGTCATTGGGCTCGTCTGGCTCCAACTCCCGAACATCAGGTACGAAGCAGGAGGAAGAAAGGTCGGATGAACACTTTCAGCACCCCGCGGAGCGGCAGCGCCAGGTGCTGTCCGTGGCTTGGAGCGCGGATTGGCCGACTTTGTGACACTTTTCCTCGGCATAGCGACTGCAGGTACCAACATTTACTTTGGGCGTAGCGTGTGTTTCTGTCAATTTTGAGCGTAAAAACAGTGATTCTGCTCCACGAATGATCTACGAATGCTCTCACGCTGAATTACGAAGCGCCACTACTCCTCACGAAAGGACACGCTCCGTTGCGAACTCCACGAACAGAGGGTGATTCGTGACATTCGTGGAAGATTTTTTGACAGACAAAAACTTTCTCCACGAACGTCACGAACTGATGCGTTCTGTTAAGAATCCCATTGAGATGCGTTAAGTCACGTCACGAACGTCACGAATGACGGAAAAATGACATTCGTAACGCATCGTGCTTATGTGTAAACGCAGCATAAACGACCCCGAGTGGAGTCTACGGAAAATGAGTCGGAGAATGCCGTTTGTACAAACTCAAAATCTATGCCAAACACCTGTGAGGAAATCTCTTCGAACTCGGAGGAGGAGGAGGAGGAAGGTAAAAGAGTGCCACCGCGGGCCGATGCTAATGAAGCTGCAGGTTCTAATGTGGTTTCGGGTACTGCTGGTCAGGAGTCTCAGTCTTGTACTGATATCAGCGCACATCCACAAAATGGTCCCAGCCAACCACTCCTACAGAAATACCCCACAAGACAATATGGAGCGCAGCAGCGCAGTTTTAATAAAGGCTGGTTTGATCTATATTCATGGCTCGAGTACAGTGTTACCAAAGTTATTATTTTGATTATATTATTATGCTTGATGCAACTCTTGCATGCAGCCAGGGTGTGTTTAAAAGGGGACATTCGTAAAGATGACATGCTGTTATGGCACACTGGAACACACATGTCCTTCCCACGCGGGTCACATAAAAACAACTCCGCGGTGGCTCTTCTGTGCGATGTGCCTCATGGTAAACAAACGCGGATCCGGAGCGCATCCTCCTGTCCTCCACCGCGCGCAACAGTTCCACCGGCTGCTGACGCTTTTGCAATCCACTCTGTAGGATATTTTCCCATGCGCTTGCGGTGGAATACACGCGTACATACGTTATTATTGGATTATGTTGCCCAATACAACTGACTGCGCACATAACTGTATGTTATGTTGAGCACCCCCAGGCAAGACCTCAGCACCCCCTAAGCACCCCCTATGACAAATGTCTGGCGCCGCCGCTGCTTTTGAGGTGGGATGAGTGAGTAAAGGTTTTGTCACACTGCTCACAGCTAGATGGCCTCTCTCCAGTGTGGATCCTCATGTGTGCTTTGAGGCTGGATGAGTGAGTAAAGGTTTTGTCACACTGCTCACAGCGGTATGGCCTCTCTCCAGTGTGGATCCTCATGTGGTCTTTGAGGACAGATGACTGAGTAAACACATGTCCACACAGGCCACACTCAAAGGGCTTTTCCCCAGTGTGGATCCTCATGTGTGCTTTGAGGTTGAATGACTGAGTAAAGGTCTTGCCACACTGCTCACAGCTGTGTGTCTTTCCCTGTGTGCGGGGAGTCTTCAGAGGCTGAGTTGGGTCCATTTCTCTGCAGACAGAAACAGGAGTTAGTGTTGTGTTACACACATTATTCAGTAAAACACTAAATGTAGTTTTCTGCAGACCTGGTGTGACCCTCCCCCTCCCTCTGTTCTCATTCACACATACAGTATCACCCCTCCCCCATCAGCTCACTGTGAATCAGCAACAAATCTGTTTTTTAAATCACTGTCTGAGCCCGCGTCCTTGTGGGTTACCGTAGAGCGTTATGAGCCAGCCCCCTCCGCCGCGTAAACACAGTCAAAACAAGAATGGCAGCGTGTAGCAGAGAACTACTTCCAAAGAAAGGCACAGTTAATTCCATAATTTGGGACTGGTTTGGGTTTGATGCAGCAGACGAAAGACAGACGAAGCCTCGCTGCAAAACATGTTCAAAGACTATTGCTACAGGGAGTAGCAGTACAACAAATCTATTCCAGCACCTGAGGAATAAGCATCCCGAAGAATGGGAGAAGTGCAGCCAGCGCCGTAGCGAAGACGGCAGTTCTAGCACACCAGCTAAAAAGCAAACTACACTTCTAGAGAGCTTTACAAACTGTGTGCCTTATGATAAGAATGGAGCGCGATGGAAAGCGATTACAGAGGCTATCACGTTTTATATTGCCGCAGACATGCTGCCAATTTATTCTGTCAAAAAGCGAGGCTTTAATCGCCTGTTAAAAGTATTAGATGCGAGGTACGTTGTCCCCAGTCGCAAGTATTTCGCCGATGTAGCGCTGCCTCACCTGTACAATACAACTCGTGAAAAGATCCGCGGTGAGCTGGAGGAGATGCCGTTTTACTCAGCCACCACGGACCTGTGGTCCAGCCGGACGATGCAGCCATATATGAGTCTGACGGTCCACTATATCAACACCAGCTGGACACTACGCAGCATCTGCCTCCAGACAGCGTATTTCCCCGAGGACCACACTGGTGACATAATTGCCCATGGTTTAAAAGACGCTCTCAGCTCCTGGGGACTTTCGGAGAAACGACTCGTTTGCATGACAACTGATAGTGGCACCAACATCATAAAAGCTCTTAAGGATAACAACTGGCCCAGCCTGCAGTGTTTTGGGCACAAACTCCACAACGCTATAGGTAAGAGTTGGTGTAAGAATAAATACACATACTTACACATTGTAGCGTATTGTTTGCTCATTAATTTAGTAGCCAGAACATGGTACATATTTCAACTGGTTTACACATACAAGTGGGGCGCTTTTAATTAGACTGGGTTACATAAGGTAATAAATTAATAAACCTGACTTTTCCTTAAGCTGCATTTATTATACAACATCATGTATTAAACTGTCACAGCTATTACAATTGTGATGAAAGTACAGAACAATTTGTCAAAACTCACATAATTAAACACTACTTATAGTCTAAGCTTGGAGAGACAAAAAATATACTAAATATCTTTTCACATTTATCACAGAGAATGGCGTGAAGGACCCAAGGATTGATCGGGCCATAGGGGTCTGCAAAAAAGCTGTATCAGCCTTCTCTTACAGCTGGAAAAAAAGGCGAGACATGACAGAGGTGCAGACTGAGCTTGGACTTCCCCAGCATCTTTTGATCTCAGAATCCCCAACACGTTGGGGGTCTCGTCAAAAGATGATTGAGCGCTTTCTTGAGCAAGAGAAGGCAATAACTCGTGTCCTTGGTGCGGACAAGAAAACACGTCATCTTGTTCCCACGTGGCAAGATTTGGAAGTATTAGAAGCCACCAACAAAGCAGTGAAACCTCTCCAGAACTTCACTGATGCACTGTCAGGGGAATCATATGTCAGTGTGTCATGCATCAAACCAGTGCTGCATTTGTTTAAAACAAGTCTCCTTCTGCCAGAGGAGGAAGATTTGGAGCTAACAAAAACAATCAAAGCCAACATCATGCGTTATCTCGAACGTAAATACTGTGATTTGGAGAAAGAGGAACTTTTGGACATGGCCACACTTTTAGACCCGAGGTTCCGTACAACCTATATTGATGCAATTAAATTGGAAGCTGTCAAAAAAAGAGCAGTGTCTGAGATCTCTGCTCTCTGCAACTCTACCACAGAGGAAGCTGGGCCCTCTGATGTTCAAGAGAACACCCCACCAAAAAAGAAAATGACTCTGGGTGCCTTCTTTAAAAACCGTGCACCATCCACCCCACACCCACAATCAGAGAAAACAAAAATTGAGACTGAGCTTGCAACATATTTGCTTATTCCAGACATAGAGCCAGACACAGATCCTCTTGAATGGTGGAAGCTGCATCAGGCCAATTTTCCAAGACTAAGCTTACTGGCTAAAAAATATCTTGCTATTCCAGCTACTAGTGCTCCCTCCGAGAGGGTATTCAGTGTGGGTGGGGGAATAGTTACCTGCAACCGGGCCTGCCTCAAACCTGAGGTTGTGGACAGGCTCATCTTTCTTGCAAACAATGCTTAGAATGAGCATGCATAATATTTCAGAGATCTAATGTTTTGTTGTTAAAGATAAAAGTTTACATTTGTTATCCTTTGATAAGTAGGCTATATGTCTGCCACAGGCATGTTTAATTTTTTTTATATTCACATTATGCTGAGAGGCTAAGAGAAGAGTTTATTTTATTTTTTTATTGTAATGTTATATGTTACAAAATATGTAGTTATCTGATTTCTTAATCAGAAAATGTAAGCTACTGTGAAGTTGATGTTGCACTTTTGCTTAAACCTGGGTTAAAGCTTGAAATTGTTGAATAACAGAGCCTCATTTACTTGCATTTTAACTCTTGAGGACAATCACAGCAATAAATTTGCACTTTTGACAATATATCTGATGTCTCCAGTCAGAGATTTTTTTTAGGCAAAATCGCCCAGCCCTAATATATATGTTGCACTCTCCAACAGAACAGGCACAAACTTGGAAGTTTTGCAACTTTATTTAGTCCAGTTCAGTCAAACACATTGAGGCACGCTGGGACCAGCGTCACCATAGCGCGCACACACAGGCCTCACTCACTAACCCTGAGTGGGCGTGGACAACTCACTTTTGTGAATGAGCCCCACTACTGGACTCCACCCATCGCGGGATACTTGATCGTATAGTGATATATTATTTAAACACTTTTTACCAATAATAATTTAACAGTGATATATACACATTTGTTTTAGCAACAGATAAAATAGATGGGCTACACCCTCCCCCACTGCAAAGAGAAGTGCTCCCCATACTCGGTCTTTTTTTTTACGTTTTCCCTTTTATACCAAAGTGTAAAAGACTATACAGATAAGGCATTACATTTAAGAGTAATGGGCATCAAGGTAAGTTCGGCAGTCCATTTCACATATAGTTTTCAATTTAACTAGTCATAAAATGTATTTTTCTCAAAGTTCAACTTTTTATGGCAATAACGCACAACTCTTCATTAAGTCCATATGCATCAGCGGGTGCATTGTCCAGGGAAGTATCGGTGGGCCCCCCAATCTTCCATAATGGGACAAGGAAAATACTTGCTTCACCCAAAGCATGTTATCACATGACTATACCATTTTACTTTAACTTAGCATTAGATCAGATACGTTACAACTAATACCTTTTAGAATAGTATACCATTTCTATCAATTTCTTTACCGACTACTTAACGTTATAGGAGTCAAATGACCCATCTTTCACTATTTACAATAGCCTATAAGACTAATAATGTGCAAAAGGATACATAATGGGTCCCACGATGTAGTCAATGTGGACCTCATCTGCACCTCTAGGACCAATGGGACAGGTCTGCAGCTCTTTCACGGTTGGTTCACCCAGCTGGTCATAGGTGTACAGACGACGAGGCCGTTTTGCTCTGACAGGCCTCCGTGGTGGAACTGCAGCTTCCCTCTGTTCTTCTTCAGACTCACTGGCGGAGGTTTGGAAATCCTCTTGATTTTCAGGCTCGCCTTCAGGACTCCCAGGAGCTACCACTTGAGGCTGCGCCGCATTTTCTTCAGGTCTCTCCTCTTGCATGGGCCTTCTGACAGGAGCTATGGTGAGCGGATTCCCAGCTGTCCAGAGGCCAAACTCCTCCTCACTGGAACTTCCTGTATCCACTGGTTGCACCTCTCGTCGATCTTTTTGGTGTCTTCCCCTGGTCTGAGGTGGGTGGTGGGATGAGGACTGAGGAAGGTCCCTGGGGGGATCTTCTACCAGGTAAGGACAGGGCAACAATAGGTTGCGGTGTAACACTCTTCTCCTCCCTGTACCTTGCAGTGGCTCCACTGTGTATACTGGACTGTCCGGGCCTCTCCTCTCTCTCACCACATCGATGGTTTCCTCCCAGTAGCTTCGCAGCTTCCCTGGACCACCTCTGGGGGTAAGATTCCGTACCAGGACGTGGTCACCAAGTTGTAGAGTAGAGCTCCATGCGCGCTGGTTGTAGCACTTCTGCCCCCTTCTGGCTGACTTCCACATGTTCTCCATGGCTATAGCATAGGCCTGCTGCATAGCTTCTCTCCATTTCTCTGCATACCCTACCAGAGACTGCCGCTCCTCTTCATGCTTTTTGCGAGGGATGAGCAGATCAATGGGTAACGTAGGTTCACGGCCGAAGAGGAGGAAAAACGGAGAATACCCTGTAGCTTCATGGACTGTGGAGTTATAGGCATGGATAACTTTACCGAGGTGTTCTTTCCAGCGCGACTTCTCAGTTTCTGCTAGTGTCCTCAGCATACCGAGCAAAGTCCGGTTGAAGCGCTCTGCAGGGTTTGACTGTGGATGGTAGGGTGAAGTGCGGGAGTGTCGCACACCAGAATAGCTCTCCAGTTTGCGGAAAAGCTGATTTTCAAACTCCCTTCCCTGGTCATGATGAATTTTCGCAGGGAAACCAAAACGCAGAATGAAATCATCAAAGAGCTTTCTGGCCACCGTCTTCCCAGACTTGTCCCTTGTAGCATATGCTTGTGCGTATTTGGTGAAGTGATCCACCAATACCAGGATGTACTCCTCTCCTCCACTGCTCTTCTCCAGGTGCACGAAGTCAATAGAGATCATCTCAAATGGAGCTGATGTTTCAATACTTTGAATTGGCGTTCGAGTAATTCTATTTGGCTTCTTCCTCTTGAGACAGCTGCAGACAGAGGTGACATGATGCTCAATTTCTTGTCTCATCTTGGGCCAGAAAAAGCGCTCACGTGCCAGAGCTATGACTCTCTCCGTTCCCAAGTGTCCCATATCTTCATGAAGATGCTTGTAGATGAGAGCTTTCATGGGCTCTGGGACAACCAACTGTGTCCTACAGGATGTTTCCCTCCAGAGGATCCCATCTTCATCCGTCTGCAAGCGAGACCACTCTCTCAGGAGCCTCCGCACTGGTGCACTCTCTGTCACTTTTTCTTTGTATTTCAGGTGAGTATATTTTTGTTTCAGGAACAGGACTCTGGAGATGGCTGGATCTGCTCCCTGAGTGGCCCTGATGTCTTTAGCTGCCAAGGGCTGGACAGGTGGAGCAATGCTGACCTCTTGTGGCAGAGCATCAATGTTACAGGTAACTGCTGAGATCCAGTTTATCTCTCCTCTGCTTTCCTCCTGCATACATATGCCAATGCTTTCAATGTCCTCTTGATGGAACTCTTCAGTGCACTCCCTGATGATGTTGTGAATAGGCTTTTGTCGTGACAGGAAGTCGGCGTCCCTATTAGCAGTCCCGGGCCGGTACTTGATGGTAAACCGGTAATCCGCCAACTCTGCTATCCACCGGTGTCCCGTCGCATTCAGCTTGGCAGATTTTGTGACATAAGTCAGTGGATTGTTGTCACTGTACACTGTAAAGTGAGGGGCATGGAAGAGATAGTCCCGAAAACGCTCAGTAATTGCCCATTTTAGAGCCAAAAACTCCAGTTTTCCAGAGTGGAGTTTGTAATTCTTCTCAGTGGCGGAAAGGGTCCTGGAGCCATATCCAATTACTCTGAGGATTCCCTCTTGCCTTTGATAGAGGACAGCACCCAGTCCCTCTTCTGAAGCATCCACGTGCAGAATGAAAGGCTTCTCTAGGTCGGGATAGGCCATCACCGGAGGGTTAGTCAGCTGATTTACCAGCTTCTGCAGTGCTTCTTGGTGAATAGTAGTCCATTGCACTGGGTAGGATGGAGCAAGCTGAGCTGACTGACGACTTGAGACCTTTTTCTGCGGGCTTTTCTCTACAGCTTTGGGTTTAGTTAGCAGGTCATACAGGGGTTTTGCTGTTCTCGAGAAGTCCTGAATGTAGGACCTGTAGTAAGTGAGGAATCCCATCAACTTTCTTACTTCTCTAACAGTAGAGGGAGTCTCCTGTTGGAGGGCTTGGACCGCTTCCATTTCCTTGGGATTCATCTTGTAGCCCTCAGCTGAGATGATCCGCCCCACATAACACACCTCAGGTTTGAAGAAATCACACTTTGTTGGTCTCAGTTTAATACCAGCTTGTTTTTGTCTTTGCAGCACTTGCCTCACATTTTGTACATGCTGATCAAAACTTTGGCTGAAGACTAGGACATCGTCAAGGTAAGGGATACACACTTCATCTCTTAAATCCCCGAGGCAGCTCTCCATGTAGCGCTGGAATGTAGCAGGAGCATTTGCAAGTCCAAATGGAATCCGTACCCATTCATACAGGCCCCAGGGTGTAATAAAGGCTGTAGATGGGCGACTCCTCTCACACACAAAGCCCTGATGGTATGCCTTTCCTTGATCCAGGACAGTGAACCACGAGTTTCCTCCCAGATTCTCCAGAATCTCCTGAATACGAGGGATGGGGTGGCGATCGGGCACAGTTTTTTGGTTCAACAGCCTGTAATCCACACAAAGACGAAGGCTTCCATCTTTCTTCCTGACGCAGACAATAGGTGAGGAATATGAGGAGTAGGATTTCTGGACCCAT